>OY755207.1:602500-1152500 GCA_963576765.1 Draba incana | reverse complement strand
TGCGCGGGCAAAGCCCTCATGATTTCTAGTCATGCCCGATAACCACTCCGGCATGTCCACTTTTGTTGACTTTGTAATCTACAAAAGAGCACATATAATTGTTACCGAAAATTAGACTTAATAAATACGCTACTTGCCAATTATTTAGGGGTAGTGAGACAAAAGAGCACATATAATTGTCAACTAGATTACTAGATATTTACTTAAGAGAAAATAACTCAAATGACCTTGAAAAGTTACTTAATAACTCAAATGACCTTGTAGAGATGAGGAGAGTTGAAAAGTCTTGTAAACCATATGTAAAACTTTTTATTACACAATTGCCACTAGGAAAAAAAATAATTAGGTTTTCTGGTAACTGTTCATATGAGAATAAAACTGTTCTTTTTTTTTTCTCACTTTCACGCCAAAACAAAAAAAGAAAACTCCCCTCCCCGGCGATTCTTCTCCTTCCCGGCGATTCTTCTCCTTCTGTGGACCATCGTCTTCTCCGGGCGTATTTGCCGGAGCCCTGCGACTGAGAATGTAAGCGTCGGACTCCTCTCCACTTCTCTTCTCTTCGTTTCTCTTTTCTCGTTTATCAACCTCTCTCCTCTTTGTGTTTACGTCGGACTCCCAATCTTGTTCCGGCGAAGTATTCGAATCTTCATTGTACATGAGGTATAAATGACAATTCCGGTGCATTGTTTCGGTTGTAAAGAAATTTTTGTTAAAATCTCGAAACCCTAATGTCGATATTATTTTCACAGATTGGGAAGTTTCACTTCCGTAACAGATTCCGGCGCAGTTAAGGTGAGTGTGAATGTTTTGTTTTGCGATTTCATAAAATTCATAGTCAATTTTATGATAGACTTGTTTACATTTGATGATAGACTTGTTTGCATTTGATGATAGACTTATTGGATGGCAAGGTAATTTTCTGGTAGACTTGATGACGATAGACTTATTGGCATTTGATGATAGACTTATTGGCATTTGATGATAGACTTATTTACATTTGATGATAGACTTATTTTCATTCAATGATAGACTTGTTTGCATTTCAGTGTTAGCCTTGACTTGTTGATATTTGATGATAGACTTGTTGGCATTTAATGATAGACTTATCGGATGGCAAGGTCATATTCTGGTAGACTTGATGAGGATAGACTTATTGGCATTTGATGATAGACTTATTTACATTTGATGATAGACTTATTTACATTTGATGATAGACTTATTTGCATTCAATGATAGACTTGTTTGCATTTCAGTGTTAGCCTTATGGCATTTGATGATAGACTTGTTGGTATGTGATGATAGACTTGTTGGCATTTTATGATAGACTTATTGGATGGCAGGGTAATTTTCTGGTAGACTTGATGACGATAGACTTATTTACATTTGATGATAGACTTATTTACATTTGATTATAGACTTGTTTGCATTTCAGTGTTAGACTTGTTGGTATTTGATGATAGACTTGTTGGTATTTGATGATAGACTTACTTGCATTTGATGATAGACTTGTTTGCATTTGATGGTAGATTTATTAGTGTATTATGGTAGATTTAATTTTGGCAGTTTACTTGTGCAGATATGGACTCTCCAAAGCAATATCCTCAATGCATGTTTGCTGATATAACGTGAATTTGGAGTTTCCTAACCATGTTCTTAACGCGTTTTCGGAGCCTTTGGAGTTGTTTTGAGTTGATATTCAGGCCATACTTCAAGAATTTGAACCACATGAGAGCGGAAAAGAACTTTGAGCAATTTGAGGCGAAAATGGAGAATTCTGAAGTATGGACCGGTCGGTCCACTTACGGACCGACCAGTCAATCTGACGGCAATTCGAAGACCGAGCAAATGGCACATGGACCGACCGGTCTGCTCGGTCGGTCTAGCCACTGGAAGAAGCAGACCGACCGGTCCAATCCTGGACCGACCGGTCCACTTGCAGATTTTTTTAGGGATTTTTCCTTTTCCGTTTTATCCTATAAATACCACTAGGTTTTATTTCTTTTAAATACACCTTTTATTCCTGCATGTTTTTGGAGACTTTTAGAGAGATTTTAGAGCTTTGTATTGGGAGAAGATCTCAATCCCTTTGGAGAAGATTTCTAAACCCTACTCTTATTTCTTATTCCATGATTATGCAATTCTATTCATCCATGATTTCTGCTTTGTTCTTTATCATGTCTGAGTAGAACCCTAGTTAGGTTTTAGGGTTTTTCGATGGATTTCACCGATTGAATCAGACACAAATAGGTTGCTTATCCTTTATCATCTTCATCACTGTTAGGCATAATGCTAGGATTGAATTGGTCATTTAATCACTAGATCTTAGGTTGATATGCATTCCAAAAGTTTGCATATAGCTAGAACTACTGTTGATGAGTAATGCATTATAACAATCGAAAGTTTAGTTATAAAGTATTATGAACTGATCAAACCTGAACGTATAATGCTTGTCTAGGATAGCCGTGACCATGCGAAAGTATAGGCTCTCGGATCTCTAGGGAAAGTAACTGTTATCACGAAAGTGGAGTAGTTTATAAAAGTGTTTGAGTTTAAGATGCATGCATACTTAGAATCTGAATAGTTGTCTGGTTCATGATTGTGATTTCCTGAGAATTCCCTATTGCCTAACGTTTTTAATTATCTGAATTTAAACCGTTTTAATTTGCTTTCTTGTCTTTAATTTTGATTACAATCACCCATCTTGTTTCCTGCTTAGCTTAGTTTTAAAATCTAAAATCTGTTGTGTAAGCCATTGGTCCTTGTGGATTCGATCCCGTTATTTACTACTGCGTGCCTGTGCACTTGCAGTGATTTATTTCGGGTAAAACTCGATAGTATCATTTGCGCCAGGAAAATCACCATTGCAGAAGAAAAGTATGAATCATAATTGCAAATTAGGTGACTTTAAAACGATGCATGATGCCGTTGGTGACGATGTGTACAATGATGTGATGAATACTTCTGGAGTTGGAGTCATTCTCAAGCTGGCATCTCAGAAATTCATATGGAGTGGTCATACGGTTCATCATTTCCTAACCAATCAACTACAAACTAAAAGGTTTAATGAGATGTGGTCCTTGATTGGTGGTCGACCAGTGAGGTTTTCTCTTCATGAGTTTGGAGATAACAAAGATGAATTGTGATGAGATTGATGATAAGGATGATTGGGACATCAACCACAATGATTTCTGGACAGAGATGGGTGTGAAGACATGTGATGGACCTACTTGGGATGAGCTTTTGATGGTGCTTGAAAACTGTAGGTCATGGACTCTGGAGAAGAGGAAATGGGTAGCTTTGTTGTTCATCTTGCACGTTGGAGTATATGGTATTGCTCGTCGTAGTAGACTTCCTCTGAAGGAAGCTAAACGAGTTATGGATACAGAGGTGTTTAACAAGTACCCATGGGGACGTGTGTCCTTTGAACATCTAATGCGGTCCATAGCAGTTGCAAATTATGGTGGAGGCTCTTACTCAATTCATGGGTGTGTGCCGGTGCTACTTGTATGGGCATATGAGGTAGTTCCCATACTAGGAGAAAAATTTGGGAAAAGAAGAGAAGCAACAGTTCCTCTGCTATGTTGGGAATCAAGCAGGACAAGATACAACCTTGAGAAGGTGTTGGATGAAGACAAGGAAGCAAATGGCAAGGTAATTTTCTGGTAGACTTGCAACTATTTGATGAGAGACTTATTTGTGTTTGATGATAGACTTATTTGTATTTGATGATAGACTTGTTGGTATTTCATGATAGACTTGTTGCCATTTCATGATAGACTTATTTGTATTTGATGATAGACTTGTTTGTATTTCATGATAGACTTGTTTGCATTTCATGATAGACTTGTTTGCATTTGATGATAAACTTGTTGGCATTTGATTATTGGATGGCAAGGTAATTTTCTGGTAGACTTGTTGGTATTTGATAAAAGACTTGTTCGTAATTGATGTTGGTATTTGATGATAGACTTACTTTCATTTGATGATAGACTTACTTTCATTTGATGATAGACTTGTTTGTATTTGGATGCTAACAGACTTGGTTGCTATTGATGATAGCCTTGTTGAATGGTAGACTTATTATTATGTTACGGTAGACTTATTGTTATGTTACGGTTGACTTACTGTTATGCTATGGTAGACTTATTCTTATGTTATGGTAGACTTATTCTTATGTTATGGTAGACACTTTAGTCCAGTTTTTGACTGTGCTTTTGTTCTTTGTAGGTTCGTGTGAGGCACTTAGTCATGAAGCCTTTGGCAGAGATTTATCCTCCGTGGGATGACAAGGATGATAAGGCACTTGATAACATGATTCGTGACATCCTAGGTGGATGTTTGGATGAAACGGTTTGGGAGTTAAAAACTCCCACTGCTAACAAGAAAAGAAAGGTTCAGGAAAGTGATGATGAGTCTTCTGAAAAGCCTAAGTCTAAGGACAAGGACAAGAAGAAAGAGAAGGAAAAAGTATCAGAAAAGAAGAAGGAACATGTTAAGCATGGGAAGAGGAAGATGAGCTCCGAAGAAAAACATGGAAAGGAAAGCGACGATGTTGACATGAGTATCCACTTGAAGGATATTGCAAAGAAGAAGAAAGTGAACCATGCAGAGAGTCGTAGTGCTGGAGGAACATCTACGGAGAAGAAGAATGTCAACATCCCTAGTGAAGGAGCACCTGAAGAGAAGCACGCTGAAGATAGTGGTGTAGTAGTTCAACTGCTCCAGAAATTGTTGGGCAAATTTGATAGCTTAGAAGGTAGGGTTACATATTTAGAGGGTAATCGATCGAAAGCCCCGGATGCAGAGGTTGATCAACAGTCCAAGGTGGATTGTGGTGGAAATGCATCTGGGGAGATAGGCCTGGACCTGGTACGTAGGTCTCTGTTTTAATCAAATAAAAGACTTTATATGGTTATGGTAGATTTATTTTTTAAGTGTGGAAAAGATGTACTTGACCGTGGTTATGGTAGATTTATTTTTAATTGTCATTGTATGGTAGACTTATATTATAACTTGTTATCTCATATCCAACAATTTTCTTACAACTTGCAATATTTACCTTTGACCACAGTCTTGGATGGTAGAACAACAAGGGACATCTGAACCAAAGGTAAAGGTTACACCAAAGATAGTGAAGAATGTGAAAGTTGAACCAGATGGTGCACCAATAAAGAAAGATGGAGCAAAGAAGCAGTCCAAACATGCTGGTCATCCAAAGAAACAATCTAATCAGGTAGATTTATTTCGATGTGGTGGTAGATTTATTTTGATGTGATGATAGACTTGTTTGCATTTGATGATAGACTTCTTTGCATTTGATGGTAGACTTGTTTGCATTTGATGATAGACTTGTAGTTTAATATCTTTTAATCTTTTCTTTTTACGGTTTTGATTTAGGTTGATAAAAAGGTGGAAAAGAAGCAGCCCACACCTTCTGGTCATCCAAAGAAAGAATCTCATCTGGTATATATTTATTTTGATGTGATGATAGACTTGTTTGCTTTAGATGGTAGACTTGTTTGCATTTGATGATAGACTTGTTTGCATTTGATGATAGACTTGTAGTTTAATATCTTTTAATCTTTTCTTTTTACGGTTTTGATTTAGGTTGATAAAAAGGTGGAAAAGAAGCAGCCCACACCTGCTGGTCATCCAAAGAAAGAATCTCATCTGGTATATATTTATTTTTATGCCATGATAGACTTGTTTGCTTTTGATGGTAGACTTGTTTGCATTTGATGATAGACTTGTTTGCATTTCTTTTAATATTTTCTTTTTACGGTTTTGATTTAGGTTGATAAAAAGGTGGAAAAGAAGCAGCCCACACCTGCTGGTCATCCAAAGAAAGAATCTCATCTGGTATATTTATTTTGATGTGATGATAGACTTGTTTACATTTGATGATAGACTTGTTTGCATCTGATGGTAGACTTGTTTGCATTTGATGATAGACTTGTAGTTTAATATCTTTTAATATTTTCTTTTCACGGTTTTGATTTAGGTTGATACAAAGGTGGAAAAGAACCAGCCCACACCTGCTGGTCATCCAAAGAAAGAATCTCATATGGTATATTTATTTCGATGTGGCGGTAGATTTATTTGCATGTGGTGGTAGATTTATGTTGTTTAATATTTTGTCTTTTTACGGGTTTGACTTAGGTTGGTAAAAAGGTGGAAAAGAAGGTGCAAAAGCAGACCAAACCTGCTGGTCGTCCAAAGAACGAATTTATAATACCACACCTGGTATTTTATGTTAGATTTTTATATGTTGTGGTAGATTTATTTTGCTGTTATGGTAGATTTATTTTGGTGTTACGGTACATTTATTCGGTTTTGATTTAGGTTGATGAAAGTGAGGAAAAGAAGGAACCAAGCCCCGTTCACAGTATCTCTGAAGAAAGGACACCTCCCAATGACTCGTCGTTGTCATCAGATTCTGATGAAGCTGCGAAAAACATAAACAAAGCATTGGATAAGTTTCTTCACTTCGCAAAGGAAGGTCCTTTTGAAGTCGGTCGCAAAAAAACCCTTGCAAGAAGTCAGATTTCTCCATACTATGGAAACTCAACTACTATAAGGATCATGCAAGGTGGTTTATATTTGATGATAGACTTGTTTGCATGTGATGATAGACTTGTTTGCATGTGATGATAGACTTGTTTGCATTTGATGATAGATTTGTTTGCATGTGATGATAGACTTGTTTGCATTTGATGATAGACTTGTTTGCATTTGATGGAAGACTTATTTTGTATTTGATGGTAGACTTGTTGGTGTTTGATGATAGACTTGTTTGCGTAGATTTAATTCGTATTCGATGTGATGGTAGATTTAATTACATGTTGTGGTAGATTTATCTAAAGACATGTTGTGGTAATTTTTAGGTGTAACCCCTTCGCCTGCTATCTACGATCCGTTTGCCAAGGTGGACGATGCCAAAAAAAATAGGCTGCTAGAGTATGTGAAGACAGAGTTGTAAGTTATTTCTCCTTCTTCATTCAATGTACAATAACTTCATCCTTGGAAGTAATGTTGTGTTTTGCAGGGACAACCCATTAGATACCCTTGAAGAACCTGAATGGTACTTGATATTGATGACACCTAAAGAAATGTGGCCACCAGAGAATACTAGCTATGGGTGGTTGAATACTTCGGTAATAAAATTTACTTGTTATTTGTTGAAATCATGATGGTAGACTTATTGAAATTTACTTGTTGACATTTGATGGTAGACTTATTGGCATTTGATAATAGACTTATTGGCATTTGATGGTAGGCTTATTGGCATTTGATGGTAGACTTATTGGCATTTGATGGTAGGCTTGTTTGCATTTGATGATAGACTTGTTTTTATTTGAAGATAGACTTAATGGTATTTATTTGATGATAGACTTGTTGGTATTTGACGATAGACTTGCTTGCACATGTTTATTTGCAGCATATGGAGGCTGGTTTTAATTTGCTTCGACAAAGAGCATTACAAAAGCCAACTCCTTTTACAAGTGAAATGATAGCTTTTATCGATCCTATTTTTACAGCCCATTGGTGTCAAGAGTACAAAAAAGACTTCGTCTCTTTGGGGAAGAAATGGGTTTTTGCCCCTGGTTATTTTGATATGTACAATGGCTTAACTCCGGCTGTTGGTGCGACTAAAAAGGTTTGGGTAAAGGATGTTGACACATTGTACATCGCACATAATATCGACTGTCAACATTGGGTGGCTGTTGTGGTAGACTTCATTAAGAAGAGGGTACAAGTTTACGATTCCATCTTGACAGCATTCACCGACACCGCAATCTACGAATCGTGCAAACCTTACACCAAGATGATTCCGTTGTTACTTAAGCAGGCGGCACCACCAGAGCAAAGGCTGAAGATGAAGGAGCAGGCGTTTTCCATCTACAGGATGAGAAATCTACCACAGAACTACCAAACGGGCGACTGTGGTGTGTACACACTGAAATTTATCGAGTGTTTAGCTCTTGGACACGTCATGAATGGAATGTGTGATGCAAGTATGCCGGATCTTCGCTTGAAGCTTGCAGCTGAGATGCTAGACGAGTTAGATGGGGAACGAATGGTCCAAATGTCAGATCTAAATCCTTGTGGGCAATCAGATGATAGGATCCCTTTGCAAACAGATTCGGGTCAGTGAGATGCAACATGATGGTAGACTTATTTTGACAAGTCCTTTTGTTACCGTAGATTGAGTACAAATCAGAACATTACGGTAGACTTGTATATTTTGTAGTACCATTTAACTTAGTATACTTTCAAAGGACCATATATGTGTCATTATGGTACACTTGGTGGTCCTTCAAAAGTATGGTAGACTTAATTAGACAAGTCCTTTTTGTGACCGTTGATTTGATATACAGAACATTGCGGTAGACTTGTATATTTTGTTATGTAATGAAATCTACTTTTGATGATAGACTTTTTCGCATTTCATGGTAGACTTGTTTGCATTTCATGATAGACTTGTTGGTATTTGTTTGATGATAGACTTGTTTACCTTCGATGATAGACTTGTTTACCTTCGATGATAGACTTGTTTACCTTTGATGGTAGACTTGTTTACCTTCGATGATAGACTTGTTTACCTTCAATGATAGACTTGTTTACCTTTGATGATAGACTTGTTTACCTTCAATGGTAGACTTGTTTACCTTTAATGATAGACTTGTTTAGGGTATATTTTGTTATGTAATGAATGTATTAACAACTTTGATGTTTTTAAGGAAAGAGAGAGCACACATCGAATGTTTTGGTAGACACATACATTAATTTGTGCAAGTAGCACGATTGTGACCGTGTTCATGGCAATTTGAGCACTTGTGATCTTTTCTAGGTCGCTTCCGCTGCATGGCAATTTCCAAAGCATCTTTAATCCTTGAGTGTTTTGGCCTACCTGGTGGTTAACGGACGACCGGAGGATTACAAACTTTCGCCGTCACAATTGTTGGCGCGGGAAGTGCAACATCTCTTGGCATAACACTTTTTGAGTAACCATTGTACAAGTAGTTAGTGTGAAAGTACGCATGGGCAAGGTCGACCCGTGACATCTTCGCTTTTTCTGCTGCTGCAATGGCATGAACACAAGGTATTCTATCCTTGTCGAACCTTAGGCAAGTACAAGTTTTTTCTCCCAAATTTACAACATGCAATGATGACCCCAGGGTTACTTCGAGTTGGTCGTCATTTATCTCTTGTACAGTCCAGAGCCTCGCTTTGTCAACCCTCTCCTGTACAAAATGGTAGTACAAGCCAAATTTCAATACAAGTCTACCATCAAAACCATAAAAATCTAAATATAAGTCTATAAGTCTACCGTCATATATAAGTCTACCATAATTTGCCTATAAGTCTATCATAATTGAAATATAAGTCTACCATGTAACGAATAAATCGAACCTGAAGCAGTTTCTCAACCCCAGTGGTGAGGGTTATAGTCATTAAAGATGCGTTATTCCTTCTAGTAGCAAACCACCTGATTAACATCGACCTTATAGTATCTAAAAGTTGCACAATTGGATATGCCCGAGCATCTTTCAGGACGTGATTAATGGACTCCGCTATATTGCTCGTCAAGAAGTTATATCTATAACCAGGGAAATGAACACGAGTCCATAAACGAACATCAGCTTTCTGTAAATACGCATGAAGAGCAGGATACGAAGCCTCAATCTCAGCAAATAACTGATTAAACTCTACAAGCCTATACGCGGTGGCGGCCTTCTTCACTAGTCTGAATGATTCTTTACCTTTGAAGTTCAGCAAAATGTTCTTATGCAAATGGTATGTGCAAATACCACGAGAAGCAAGCGGGTATACCTTCTCTATCGCATTCGCTATTGATCGATGCCTATCCGAGATAATCGCAAGACCTTCATCATCTGGGATTACTCGGTGTAGCTGTCTAAAGAACCATTCCCAAGACTCATCATTCTCGGTATCAACAACACCAAAAGCAATAGGAAATATGTTAAAATTTCCATCTTGGGTCGTCGCAATTAGTAATGTTCCTTTATATTTTCCTTTCAAATATGTCCCGTCAACGACAATAACCTTCCTCATAAACTGGAAACCATGTATACTTGCACCAAATGCAAGGAAAAGAAACTTGAACCTATTGTCACCATCAACTTCAAGCCTTATTAATGTCTCTGGATTAGCTCGCCTAATCATGTATAAGTACGTCGGAAGATCTTCGTAACCATGCTCAGGGCTTTCCAATACTCCACCTGTCCCAATTGACAAACAAAAAGTCAACAAATAAATCTACCAAGGTAGATAAAATAAGTCTATCGTCAAATGCAAACAGGTCTACCATCAAATACCAACAAGTCTATCATCAAAATCAACAAGTCTATCATCAATATAAACAAGTCTACCATCAAATACCAACAAGTCTATCATCAATATAAACAAGTCTACCATCAAATACCAACAAGTCTACCATCACCGTTACAAATACCTTTATTCTGAATCGTTTTGTTATAGCATCAGCAAGATGATTTGGCAAAACTGTTGGTCCAACACCACCAATGAATTCTTTGTAGAGATGGTCTAGCAATTTAAACGTTGCATTCCGAGCACGGGACGAACGTTCAGTTACCGAACACGAGTGCGTTCTAATATAAGTCTTAATATGGAAACTGTCACTACCTCCAATTGTTCCTGCACGAACCCTCCATGTATATCCTTCCACCCAACAACGAACCGTCAAGAGCGTTGGAGTTGATTTTCTCACGTTATAGTCAAACTTCTGTGTAACCACAAGAATCTCCAACCTCCTCTCCAAATCCTTTTTTGTTGCATAACGTTGTCCAACAACTAAGTCTACGGACCGCATTTCTAATTGAACACTTTCAGGAATCGATGATGATACACCCCGTTTCTTAGGTGGTAGACTTTTTGAAGGATCTTCATCTTCTTCCTCATCTGAAATAAGTGTACCACAACGCGAGCCATAATCTTCATCATCTGAGCTTGCACCATCGGGATCGTCGCAATAGTCAAATCTACTATCATCATCATCTTCATCATCTACGGCTCTCTCTCTTTTGCCATCACCAACATCATTTTTGCAAATTTTGTCACTAATTTCGACGCATAGACGAATCGTGTCGTTCTTGAATTGTTCCACAAAACTCCTCAACTGTCTTGAATTCCCAACAAAAATTGGTGGTGTATCTAGTGGTAACTTTAACAAAAACTTCCTTGCCAACTTGTAGCTCAACTTAACCTCGAAAACTTGTGGATCCACCCCGAAATCCTCGTACACCATTTGAAGGAATTCGTTGAACGAGGTATCATCATCCACTCCAACCACTCTACCACCTCTTGAGTTGTCGACGAAGAACACCCAGCGATTTTTGACAAAACGCCATCCACCACATACAAGAATTACATTTTCCATTACAAATTAACCTCTTATTTTGCTCGAAAATCAAATCAAAGGTGGAGAAATTCAGCAAAGATGGAGAAAGAATGAGTTTGAGCTATGGCGGCGGCACCCTAAAAATTCACCATTGTTGCAGGTTTTTCGTGCAAATATGTGTCTTTCGTAAGGGTAAAAACGTAATTACAAAATAAGTCTACCACCTACCACAACAAATCTATCACAACATTGTAATTTGAATAACCTCATCGCAAACAAGTCTATCACAACTATATGAAACTAGGTCAGCAAACAAGTCTACCACAGCTATATGAAACTATGTCACCAAACAAGTCTATCACAACTATATGAAACAAACTAGATCAGCAAACAAGTCTATCACAACTATATGAAACTAGGTCAGCAAACAAGTCTACCACAACTATATGAAACTATGTCACCAAACAAGTCTACCACAATTATGTGAAACAAACTAGATCAGCAAACAAGTCTATCACAACTGTATGAAACTAGGTCAGCAAACAAGTCTACCACAGCTATATGAAACTATGTCACCAAACAAGTCTACCACAACTATGTGATAGATATTAAGTCTATCACAACTACATGAACAATCATCGTCGGAAAACAAGTCTATCACAACTATATGAACAACCATCGTCGGATAATAAGTCTACCACAACTATATGAAAATCATCTCCAGATAATAAGTCTACCATCCGAGAAACAAATCTACCATCCGAAAAACAAATCTACCATCCGAAAAACAAATCTACCATAAGGTAAACAGAAAAAATAAGTCTACCAATGTTTTTCGGGAAATCGTAACAGAAAAAATAAGTCTACCAATGTTTTTCGGGAAATCGTTCCAGTAAAACAGAAAAAGATTCAATAAGTCTATCGTCAAAATCATTAAATCTACCAATTACTATAAATCTATCACCACTAAAATAAGTCTATCACTACATTCAGTAAAATAAGTCTATCACTACAGTCACTAAGTCTACCAGTCTCAAAATAAATCTATCACGAAAATTTAACTCTATCGTTAAAGGAAATAAATCTATCAATCTTCGGAATAAATCTACCAATCACAACATAAGTCTACCGCTCCAAAATAAATCTACCATCAAGTGGACAATAAGTCTACCGTTCATATATAAATCTACCGATCAAAAAATAAGTCTATCGATCAAAAAATAAGTCCATCGATCAAAAAATAAGTCTATCGACCAAAATATAAGTCTACCTGTCGGAAATAAGTCTACCATCAAAGAATGGTAGACTTATTTTCATTGGCGGGAACTTTTCCCGCCGATTCATTAATGGCAGTTTCGTAAATACGTTTTTTGTTATCAAGGCCAACAAGGGTAAAAAGGGCAAAAATTCTCGAAAACACAACTTTTTGAGGAGGAGATCTGTTTTATGGAAAACGAACTTTCCAAGGTCATTTGAGTAAACCACCCTTTACTTAATAATAAGTAACTTGCAAATTGTTTATTTGTAAAAATATAGTTTTTAAAGCTAAATATCTTTCGTGACTGCAAACGCGTACAAAAATAATTTTTTGATTTAGAACGGTTTAAAACAATATGTAAAGATTGTTTTTTTCACGTTCAACTATAATTGTACTCAACATGGGTGTAGACGGATATAGAAGAGCCAATCAAACCTAGCTGAAATTGCTATAAGGTTGAGTTTTAAAATTTTTTATTTATTTGAAAATCAGCTTTGTCAACCCTAAACAACAAAAAGAGTTAATTGTGAAGAGTCCGTTGATATGAGTAATTCATTTATAATAGTAGACCTTCTAAATTAAATGAATATTTTCAGAATGAAAATCATGTTCGACTAATATTTAAAAGACTTGGTAAAAAGACTTGTTGCAAATGTCTTTCTTTATGAAATACTTAATTGGATCATTTATTAAAAATTACTAATGCGCGAATCTAACATGTCACCATTATCATCGCCATCACCATCACCATCAGTTTAATAATTTACGCCTAAAGTCCGATAGGCTAATGACGACGTAATGATAATCTAAGAAACCCAAATAAGTATCTACAAGAACTGTAGAAATCGACGACTTTTTGATTACATGTTGCCATGTTTTTTTCATGCTTTAATAAAACATGTTGTCGTTCGTGACGGATCCAGAAACGTAAATAAACTAAAAATGCCTACAAGGCTGCTTATTACATGTAAGCTTGCGTAGTATTGTTTTTCAATTAGCTCGCAGTGTCATGGGCAAAATATTTTTAAGATTGGATGAGAATTATGTTGTGGATATTGATAATATGCGCTGCTGTTGTATTTCTCCCATCAACGATGATCCATTCTGTAAATGTGTAGAATGCGATTTCATCCTTCACAAAGCATGTGACAATCTTCCTCGGTTGCTCAACCATAAATTCACTCTACGGGTTGATGACGATGGAACTAATGAGAGTGGACTTTCGCTGATTATATGTAAAGCTTGTGATCAACCCTCTTCTAAAGGTTTCCGGTACACGTGTTCTCATGATTGCAATAATGGTCGTATTTCTTATGATGTTCGGTGTAGTTCCGTATCAGAGCCGTTTCACCATTTTGCATCCACATCTATTATACTTCACCTTGGAAGGTTCCAAACGATGTCACGCTTGTCTCATAGAAATAAAAGATGATCCCTTAAGTTGTACGGATTGTGAGTACGCTTTATGCATGAAGTGCGCTACTTTACCAAGAAAGGTGAAACACAAGTGTGGTTATCATTTACGTCAAGGAGCTGGAAACTCGAGCGGTGACTTGTGGTGTGATATATGTGAGACCAAGACAGATCCGAGTGTATTTTACTATACTTGTGATAAGTGTGGGCTTAGTCTCTCCATATAGATTGTGTACTTGAAGACTTGTATTATTCGAAGCTGGGAGACATAGATCCTAATCTTAGTCTTCAAGTACTTCCCAACGATGGTGCTACTCGACCTATTTGCGTCGGCTGCAAAGATCGCTGCAAGTTCCCATTTCTCATGAGGTTAGCTAGAGACCGTTACATTTGTTCGATGGACTATGTTTTTCTTCGATCTTCTAGTGATGAAGATTAATAATCATCCCAAATTATATTTTACATTTTCTGTATAAGTTGTAAAACAATGTGCTTTTAAAGTCTTCTAACATCTTTGATTATAAGAAGTATTTTTTTTCAATCTTTATTTTGTTGTCCATGCATGGTTTTAGTTATCGACATCATGATAGATTTTGAGACTAGTATTGGATGTCATATTTACTCAATTTTCATATGTGAGTTCAAACATATTTTCATAGATACCACTTTTTAAAGTTTTTTTTTCAACCATACCGCCAATTTTTAAAAGTTCACTAGATACCACTTTTTTCAAATGTTTCAAAAATACCACAAAATTAAAATTAGCTTTAAATGATCAAAACTAAACTCTATAACCCTAAACCTACACCATACCCCGCTATACCCTAATTGTACATTAGTTAATATATACCAAAAAATTTAAATTCTAGATCCTTTAAAAATCAATTTTTGTGTTTGTGGTATTTTTGGAAATTTTGATTTGTTTTTTGAAAAAAATGGTATCTAAGGAACAAAAAAATTATTTGGTGGCATCCTAAAGAATTTCTCATGATTAATTATGTATAAATTTCTCATACAAGTTAACTCACTAGCGATCTATCAAGCAAACGTATATATCGAAAGCAAAATTTTAGAAAACAATAAGCACTCAAGAAAACAATTTTAAAGAAAATTCGATTTAATGTTAAGAATTTGACATGAGTATTGTGACAAAATCGTGATCATCACTTACCTGTTGGCTTTGTCTATCATGTTCCTGGAAAGTCGTATATTATCATATTGGGAACCCAAACAATAATTTAATTTCAATTTTTAATTTGCCATTTGCACAAGAGGCACAAAAAAAAAATAACATTATCATGATGAATCTTATTCATTTCCTAATCCTCCAATAGCATCATCGTAAAGCATCTATAAGTCTCATTAATCTCTCTAGATTTCATTCAGATCTATAACCTTAAAAGATGACAACTTCCTACACAAGCACTATCTTTCTTGCTTTTTTCTTGTTTTGTCTCTTCATTACATCTTCGTCTACACGTTCCTTCATACGAGAGATCACTGATGACTTCAACACAACTCTGCAGCGTAAGAAAATAACTCTTTACTCATCCCAATATTCAAGAAAATCAATAAGGATAGGTCCTCTGTTTTTTTTTTTCTTTTCTTAAGTGCTCTAATTTTTTTCTGAAAACAGAGGAGGCAGGAGCAGGACTAATCCAAAACCTGAATCATGAGGTCTACTCACGTGATGATAAAGTCTCAGCTTTAGGCCTAGTGTATGGTTATAGAGATCGTCGTCCATCGTCTTACTCTTTCAAAATTGATTCTTATAACGTACTCTTTAAGCACAACGCAGCTACTTACGAATCTCGTCCTTTTGCGGTTGGTGGATACAACTGGTACGTTGGTAATATTATATTCATTTTCTTGAATCAAATCTTTTGAAAGGAAAATATGCATGCAGGAAACTTATTGTGAACATCGGGAACTATTGGGATATGTACATTTCGCTTTACATAGAGATAGACTCCTCGACCCCCATCGCTCCATATCAAGGGGTTCACGCGGATCTCAGGTTTTATATCTACAACAAGAACCAGAGGAAGTACTTCACCATTCAAGGTTTTTTTTTGTTATGATATACTACATCGGTAATATGATTGAATTTATAGTAGCATATAAAGATATTGGACTTCTCCTCTAATTGTCAATTGGTTTTTGAGTTCCACTAATTGTTGTTTGGTTTTTGAGTTGGAAGCGGATGAAACTTAACATTTTTTTTTAAACGATTAAAAAAGAAAGTTCTCTTTTTAACAAGAGTGCATAATAATGACATATATCGATTGATCTATATGCAGATACCGATGTATGGAAATTTAGTGCCTTCCAAACAAAGTTGGGAGTCCCTCGGATCTTCACTGTTGACACATTCAAAGACCCGATAAACGGATACGTCTACGACGGAGATCAGTGTGAGTTTGGTGTTGACGTGATCATTCCTTCGGTCTCTGAAAAATCAGAACTTGTCTCTGTCAAAGAGAGTTTACCGAAATTCACCTATGGGATTCAGAGATATTCCACTCTAACCAAAGCGAGCTACCAATCAGATGTGTTCTCCATCGGAGGAAGAAGTTGGTGAGTCCATATTATTTCAAAATACAATCATTACAGTAGAGTAATGGGATAGTAGTAAGTTTTAATTCCATATGATGATCAGGACTCTACTAGTGTATCCATACGGTGAAGGCAGTTTCGTGGGAAAAGCTTTGTCCGTATATCTTGTACTTAGTTGGAACGAGAAATGGAATCCCTATGAGAAGGTTTTTGTAAACGCCATTCTTCGAGTTGTTAGCCGATGCAAAGGACCCATTGAGTACGGAGTTCAATGTACGTGAAGCATATATAAATATATATATATATATATATATATATATATATATATATGTCCATCGATGGTAATGTACACATACCATCTCTAACGGGATCTTTTCCTTTTTCTTTGGCAGTCCAATTTTGGTACGGTCGGGGAGCTACGATAATGGGTAGCGCCGTTATCTCTCTTTCTGACCTGAGAGATTTATCAAAGGGTTTCCTTGTGAATGATATGTTGAAGGTTGAAGTTGAAATTTTCGCCATTTCTTCAACCAAGTATCTCCCTTATTAGTCTGCTCTAAACCAAGGAACTTGCTGCTCCATGTTTTTACTTTGTTATCAACCACCAAATAATAAGATTATGAGTTCCTTTTCAAATAAATGTGTGTTTCTATGTTTTTTGCTCATATTAATATCAGATTATCAGTTCTCTTCCTGAATTTACAGGAAAATTGTTATTCCGACGTTCGTTTATACGTAATAACAGTTCTTTTCATTTTTTTATTGATTTTATATTACCTTTTCCTTTTTGAAATGCCAGTTGTGATTACTTCAGTCATTTCCAAAAAACGGCTTTTGGTTTCCTTTCACTTTGAAATAGTGTTCGTCGACCTTTATGCAGCGTTTGTAAAGTTCGATGCAAGTTCCCCTTCGTACTCAGGCAAACTATACAAGAATCTGTTCGTGACTTCTGTTCGGTCAAGTGTTATGTGCCTATTCCGTAAAACAATTTGCTCTACAAGTCTTTTAACATTTTCTGCTAATAACTTTTTAAAAAAAATTATTCTGTTGTGCATGGTTTTTATTGAGAATATTATGTTGTTTTGTGAATTATTGGATGCCGTACTCTACATTCATTTTCAGTTGTGAGCTAAACATAACTAATGGTATAAATCTCAGAAATTTTATTTCCAACTAAACTAAAAGGTCTTACGGTTAGACAAACACCACAGACACAAAATCCTCAACATGAGAGATTGCAGTAACATGTACCATACGCCACAAGTTTTACACATAATAAAATGTAGCACACAAGTGAGGTTGGACGGATTCCACATGAACGGGAAGTTTACACAAACAAGGAACTTAGAATGAAACCTGAATGCCCAACAAAGCCATTAGCTGTGACACAAATTCTGGATGTCCCGGCCATGCTGCGCCGGTTACCAGATTCCCATCAGTGAAGCATTTGTGAATTGGATCTGGTTCTAACCATGTTCCTCCTCCAAGTAATACGTTCAGTTTCACGGCAGGATAAGCCGTACATTTCCTTCCCTGCATCATTGATCAGGTAACATCAACTCGGATACAACAAATTTCTCAATCAATTTCCATATTACATATAAATTGGAGCTACTAAAGAACAATACTGACCTTGAGGACACCAGCAGCAGCTAAAATCTGTTGTCCATGGCAAATAGATGCAACTGGTTTCCCGGAATTCATGAACTCTTTCACAATGCTAATAACACGTTCGTTCAAGGCCAGATATTCCGGCGCTCTGCCTCCCGGAATAACCAAAGCATCATAGCTAGAGGAATTCAAGCCATCAAAGTTAGCAGTTAAAGCAAAAGTGTGGCCTGGTTTTTCACTGTAAGTTTGATCACCCTCAAAGTCATGGATTGCAGTTGGACAGCGATCACCAGCCTTCTTCTCTGGACAAACCGCATCAACTTGACTCCCTAAAGCTTGAAGAGACTGAAATGGGACTTTGACTTCATAGTCTTCCATATAATCCTACAAAAGTAAAAAATAATTAAAACTTTGATGTTCATAGGGACTCAACTGCATAATCATTCAACAATAACAATAGTAAGGTCACTAACCCCACAAAGAAACAAGATTCTTTTATTTGCTCCGGTTATTTTACCGCCTAGAGCCTTCACAAAATGCTGGATAAATTCAGGATGTCCCTCATACGTAGCTGCAGTAATCAAACTACCATCAACAACGCAAACATCAGACGTTTTTGGTTCCACCCACTTAGCCCCCGCAGCGATAAGAGCAGGTCCAACAGTTGCATAAGCTGTGCACTTTCGACCATTAACTGTGTCTGCAGCCGCCAATATCAACTGCCCGTGGCAGATAGAGGCTATCGGCTTTCCAGAGCTTGAAAACTCTTTGACCAATTTAACAACAGATGCATTCAAGGCTAAGTATTCTGGAGCTCGTCCTCCTGGTATAACCAATCCATCATACTTGCTGATGTCAACTTCATCGAACGTTGCATTTAGCGCGAAATTGTGACCTCGCGACTCAGAATAGGTCTGCAAATGCTCTTAAAAATACATCAGAAAAGTGGTACAAAGGTAATGGTTACAACATGTACATGGTAATACGAATCACATTTGTCAATATTTTCCGCGAATTAGCAGTGAAGAACGTAGTTCAATCGAGCTTCGGATCCGATTTAGAAGAGAAATTAACGCAATCTCAATTAGAAGATAAATCAGATTAGAGGTTCCTAAGATCCTACAACGGATTCAATAGAATTTCACCTATGAATTGAAACAATATATACTTGAATCATCTAATTCTCAGATCAGTTGAAATTAAATGGATCGTATCAAGTGAAAATTGGGCAATTACAGATCGAAATCGAGATCGAGAGTGAGAGAGAATACCTGATGGCCACAGAAATTGTGAACAGCGGTGGGGCAAGAGTCACCGGCCTTCTTTCCGGGACATACGGTGTGAACGGAGACTCCGAAAGCTTGCAGAGCCTGGAACGGAACCATCACCTGGGAGAGAAAAGCGAAGATATATGAAAACGAAGAAATGGAGTAAGGAGAAGAAATTAGAAGCAGAGGAAGAAGAAGAGGACCTCGTAGTCTTCCATGTAGTCACCGCACAAGATCAAAACAGTTCTCGAATTCGCCATTTTCAGCTAGAGAGGTAGAGAGAGATTTGCTTGAACGTGTTTAAATTTGGAGAGATATGATATGACTGTGTTCTGGAGAGATCCGTTAACGGCGACGTTTAGAGACGAGTGGAGCACGCGTGGTTTCATTTTCGCACGTACGGGAAAAATAAAATGGAAATTAAACAAAACAAAACGTGAACGGCAGGATTCGAACCTGCGCGGGCAATGCCCACATGATTTCTAGTCATGCCCGATAACCACTCCGGCACGTCCACTTTTGTTTACGTGTTAATCAATAAGCTTTATAATTAGTCAACAAAGAGAACTGAACAGGAAATGTAAAATCCCATTACCAAATATTATTGATCGAAGATCAGTTTTCTAATATGCAGAAAATTACTCTCACAAAATTTTGTCTGTAACCCATATTGATCGAAGGTCAGAATACTACAAAAAAAAACAAAACAATGGAGACCAGGAATCATGTACTTTGTTACCAATAATTTTTTTTTTTGCTCTTGACTTGAACACTCTTGAGATAAAACAGAGTATCTATGGTTCCGATTGAATATCCATACTGGAATCTGATACAAAGCCATTTGGGATTTTTCCATGTTCTTTCTTTCTCTAACTCACATTGCCGATATAAACAACTGAATTCTTGCTTGTCTTTGTTCCTTCTCCTCCGGTCCATCAAGATCTCCTATGTTGTCATGATATTCCTGTAAAGGGTATATGTTAGCAAAATGCAAGCAAAAACGAAATTTAAGAAAATGGGTCACAGAGAGTATAACACAAGATTGTATGAAACAATGTGGACTCTGAATTACTAGCTAATATCTCTCCAAAATCTACTAGTAGCTAGCCTGTGTTGGTTTCAGTGAATCAAATTGTTCTAAAGTTTCCTCTATATCAAGTCAAGTCACTAATATATGAGAATGAGAACCTGAAGTATCTCCTTGACGTCGTTTTTACTAAGCTTCTGTTGCTTCAACAGCAGCTCGATCCGTGCTCTCATTCCAGAATGCCTACATAAAGTATAGATCACAAATTAGTATGACCAAACCTAAGCTTAGGAATGCAACTTTTTTGGTGTTTTCAAGGGTAGGACTTACTCGGAACACCAAATATGGCCCAGGATGACGGCAATAAGCTGCAATTTCAGAGCAAATAGTACACAGGATTAAGAACAAATAGATCATAGAATTGTTCAAAAGAAGAGTAGAGGCATGTTTCATGTAGCACATATATACAGACATGAAACTTGATTATTTAAACTTAGTCAAACCTGAAGACTGTAGAGGCCTGATTCTAGCTTCCGATTATATTTTTCATCTTCGTCCAACTGGAAGGTAACACAGAGGAATCAGCTTATTAACAGTGAAACTTCAAAAGTGAAAAATAAAGTTACATCAGTGAGAAGTGAATTACCTCAAGGTCTTCAAGCTCAAGTTGGTCCAACCTCTCAGCCTCTGATCTAACCCTATCAGAATATCTGCCAAGTGCAAAAGACACAACCTTGGGATAAGTACTAGTGAGTTGTAATTGCATTCCACCAATACATTAGATAAACAATTAAGCTTTCACAAAGAAGCACTAATTTTACCTCATGTATAGCTCCATAAGACGGTCAATCTTCTCATACTCACTCTCAACAAACTTGCTTAACAAACGGTCTCTTCTAGATCCCCTTATAACCCCAGCTATAGCATCAAGAAACCAATGCATTAGCATCACAAACATGTAAGCAGAACACATTACTTTTACATGAACAAATCACTTGCCTTCTTACCAAATAATGACGCAATCAGCGAAATAACCTTCTCCTCCATCTCCTCCTTATACCGTTCCCTTTTGATCCTCTTATTCAACGGAATCTAAAACATTTTAAAAAACCAAATATAATCACTAATGTTGATCTATCCAAGCATTTTCTAAAGCAACTTAAGCTCTAATGGAAGATGCACTAAATCACCAGAGAGTTTCTAAAGTGGGATTGAAGAAACTTGCCTTACCCATGTAAGCAGCAAATGCTGTTTTCAGTCCCATAACATCCACAAACCTCTCACAAGCAGGTGGATAATTGGTCATGGCGAAGTCGAGAGCCCGAATCGCAGAACCGTAAGCATATTTCTTCTGCTTCATGATAATAATCATCAGCTCAACTCCTTCCGCATTCAAAAACCTCTCCTTGTTCTCCAATGGCATCAAAAGACAACACAAACAATCAAATAGATTCTCTAACATCTCTTCCTCATCAGGACTTTTCGGATCCTTCGACTTATACATAGCCACACCTTCAAGCACAGCATCAACACCATTCATTTGCCCTAATCGTTTCTGATTCGCCGTACTGTTCTGCAGCAAAATCGCCAGAATCTCAGACGCATACTGCTTGATTCCTTCGAATTCCCTAACCTTAATCTTCACCAGAAGCCACCGTAATAGCTTCGTCCGTTCACAAACCAATTCAGCAACGGCAGGTTTCACTTCAACCAAATTCTCAATCACCGTCAAGGTTGCGTAAATCGCCGTGGCTTCGTCCGGGTCAGCCTCCGATAACCGATTCATATTCTGAACCAAAAGCTCGAGCACATTGTTCTCAACCAACGCGTCGATTAACACACGCGCAGGCTCGTCGTTATCCTCTAATGCATCTTCATCAGTCAGATCCTGAAGAAGCTGAACAACATCGTTCGCGATATCGACGTTATCATGAGAAAGGAGATTCACAATCGAAGGAACCGTATTGGAAGCAACAAGCTCCGGGTAAAGCTCCGGAGCTCCAGCGAGAACCTTAAGCTTTTGCAAATCGTCGTGTAGGTCAACCTCGGAATCTGCGAACTTCTCAGGATTCTCCACATACTTGAGCCGAGCAGCTATGTTGTCACGAAGACGACGCTCGAAGGAGAGAACAAGCTTTTTTAGGGTTTTAACATCAACCGCTTCTACTGGAGTATGCGAAGATTTCTCAAGTGCTTCGAGAAGAGAAAGATCTACGCCGTCGGATCCTCGATACGCCGGCGGTAATGACGGCGGCGAGATGTTTCCGGCGTCGATTGCTTTCCGTTTTCTGGCGTGATTTGAGACTTCCATGACTGGCTAAACTCTTCTCCTCAAAACAAAATTTTGCTATAAAGGGCTTTAAAAGAGGTGAAGACTATGGGCTTTATAAATTGGGCCTTAAAATTAATAAAAAGCGCATTACATTGTGTAAACGGGTCATTTAAGGAAAACGTGTCGTTTCATTAAGCTAATTGTTTTAATTAAATAGGGAAAATTATCCAATTAGACACTCAATTAATATATGGTTATGGTGGTAAAGTTACTTGAGTTTTTTTTTCTTTTTTTGATGAATCAACATTATGATCTAATATGTATTCCTCTATGTTTTGGGTAAAATTAATTGAGTCTCTAATTAATATATGGTTATGGTGGTAAAGTTACTTTAGTTTTTTTCCTTATTTTGGTGAATCAACATTGATAGAATGATCTAATATTTATTCCTCTATCTTTTGGGTAAAATAAATTGAGTCTCTAATTAATATGTGGTTATGGTGGCTAGATTAATTTTGTTTTTGGTCCTTTTTTGGTGAATTAACATATTATATACACAGTACCTTTTTGAAAATTTAAATTTATGATTTTATCCAAAAAAAAGAGAAAAGAAAACCCCACACACTAAGCAAAATCAGATCTTTTTCTTCTTCTCGTTTTCTCTCTCCGCCGCCGTGTGATCTCTGATTTCTGATTCTCCGATCATCGGCGGGAGATTTTTAGGGGAAGATGGGATTTCTCTCGAACAAAATCTCCAGAGATGAAGTGAAACCAGGAGATCACATCTATTCATGGCGTCAAGCCTATGTTTACGCTCATCACGGTTACGATCTCTCTTTCTCTTTCTAGATTCCCTATTTATAGATCACATACATTTACATTTGTGGTGATTTCGAGATGATTACTGTAGTTGTCTCGATTTGATTACATTGTTGAGATTCGCAAAAGCAATTCAGAATTGGGGAAGAATATAATATGAGTTATCTCTGTTTGGATTTGATCAAAATTTATACAAGTTTTAGGAGATTTTCTGTGATATGGTAATGATTTGTTGTTACAAGGCTTAGATAGTGTGATCCTTGATCGTTGTAAGGGAATGTGGTATAACATTTGACAGCAATCTCAAATGCTAAATTTCTCTAGTGTTGTTTTAGACTCGATGATGCTCAATTCTCATAGCTCATTTTGTGATTTGGAATTCAATACGCAGAATTTTGCAATGTGATTAGTAAAATCTCCGCAGAATTTGGAATAAGTAAAGCTTTGGCTTCGTTTTGAACTTTGCTCATGCTTTATTGTTCTTAGCTGCCTAGTGCCTTCTTTAACCTTCCCTTTGAATCATTATGTGATTAGGCCCGTTGGTCGGTTATTGGCTTTTCGCGACATAAACGATCTTTTGGAGGTTTTTCTTTGTGATGATTTGTTAACTTAAGTGTCTATGATTTGCAGGAATCTATGTAGGTGATGGACAAGTCAACCATTTCACTCGTGGTGATGGTCAAGAGACTGGAACTTTCTTGGACAAGATCATTGTTAGTTCATCCACGAATCGTGGAGACAACCCATGTCCCAACTGTGGAGATAGATCCCAAGTTGGTGGTGTAATCTCCTCTTGTCTCGACTGCTTTCTCGCTGGAGGTGATCTCTACGTCTTCGAGTACAGTGTCTCTCCTGCTATTTTTCTTGCCAAACCTCGAGGTGGCGTATGCACAATAGCAGCTTCAGATCCTCCGGAAGAAGTCATTTACCGTGCAAACTTCCTTTTGCAAAATGGTTTCGGTGTTTACAATGTTTTCAAGAACAACTGCGAAGATTTCACCATCTATTGCAAAACTGGTTTGCTAGTTGCAAACACTGACGTGGGAAGGAGTGGTCAAGCCGCTTCAATGGTTGCAGCTGCTAGTGTTGTTCTTTCTTCACCACTCAGGTTTGTAGCAGGTTTTGGTAGTTTGGCTGTGACTGGCTATGGCATGTACTGCATCGGTCGGTTGGTTTCAGACATCGGCATGCGATGGGATGTGAGCAAGGTGCCTGTGGAGAGACTAGTTACTGATATGAATGATCTGGTTGGGATGGAAAGTAAACCAGAGGACATAAAGATGGAAACTGAACCAGAGGACAAGAAGACAAGTTAATCAATAATTACGCATATACTGGTTCGGTTTGGCGACTATGATTGATCTCTCATTGTAATGGTTGTGGATGAAGCATGAGAATATGCTGATGATGTATCAAATGGTGCAACTGCGTTGTTTATGTTAATATGAAACTTGGCTTATGCTTATCACTAAACTATGATTATTCACTTTATTACTAGGTTACTCACCCGCGTTATACGCAGATAAACTATTTATATTATATTTTAAAATTTGATATCTTAAAATGTGAAAAATATGTATTGGTTTTGATTTTTATTTTTAGACGATTATCTATTTTTAGACATTTAGTTTTTACTATATTTTTTTTTTCATATACGTAAACGTGTAGTCATATAATACATCGAAATGTATAACATTGAATCATAAAATAGATAATCTTCGAAGCAATTACTTTGAAAATTATATCCAATAATCATCTTTTAAACTTTGGAATAGAGTGGAAGGACCTTTGGTCCAATGGTTGATCGAAGGTTTACGAATGCTTTTACACTAAAAGGTGTGCGTGCTGGATTAATCACACAATCGAATTTGTGAAGATTCGTTTGAAATAGAGCTTCTTTAGGGTTTTCAAACAATTAGAGGAAGATAGAATTATGTTATGAATTAGAGTTCTTATTCATCAAGATCAGAGCTGTAAACAGTGTTTTTACAAGAAATTTCGGATCCTCAACAAGTGAAGGGTACATGTCTATATATAGGTAAAATTGGGCGGTATGAACAGTTCCAGTCGAGGTGACCTGAGCAGTTCCGGTCGAACTGATCGGGCCGGTCTAGAAGGATCGAACAGCGCTGGAATGAACAGTGATGGGCCTTTGACGGGCCTGCGTTTTCTGGATTCGACCGCTGAACCGCTTTAACACGTGTTAAGCCGTTTGGTTTATCGATTCTTCTAGGGGAGATTTGACCCCTACAGTTAGCCCCTCAGTTCAGCAGTTTTAGTTAAAAAGTGCTGAAGTAAGGGTGTCTGAAAAATCGATTCCCGCTTAGGCCGTTTACCGTGTTAGCGGCGATGCTGTCGAACCCAAATACTCAATACTGCGAGTCGGTTGCTGTTATTGGCGAGTAGATTTCTAGTTTCGCGAATCTGCGAGTTGACTGAAAGCCTTCAAAATCGCGAGTTGACTTGATTGAATGAAGCTGCTCGAAGATGAGAGGTGACGAGATGAAGATGTACAGATGTGCGAACAAGCCTCGGTAAAACCCTTGTCTAGAAAACCCAGTGGGAAAAAACAGAAAAGGGGAAAAGAGAGCGAGTCGCACATTTACTCAAGTCATCGTTGTCGCCGAAGAGGAAGTCACGAGTTGACGAAGTTGCGAGTTGATGAAGTCGCGAGTTGATGAAGTCGCAGGTTTATTCGTAAGTGAAGTCGCGAGGTCGCGCGATTCTTTGAAGGTCGAAATCCTGAGAATATTGAAACTATGAAGTCGCGAAACAAATCGAGGAAGAGCCCGCGGAGTCGCATGTAGGGTCAGATAAAAATTGTGGAACCATTGATTTGGATCAATCTCGCGAAACTGATCTTCTGAGCCCAGAATCTTTGGGCCCATTAAGAAATTAGGCCCACCTCGAAAGTCGAACCGTCGAAAATGTCCTTATAAGAGGCAACGCTCCCTTGATACTTCTCATTATTCTCATTCCTCCGAAAAAAACAGGTTCGCTCTCTCTCTCCCTTCTCTGTTTTTTCTTTCGAGTAATAGATAAGAATTTTTCCGTCCCATCACTTCGCCGCCACCGTGTTCTTCATCGCCGCCGCAGTGTTCTTCAGAAAAACTGAAAAAACTTAAAGTTTTGATCCAAAGAAAGATGTCGTCGACTAGTTCTTTTGCATCCGCGAAGTCTGCCGAACTCCCCGAGAAGGGAAAATTGGCCTGGGAGTATTCTCCTGATAGCGAGTCGATTGTAGATGCGAGTTCGAGTTGTAGTAGGCTCCGTGGTCAAGAGGAAGCGAGTCCTTCAGGCAGCGAGGAGGCGAGCCCCATTAGTCGAGAAGATCGAGCTGGAGGCCATTCTCCTCTTGCCGAACTGTTCTCTTATCCTACTCCCGTCTTAAGACAAAGTCGCGAGACAAGGGAGTCTACTTCATCCATGCGAGCTGGACGAACTGGCTTTGAAGAGGGAGTTGGGACTTCGCATCCTTCGCAAATTGGCGAGGCCTCGACCACTGATGGGCGAAGACTGGTTGTGGAAATCCCACAACTCCGCGACGAGTCCCTTAGTCCTGTCGAGCTGCCTCTCCAAGTAAAGATCGAAGAAGGTAACTGGTCGTACAACTCTTTAGTAGAAAAAGAGAGACTGGAAGCTTGGGCTGCGTGCGGGCTGGCCGAGGTTGTCCAGAAGAAAAAGAAATCGAGGCGAAAGCAACGCCCGCCTCCAGGTTCCTCTTGGTGCGATGAGGACTTCCTGGAAGACTATCGCTCAGAGTGCCGAATTCCCGACTCGGTCGAACTGATCGCGCCTTCTATCGAGCAGCGAGAAGACGATCCCCCTGCCGGCACGTTTACCGCCTATGCGTGTTGGTTTAAGGAGTGTTTCCTCACGTTCCCCATTCCTGCGCTGATTCTCCGATTCGCGCGGGTTCACAAAATCGCGCTCGCGCAAATCAACTCAAGAGGGATTCGCCAATTGGTGGGGGTTACGACGCGGGCAGCCGAATGTCGCGAGCCCATCGGAGTTCGCCATCTACACAACCTTCTTGAATGGCGCAAGCAATCAAACCCGGGTGGCATAAAGTACTACAATCTGGCGAGTCGTTCCCTTTATAAAATACTGGACGACTTCCCAAACAAAGATCATAGCTGGAGAAAGTATTTTTTCTTCGTGCCGATATCGGCCGCGTCGGCCGAGGATGAACACTTAGTGGTGGCGAAGTGGGGGACACTTGGTAGATTTTCTCGAATGTTTACTGCGCGAACTGCCCCCTTGTTTTATACTAACTTTTCTGCTGATTTGTTTTTACAGCTAGCAGACTGCTATTCACTCCTGTTGCCAACATCGACGATTTGGTCAATAAATTGAAGGCTCGGAAGTGCCTTTGGAATCGTCACTTCAATCTTCGAAGGGTTGTTCGAGCTCGCGAGTTCATATCCTACGACGAAGAAGAAGAAGTCGAACAAAGCGAGTCCGACGATCTCGAGATCATGCCTCCCAAGCTAACTTTCCGCGATCTCGCCAAGAGAAAAGCCGAGAAGGCTAAGAGAAAGGCCGACCCGAAGGCCACTGCCTCCATCGTCGAGACATCCGAGCGGAGCGTCGATAAAGAGCTTACTCCAACTGCTGAGGGTGACGAAGCGGCTGCTGTAGCCGCGAGTGGTGCGTTGGCTGTTATTACTTCACAGCCAACTACCATTACTGACGAGCCCGCCGAGCCTGAGGCCCAATTGCATCGGAAGAGGAAACGATCTTCTGCCTCTGAGAAGGGCAAAGGTAAAGTTCGCGAGAAGAAGAAGTCTCGTCGCGAGCTGCCGACTCTGTCCCCAGGGCAAACTATTCCTGGAAGCTCCGATGGGCTTTATACTGATCCCTTAGCCGCAGCCGCCATGATGGCTAAGGTTACATATCCGGGTGATCGTATGCCGATCCCGGAAAGGCTGGTAAAGAGCGAGCTCTAAAAGGAGTTCGCGTCTCGCCAGGCCAAGGTAATTCCACACTTTATTCTTTCTTTTTCACTTAGCTTTATTTTTCATTCCGTCAACTCCTTCGCAGGCCATCGCCCATTTCAACAGGCTGATCATGTCGTATGATCAAGACTCGAGGTCTAAGGAGCTCTTTATAGGCGAGGCCGGGCAGAGAGAAGAGGTCGAGAAGGAAAAAGTCGCGGCCCAACTGAGAAATCTTGCTGCTGAGCGAGATATGTACAAGAAGAGCTCAGACGACCTGGGCGTGCACCTTCACAGAGTCGGTAAGGAGAAGGAGAAGGTCGAGGAGAACAATGCCGAGCTGGTGAAAGAGCTATCTGCTCTGAAGGCGAGTCGCGAGCGGGATCTTGAAGAAGCTGTTTCTTCTACGAGGCGATCTGCGGCCGCCGAAGTGCAAGGCCAGCTTAACCGGGCTTACGAGCTGTTTCAACAGATGATGAAGAAGCCGATTAGGAAAATGGTCTATCTTGCACAAGCGGAGGCTAATCTCCAGCTCCTTGACGACATGGAGAATGCTGAAGCAGAGGAGGCCTTCAATCCCAAGGCCGAGCGTGCCCTTTTAGCTGAAAACAAGGCGTCGCTCGGAAAAGCCGACGAGATCTTCGACGCGATAGCACTCGAATTGAGAAAGACCTCGGGTAAGAACTATGTTGTCCCCATTACCGTAGCAGATATAGTTGCGTCTCCGCGAATCGAAGTTGTTGCTAAGTCTGTTGGTATAAATGCAGCTTCTGGGTCGAACGATGGCTCTCTTGGTATGCGCTTGCGAAGCGCGAGTGAGGAGTTAGACGAGAGCGAGTCGGACGAAGCCGAGGAGACCGTTGCTCCAATCCCAGTCGCACCAACTGAACCTCTTCGCGAACAGGCTCCTTCGGAACCAGAACCCAAGGACGGCGAGGCTGCGAGTTCGGCTGCTATCATTACTCCAGCCGAAGAACAAGTTGTCGAAGAGGGCGAGCTGGCTTCTGATGACAAAGAGGCCGAAGATGGCGAGACTGTCGCCTAGTCCGGACTTTGCAACAGTAGGATTAGTTTTTGTTTTTGCTTAAGGATTTTATGACTCGATTTTTGTTTTTGTGCCTGGATGGCTTTATCCAACTTGTAACAACATTTTTATGCCGAGTTGGTCGAGCAGATTTATATGAATGCCCTTAAGCAATTTCTTAACTATATTTTCGATTATTAGTTTGTCGACGAGGCCTGTTAGAGCTTGTCTAAGGCCATAGAAATTATGCGGTTTTAAGACGCGATGCGGTTTTAAGACGCTTAGAGGCGATGCGGTTTTAAGACGCGATGCGGTTTTAAGACGCTTAAACGAACATCCTGGTTATATTCTACTGAATATATCTTATCCAGGCAAATATATATTTGCTAAGTTCGACCAGTCTGTTAAGGTAAAGAATGGGTTTGCGAGTCAAACATCCTGGCTAACGGACACGTTCTACTGAATGTGTCTATCCCGAGATGGACTCGCGAGATGGACACCCCGGCTAACGGACAATACTCGCACTGAATACGTCTATCCCAGTAATGAACTCTAAATTTATATAGCGCGCTTTATCCGTTGAGGATGTATGAGTATACTTCATAATGATGATGAAGTTTTAATCAGGTCGCCATTATGGCCATAATGACGCCTAATTGTTATTGATCTCGCGTTTTAGACAGTTAAGTCGTTTAGCGAGTTTCCGCGTTTAGACCGAAGTCGTTTGCGAGTTGACTTGTCGCGTTTAGACCGAAGTCGTTTAGCGAGTCGACTTGTCGCGTTTAGACCGAAGTCGTTTAGCGAGTCGACTTGTCGCGTTTAGACCGAAGTCGTTTTGCGAGTCGACTTGTCGCGTTTAGACCAAAGTCGTTTAGCGAGTCGACTTTTCGCGTTTAGACCGAAGTCGTTTAGCGAGTTGAGCGAATAAGACTTGGTTAAAACCTTAGCATATTGCGAATCGATTATCGCGTTTAGACCGAAGTCGTTTAGCGAGTTGAGCGAATAAGACTTGGTTAAAACCTTAGCTTATTGCGAATCGATTATCGCGTTTAGACCGAAGTCGTTTAGCTAGTCGACTTTTCGCGTTTAGACCGAAGTCGTTTAACGAGTCGACTTGTCGCGTTTAGACCAAAGTCGTTTAGCGAGTCGACTTTTCGCGTTTAGACCGAAGTCGTTTAGCGAGTTGAGCGAATAAGACTTGGTTAAAACCTTAGCTTATTGCGAATCGATTATCGCGTTTAGACCGAAGTCGTTTAGCGAGTTGAGCGAATAAGACTTGGTTAAAACCTTAGCTTATTGCGAATCGATTATCGCGTTTAGACCGAAGTCGTTTAGCGAGTCGACTTTTCGCGTTTAGACCGAAGTCGTTTAGCGAGTCGACTTGTCGCGTTTAGACCGGAGTCGTTTGCGAGTCGACTTGTCGCGTTTAGATCGAAGTCGTTTAGCGAGTCGACTTGTCGCGTTTAGACCGAAGTCGTTTGCGAGTTGAGCGAATAAGACTTGGTTAAAACCTTAGCTTATTGCGAATCGATTATCGCGTTTAGACCGAAGTCGTTTAGCGAGTTGAGCGAATAAGACTTGGTTAAAACCTTAGCTTATATATTGCGAGTGGGAGTATGAATATACGTACCCACTCCCTTTTTTTTTTTTTTTTTTTTTTTTTTTTTTGAAGGGGGCAACTGAACTCGTCCGCAAACGAGCTGCCTACGTACCCAATGAAGGGATCAAGTCGCGTCGTAGTTCAAGTCTAATGACTTAGTATTTTTAGCAGTGATATTTCTTCAGATGTCGCGCATTCCAGGAACGCGGGATCATCTCGCCTTTCATGTTGGCGATTTCGTAGACGCCCGGGCGAACTACTTTTGTGATCTGATAAGGTCCTTCCCAGTGAGCGCCGAGCTTGCCGGCATTGGGCTCGGCAGTGTTTTGAAATACTGCGCGAAGGACGAGGTCTCCTTCGTAAAAACGCCGAACTCGCACCTTGGAGTTGTAATACTTGGATGCTGCAATTTGATATTCGGTCATTTTTATAAGTCCTTGGTCGCGCCTTTCGTTGATAAGGTCGAGTTCGTCGAGCATGAGGAGATGATTGAGACCTTCCTGTTCTGGAAGCAATCGTCGGCGAACTCCTGGAAAATAGACTTCAGGAGGAATCACACATTCTGTTCCGTAGACAAGGGCGAAAGGCGTCTCGCCCGTAGCGCGTCGCGGTGTTGTTCGACAAGACCATAAAACGCCTTCAAGTTCATCTGCCCAACGACCCTTCTTAGCGTCGAGCCGAGTCTTTAGGCCATGGATAAGTGTTTTGTTTGACGATTCTGCCTGGCCGTTGCCTTGCGGGCAGCGAGGTGTTGACTTGCTGATTCTGATTTTCCACTTATCGCAGAAAAGTTCGAACCGCTTAGATATGAATTGCGAACCGTTATCTCACTATCTCATAAGGTACGCCGTGACGACAGATGATATTCTTCCAGACGAAGTTTTCGACCTGCTTATCCTTGATTGATCCGAATGCTTCCGCCTCGATCCACTTGGAAAAATAATCCGTTAGGACTAAGAGGTATCGTTTCTGCCGAGACGGATGAAGCGGTCCGACGATATCCATTCCCTATCGCATAAACGGGTAGGGCGAGGTGATCGAGCTTAAAAACTCCGTCGGTTGATGGATGAATGGACCATGTCGCTGACACTTCTCGCACTTTGCTGCGAACAGCTCGCAGTCTTTTATCATTGATGGCCAAAAATATCCGTGCCTCTTGATTCGGATGGCGAGTGAGCGACCTCCCGAGTGGTTACCGCAGGATCCGCCATGAACCTCGTGCATTATCTCGCGAGCCTCCTGCCCCTCGACACAAGCGAGTAGTGGCCCGGACAGTCGCCATTTGAAGATATTTCCATCAAGTAAAACGTAACGAGACGACTGTGACTTTAATTTGCGAGCCACCCATTTGTCGATTGGGATCTCGCCGTCTGCGAGATAAACGCGAATGTTGGCCATCCACTTGGTGTCGCATCCATAGACTGTGGTCTCGTCATCAATGGGAATGTCGACGACTTCATGCCCAGGTGGAGGCTCCTCGCTACATGGGTAAGCATCCTCTGGGGATTCCTCAAGTTGGTCAGGGAGAAAGCCACGGTCAAAAGCTGTGTTATTCGGGTCGAGCTCGTTATCTGTTGCCATCACATCCGTCGTTTCGTCTGCGCCGACTGTACCGGATTGATTGGGATCCATCGGATCCGGTTCGACGTTATCTTTGGTGTGGTCGAGGTCCATCGGGTCTGCGGCGGAGCGAGCGGGCGAGCCATTGCTGAGAGCTGCTTTTTGCTTCGCTGCCAGAGATCTTGTTAGGACGTTGACCGCTTTTGCGATTGCGATACTCGGCTCTTCAATGAATTCGACCTTGACAATTCTTTGAAGATCTTTATCTAGCTTTGCGGTTGAGCCGAGTGATGCGAGGGCATCTGCTTGGGAGTTTTCCGACCTTGGAAATTCAGCTGTTAAAGTTTTGACGAGAGCGAGGTATGCTTCCATGCGCTCGTCCTTTGTCGCGTATTCGCCGTTAAACTGATTTACGACGAGCTGAGAGTCGCAAAAAGCTTCTATCTTTGTTATTTTCAACGCTTTAGACAATCGAAGACCTGCGAGAAGGGCCTCGTATTCGGCCTCGTTGTTTGATGCCTTGAAACCAAGGCAGAACGACTGCTCTAGAGATTTTCCGTCTGACGATAGTCGAATGCCTACTCCCGATCCGTGTTTAGATGACGAGCCGTCGACGTGCAGCTGCCAGACTTGGGATGCAGAACTGTCCGCAAGTGCGTCTTCGATTTCGGGCGAGGCTTCCGCCTCCGGCAGTTCGATTAAAAAGTCGGCCGGACTGAGTCGGACTGTGGAGAACAGCGCGCAGTGGAAAAGTACTTAGTACCACGATCGAATGTGATTGAAAATACGGTCGAAGCTTTCGAGCCGACGTAATAACTGCGAGTGCGAGTTTCTCCGTCAAAGGATATCTTGTTTCTGCATCGATTAGCGTCTTACTAATATAGAAAACAGGCTTTTGCTCGGTGCCGTCTTCGCGAATAAGAACCCCACTAACTGCCGAGGTCGAGACCGCGATGTAAAGATAGAGCGGTTCGCCAGCTATTAGCTTTGTCAGAACGGGGGAATCGCGAGATACTGCTTCAACTTCTGGAAGGCTTCTTCACATTCTTCAGTCCACTCGAAATCTTGTCGAGCTGCCCCCTTCTTATCCTTGAGCGTTTCATAAAAAGGTAAACACTTATCAGTAGAGCGCGAGATGAACCGGTTCAAGGCCGCGACTCTGCCGTTTAGTCGCTGGACTTCTCTTCTCGTTTTTGGCAAAGGCATCTGGATGAGTGCGTCGATTTGTTTTGGATTTGCCTCGATCCCGCGACGAGTAACCATGTAGCCGAGGAACTCGCCGGACGTTACACCGAAACGACACTTAGCCGGATTCAGCTTTATGTTATACTTGTTTAATAACGCAAAGCACTCTGCGAGGTGGCCGACTTGGTCCTTTTCCTCGAGTGATTTGACGAGCATGTCGTCAATGTAAACCTCCATCGTTTTGCCGAGTAAGTCCGCAAACATTTTATTTACCAATCGCTGATAAGTAGCCCCAGCATTTTTAAGTCCAAAGGGCATGACTTTGTAGCAATAGATTCCGCGGTCTGTGATGAAAGCTGTTTTGTCGCGATCGCCGGGGTGCATGAAGATCTGATTATAGCCAGAGAAGGCGTCCATAAAGGACAACAACTTGTTTCCAGATGTCGCCTCGACGAGGCGGTCGATGTGAGGAAGAGGGAAACTGTCTTTAGGGCATGCCTTATTCAAATCCGTGAAGTCTACACAGACTCGCCACTTACCACTTTTCTTCTTCACGACGACTGGGTTCGCAAGCCATTCCGGATATCTGACCTCAGAGATCGAGCCGGCCTGCAAGAGTTTGTCTACTTCGTCATTTACCGCTTGAGCCCTTTCAGGACCAAGTCGCCTTCGCTTTTGCTTTATCGGTTTGTAGGTCGAGTCCACGTTTAACTCGTGACTGATGATGTCGATATCGATCTCGGGTATGTCTCCCGCGGACCATGCGAATGTACCGACGTTTTTCTTGAGGAATTCGATGAGGTCGAGCCTGACGGCTTTATCAAGTGTCGCGCCTATCTCTACTTATTTCTCTGGGAATTTGTCGTTTATACAAACAGATATGACAGGCTCGCAGGTCGGGCCCGCTCCTCTATCTTCAGCGGATTCCGCGATCAGTAACTGCTACAAGAGGTTTGAGATTTCCTTGACGGGCTCCCTGTCTGTCTTAATCTTTTTCCGCGGCTCGCTTGGGATCGGCACTGTCGCCTGAGCTCTTAGTTTGTGCGCGGTCATGAAACAAGATCTTGACGCCGACTGACTTCCTCTGATTGTTCTGACTCCGCCCTTTGTTGGAAACTTAAGACAGAGATGATACGTTGAGGCGACGGCTCGCATCGAGTTTAGCCAAGGGGTTCCCATTATCACATTGTAAATTGCCGGGTTGTTCGAGACTGCGAACTCAACTAATTTAGTCACACCTTCCGCGCTTACAAGAAGCTTGACCGTACCGAGTGTCATAGTCGTCTCGCCATTGAATCCGGTTAATGGCTTAGGATAGGATTCGACTTGTGCGAGGTCAATTTCCATGCGCTTCAGAGCGTCTACGAAAATGATGTCGACTGTGCTCCCAGTGTCGATTAAAACGCGACCCGTGTCCCATCCTGCGACAGAGAGTCGGATGACAAGCGGGTCGTCATGAGGTTTGTCAATGTCATCGACCTCATTCTCTTCGAACTGGATGACGTCGTTCGGGAACTTCGACGGTTCGGGTTTGTTTGCCCCTACCTCCGCTCTTCTCTGATAGGCTTTGATCGACGAGACGGTGTTAGAGCAGTAGCGCGAGCCGCCCATGATCATGTTGCAGATTTTCTGTTTCGAGGCGCTCCGGCCATCATTACCGTTTCGTCGGTCGAGGTGGGCCTCGTCGTTTCGTCAGTCTCGCTTATTATTCCTGTTGTCTCCCGACGGGCCGTCCCCTTCTCTTGCATCGTCGAATTGCTCGAGCTGAAAATCGTTAACATTGATGTTTCCTTTGAGCTCGCCGGCGGCCAACTTTGCTGCGAGTCGCATGCCGAGGACTCTGCAGTTAGACGTCGAGTGTCCCTCCATCTTATGCAAGTCGCAATAAGCAGACTCGTCATACTGCGATATTCTCGGCCAAGTGTTGCCGCTAGCGCGACCAGGGGCGCCTCTTCCGCGGCCTCGCCCTCTTCCTCGACCGTAGCCGGGCGAGTCCACCTGGTAGTTATGGGCCCCCTTGAAACCTCCTTCATGTTGTACGAAATTTCCCGGCTTCCTCTTTGTCGCGACTGGGACTTCTATCGGACTAGGATTCCTGGCCTTTCCATGCTTCTGGCTCAGGATTTTGGTTTCATCTTCGCTTCTTGCGAAGTCGTTAGCGCGATGGAGCGCATCTTGAATTGACGAGGGCTCGTTAATCGTCATCTCTTTTCGGAAATCCGAGCTGTACCACAAAGCTTTTCGCAGGGCACTCAGGGCGGATCTGTCGTCAATCCCTTTTACCTGAATAAGCATCGCTTTGAAGCGTTCAATGAAAACTCCCAAGGGCTCGCCGGCCGCTTGCGTTATAGTATAAAGGTCCACCTCCAATGACCTGCGTTTGATTAGGACGGAATATTGCTTTAGGAAGGCCTCGGAGAGTTGGGCGAAGCTGTCGACAGAGTTCCTTTTCATTCCTGTGAACCAATAGAGGGCCGCCCCTTGGAGATGCTCCACGAAGAGGAGGCAGCAACCAACATCGATTTCATCGAGCCTGAAATTTGCTCGCCCCATTGCGATTGAAAATGCTCTGATATGCTCCGTGGGGTCGCCCTTTCCCTCATAGATGGGAATCTTGAGCTTCCCTGGGTCAGATAAACGCGCCTTTGTTATTCGCTCGGTAAAAGGAGTGGTGCGAGCTTCTTCAAGAACGCGGTCGAGTTCCGGCGCCTTGCTGGTTGCGCGATGGACCTGTGACCTCATATCCTTGAGATCGCGAGTGTTCTGCTGCAAGACGGCTCTGAGCTCGTCCATTTCTGTTCCCTGCGAATCGATAGCTCTACGGGCGGTTAGGGCTTCGGCTTGTTCCATCCATCGCGTACTTTCTGCGATTTCGCCCTCGTCCCGACTCTGGATACGACTAGTCGGTCGACTGGGCCGAGCTGCTCCGAATTCACGCCCTTCTAAATTGTCTGCGACTGCAGGTATGCCGCCGGGAGCGCCTGCGACGAAAACGGTTCCGTCTCTGAGAGGTGGAGGCGTATGATTTTCGCGAGTGCCCCGAGCCGATGGCGATGCCGCCTGGGAGAAGTTAAGAGCGAGCGGGGCGACGCGAAGCGCGTTACCTTGAGGTAGCCCTCGAGACTGACGAGTTGTCGACAAGGCCCTGATTTCAGCAGTCAGGTTGCTGTTGATCGTCTCCTGGTTTTGCGACTGCTTGAGCAACTGTTCGAGCATTGCTTTGAGTTGACCGAAATCTCCTGGTGTGGACGGGTCGGCCGTGTTTGTATTGGCGGTTGCCTGGTTCTCTGTCGGGACAGGTCTGCTTGCTTCCGCCCCCAATGCGGACTGGTTGATCAGCCCAGCCACAATGGGCTCGCTTGGACCTGTATCTTCGGCCGCTGGAGACTGCGGGTTCGTTATTGACATGTTGCGAGTAGCGGGTTCGTCTAAGCGTTTGTTTCGTGTATGAAGCTAGTGTTGCGAGTCCCCTCCTTCTAGCGCCAAATTGTGCGTGCTGGATTAATCACACAATCGAATTTGTGAAGATTCGTTTGAAATAGAGCTTCTTTAGGGTTTTCAAACACTTAGAGGAAGATAGAATTAGGTTATGAATTAGGGTTCTTATTCATCAAGATCAGAGCTGTAAACAGTGTTTTTACAAGAAATTTCGGATCCTCAACAAGTGAAGGGTACATGTCTATATATAGGTAAAATTGGGCGGTATGAACAGTTCCAGTCGAGGTGACTTGAGCAGTTCCGGTCGAACTGATCGGGCCGGTCTAGAAGGATCGAACAGCGCTGGAATGAACAGTGATGGGCCTTTGACGGGCCTGCGTTTTCTGGGTTCGACCGCTGAACCGCTTTAACACGTGTTAAGCCGTTTGGTTTATCGATTCTTCTAGGGGAGATTTGACCCCAACAAAAGGTATGAGGTTCGAATCCTAAAAAATTCATGTGATCTTTGGCAAGGAGCAAGGGAAATTGACTGGCGTGGATCCTGATGGAAGACGTGTACTTGTGTGTTGGAAAATTGTCGATTGTTAGAAAAAAAAAGATTTTGAAATTCTCTAACTATAATTTAAGTTTTGATCAAGATTTTTATATGGAAATGTCAAGTAATAAATTAATTTTTTTAGCCAAAAATGCAAAAACATATCTTATATATATAAACTTTAATTTCTCATTTAAATCAAATATTTGCAAAAACCGGGTTTGTCAAAATATTTTAAGAGATTTCATTAGTCAACTTTTCTTACAAATAAAGTTTTCTTTTAAAAAAAAAAATCGAAATAAATTTTGTTAGTTAGATTTACCCTAGCATAAGTCTAATATTTATCAGTATTAGAGATCGTATGTAATGTTTTTTGGGTATGATTATATCTGAGAGTTAAACCAATATTTTGAAAAGACACTATTATTGGTTTATGAATTCTTAAACTATAAATAAAATTTATTGTTATTGGTTTTAAGATTTTCAAATTCCATTGAAATCTCTTGTTCTTGAAAAAGTTTAGTTTTTTAATGATTATGTAATTCTAGTGTATTTCATTGTTATTGGTACATGAATTCATAACAATACTTACTCAATAAACCCAACTTCCACAATCTTAAGAATATACATGAAATTCTGAAAATTAATAAAATACAATTCATTGATAAATTTATTAAATACACTAAACTCTTTTCAAGTAACAATGAGTTATTAGATTTACTATAAGTAATCAATAATGGTTTTTTAGATTTAATATACGTAATGAAATATTTGAGTCATTATAAAAATTTCAGATCTTAGATAGTAAATATTATTATGATTGATTAAAAAGTACCAATGAAACTATGAATTAAACCCAATACAACAATACTACATTCGTAACAACAAATTAAATATAGCAAGAAAGCCGGTTTAATTTTGAAGAATGTTCAAAATGTTTTTGAGCCTTTCTCCAACCAAATCAATATTGAAAAAAATTACATGAGCAAGACAAAAAAAAGAATCGCTTATGTAAAAGTCGTTCTTCATGTAAATTGGTTCACTAAGTCATAGATTTAGGCATTTAATCGTGGGTTTGAAAATGAAGGAGATGTGCGTGACATATATAAAGTGGTGGAGGCTATGAGACTTAATCGTAGATTTAGGTTATTAATGGACAAACTAAATAGAGGTGGCATTTCGTGGGTTTAGATAATTAGTGGGCCTAATTTTTTGATTAGAACTCATGAAATTTTTTGTTAATTGAGATTTGCCATGTCATAATTTTGAGAGATTGCCATGTCACATTTCTTTTTGTGAGAGTGATTGTGAGGATGACACATAAGCATTCTCCCACAAATCACTTCTCTAATAATATATAGGGGATATACAATGTTACAATGTAAATTGAACATAATGATGTTTTTACATTCATAAGAAGGCTTGAAAATACAGGAAGTTTCTCAGTCGTTGCCTTCCGGGAAGTTCACTAAGTATATAGCGACTAAAGTGACCGCTGCACCGACCAGTTGCAACGAGGTGAAAGTCTCGTCAAGGTAGAGATACCTGGTCCGAACCAAACATATCAGAAATTGAACTAATGACTAAAGAATCGTGTGATTAGACTGATATATCTGTTGTTTGCTGATTTTTGGTCTTACCCAAAGATTGATGCAAACATTGGTGTCAAGAAGGTGAGTGAGCTGAGTTTAGTCAAACTTCCTGCGAAAACACATCATAAAAGCATCAGAAATATGAAACCCGAAACAACGATACTATCACGAGAGGGTCGCAAAATGGAACCTTTAGTCGCGCTGTAGAAATAAACACCGTAGCTAACCGCACTGCCAAAAATGGATGTATAGAGAAGTGCTATGACATCATTTGTGGTTAAGTTCTGAAAACTGCCGTTAAAAACCGGGTCATGGTTGATAACGGAAATCGCCAAAAGAGGAAGGCCACCGATAACCATATGCTGCACATGTGTAGTTTAGTCAGAGAGAAGCCATTGAACAGTAATGGTGACAACTGACAAGTAAGGTATCGAGCATCATTACCCAACCGGTAGCCATAATTGGATCCGAGTACTTTGAGACCCATCGAACCATCACAGTGCCAATAGCCATACTCTGAGCTGCAAGAAGCATCCACCACTCTCCACTTCCCCACAAGGAAAAGCTATTACCATCTGAAGTAACTGATGGAACCTGTACTAAATCAAAATACATCCTCAAGTTCCAAGTACACTATCGAAATACTTAGCTCGGTCTTCGCTTTAGATGATTAAAGTAAAATCTTTTATACCTCAAGAAGCAAAAGTCCAGCAACCCCAAGAAGCAAACCTCCTGCTCTCACTATTCCAATAGACTCACCAAATAAGAAAGACGCTAATACCGCTACCGTCAACGGCTGAGAATCGATTATAACCTGCAATCGCGGTAAAGAAGACGAACAAAGACTAAAACTTTTGATCATATTAAGAAATGAGTACAATGCAAGTGAAAGAAATCACCCTTACACTTCCTAAACCAGCAGAAGTTCTTTGTAACCCCTGAGCAAGAAATCCCTATCACCATCACCATCAACATCATCATCATCATCATCATCATAACGATTAACAAGTAGATAAGAATCTATAAACTTAGACCTGGAAACAAGTGGCGTCAACAAGAGCAAAGAGAGCAATAGAGAGCCAAGCATTGATTCCTTTAGGCATAGGTCTACCTCTGTAAACCGCAAACGCAACGAGAAGCAAACCGGCCGGAATTAACCGGAACGCAGCGACGAAGAAAGGACCGGTTATCGGCAACACTTCTTTCATCGCCACCATCGCTGTTCCCCAGAAGAAAAACGGTGAAATCAGAACCGTCCATTCAAGCAACGATCCATCTCCACCGTTTAAGATCCCGGAGCTCCGATTCTCATCATCTTCTCCGTTATATACACATTCCACGTCAGATCCCATCCCGACACAATCTACAGACGAAGACGATGATGAAGATGATGACGATGATTCTGTCTCTTCCGCATTTTTGTTGCTTGTTGTGCTTCTCCGAACAACGGAATCTCCATAGATTCGACGTTTACAGATGAGATTGTGATTCGACTCGAATCTGTAGTGTCGCAAAGGTTTTATCGAAATTTGGTTTACAGAATTCAACTTTGTTCTTGGGTTTGGAGAAGCAAAGAAGCAATTAGAGGAAGAAGAAGCTAAGGCTGACCATGGCGACTCCATTGTTGCTTGTGATTACAACAAGAGAGAGGATAAAGTTTTGTATCTTTTCGAGTTAACAGTGAAGTAATGGCCACAAGTTTTCATTTTTTCAAAAATTGTTGGGAAAAAAAATCGAATTTTTTGTTTTCATTAGAGAAACCAAAACATCATTACATATATGTATACGTATCTACACTTCCCAATATCAGAGAAATTAAGAAAAATGCAAGCTTTTGGTTTTGTTCTTGTAATCCAAAATCATGTCACCATTCTAAAAACGTTATAGAAGCTTCAATGGTCCTCAACCTCAAGTGAGAAACCCGCGAATGGATTGATCTCTAGCAGTTCCGCGCTTTCTAGCCTGCACATTACGATGTTCGCGTAAAGGAAACTGTCGGATTGATGTCAAGATGATGATGATGATAAAGTTGATACCTTTTCAGTGTTAAACAAGTCCTCTGCAACAGCTTCCCTTTGCTTCCTCTTCTTCTCTTCTTTCATAAAATCTGTTACTTCTCCGCTATCGTACTCTCTGGTAATTACCGAAACAAATCAGTTTTAAGTAAACAAAGAGGAGAAAAACATTACGAGCTAACAAGCTAGAAGAAGGCTTAAGATTACTTGTATGGATCCTTTGCGAAAGGTATTAGGTTACTGAAGCTGTTTCCGGATATAACATTTCCCTAAACAAAACAAAAACAATCATCATCTCGTGAACACAACATTTGTCAAAAAGGTTACGTTTTTTACCTTTCTGAATCGCTTGAAGTCCAGAACTCCTCCTGTAGACCGAACATTTCTAATCGCTCGCAAGTCCCTAACAATAAGATCTTGAGTATAGATAATCTCTGAGTTCCCACATTCAGGCTCATCGTTTCGATCCCTTCCAACTTTCACATCACGGACACTACAACTCGGTATCTTCTCGTCACTGTAGCCTTTAATTTCAGTATTTGCTGATAAGTTTACGCTTTTAAACTCATTGTAGCCTTTAATTTCAGTATCTGCTGATAAGTTTACGCTTTTGAACTCATTCAAATTCATAGTTTCGTCCAATATCGCAACAGGACTCTCCTCTATTACTATAGTAGCAGGCTTCTCTGGTGTTTCTGCCTTTTCAGTAGCATCGATCATATGAACAGACGATGTTGTTTCTTCCTCTTCCGCATCAGAATCTGCTACTATTGTCTCATCCGTAGAGCACGACGATGAAATCACAACTACAGACAGTAAAACAAATCAAGATAAGAGTTTCGCGAATCATAATCGTGAGGAAAGCAAATATACTTGGCATTATGTATTTACCGGAAGGTGGTATCAATGAAGTCGAAGGTAGATTTCCGGACAAGATAGCGCGTATTAAATCCATTTCGTTCACTCTAGATAACAAACTGAGATGCTTCAATCGGCCAAATTTGTCTCCTGAACTTATCGGGATGACACATATCATGCGATTAGTTTCTCCGTATTGAGACTCCTGCAAAGTTGATTATGGACCTTAAGGCTACTTACAGAATGAGCAAAACAATATAAAAGCACAAACCTGACTCATGGAGCTAATGTCTGCTACGGCAACAATTTCTGCGCCACATACTTTCAGTAAAGTCCGAAAGCTACTTTCAAATCTATACTGCATAACGAAAGAAAAAGCGCACGAAGATGAATAATGTAACAAGAATCATACTGAACCATTAGTTGAGTTCCGACGAATAAGAACTTATACCATGTCTGTTGGTTCCAACACAAAAGTAAATCCTTCTAGACATTTTTCGCGGACGTTTGGTTCCGATACATCAACCAAAGCTTCTTCCACCAGCACGGATGGTTTGTACCTGTAATAATAACGTTTGCATGTCAGTAACTGAAGAGTTTGTTCTCTAACTGGGAAAAGCATTAAGATATATACTCACTGACTGTATCCAGGAATTTCACTGCAGATACTTTTCTCTGCAAGAAGCTAGACAAACAAAAAACTGAAGTTAAAGCCCATTAACAAGCAACAAAAGAGAGGTGACAATAGAATTCTTTAACATACCTTAACCCAATTCGTCAAAATGATCGGTTTTTTGGCTAAAATTGCATCGACTAGTGCGTCATTCACTTCCATACGCGGCTCGACAAGAACATGAGTGCACTCCTCACTCAAGGTTGGCGCGATACGAGCACCTGAATAATTAACATATTTTCATGCAATGCGGATAACATGAAACTATAAGAACCAGTTTCACTTGCATAATGTTTTTTCACTATACCGATTGATGAAACTGCATCTTGTACCGACCGATCCACCTTAAAGGTCTCAGAGAAAGGACAGAAGTAAACCACCAACGGAACTAAAGACAATCTACAACAAATATACACCAAATTACACAAAGGATACAACAATGAAAAATATCACATTGGTTAGTGAGGAATACCTGTAAGTTGCAGCACCTGTACCAAACGTAATAACATCTCCATCTTTGAGAATTTTCTCCTTATTAGGTAGCTCATGAACTTTATCTTTCGTCCCAAGGTCAGTTTTGATAAAAGTCCCATACTTTGAACAATCTTTAACGCGGATTACAAACGAAGTTTCAGAAGATTTGTTCCTCCGAGATGAGGTTGAAACAGCGGTTGCATCGAAAGTTAACTCCGCGTGGATCCTAGATACTCCTTTATCCTTATTGATGATTATATCACATCCTACAGAAAAAAAAAAAAAAACACCCATAAGCACACAAGACAAGCAAGAAGGTGATGAATGTGTAAGAATTTGTTAACAAAGATACCTTTTCGACCAATCTTGTAATTCCCTTTTGAAAAGATATAGTATTTATCTTCACCTGAGACACCGATTCAAACCATTTCACAACTAAACTAGTATCCAAAGCTAGAGATTCATAAAAAGCAAGATTCAAGCTAACACAAACTCACGAAATTTGGGGTTTTTATGAAAAAGTAACGAGACACTAAAGGGTCATCACGAAATTCACTGAAAATACTGAACATTATTGAAAACTGCAATTACTGGACCAAAAATTTCGAATTTCAAACAGGAAGCAATCAAACTCGTTTCATTTGCAAGCCAATACGAATCTCCACGAATGATCATACAATCTAAATAAATTTGCAATTAAGCGAATCTAATGAGGGAATAACCTGAGAGAGGATCAACGGGAAAGAGACCCCAAACCATTGAGAAATTTGTGTTCGAAAGGGTTTTCTACTTCCTACATAAACACCAGAGTATTATTGTACTGGGTTTTAAGGACGAAACGGTTTACGACGATTGAAAGAAGAGACCGGTTTTATATCAAAACTTGAGTAAACTGAATTTATACCCGTTTTTAATTAAAGCGAAAGAGTCAAGACCCAATAAGAGAGGCCCATAAGATAATAAAGCCCATATTTCAATGGGAATCTTCATGAAATTGTTTATCTAGTGTTTTTAGGTTCTTGAATTTAAGCAATACTGATGATTAAAACCGGAGGACATCGAACCGAACCAAAATCATTAACCCTAAAGATGGAATGGAAATATAGATTTTTTTTTCTATCTTCATGTTGTCTTTTGTTTTTTCTAAAAGATTTAAATAATAATAGGTGAGTATTTACGCTTTCTTTGAGTTTCTAAATAAAGTTAATATTTAGTTAAATTAATATTTTTAGCTAAATAAAGTTAAATTAATATTTTTTTTTGGACGGGAGGCTTTTGAGAGGCAGTTTCTCTCCCAAACTAAACCTAGCCGCCACCCCTTCACCTTTTCCGATCTCCTCTTCCGGTGAGCGGTGGTTCTCACCGCCGCCGGAAAGGGGCCTCTCTTGCTCTGCTCATTCTTCTGTGGCGGCTAAGCTTCCTTGATCGGCTAGTTTTGTCTTCTTTTCTCAGCGAGTGGTCGGAGATCCGCCAAGAGCGTGACGGCCGCGTCAAGGCCTCGGGCTTACTTCCGGTGGAGGCACGAGTCAGGCGGCGACGATTGTCCCCCACGAAGTTTCAGCTGAGCCCGATTCCTGCCCCATGCTTGTCGATCGGCGTGGATCGATTAGTTGATCCATCTCCTCCTTCAAGATCTCGGCGTCAGAGAAGCTTAGACCAGCGGCGGAGCGACGCCTATCGGCTGGGTCTTTGCTATCTCTTTCTCCTTTGGGATTTTGACCTCCTTTAGTTTCCTCTGAAGGATCCGCTGTCCCGCCTCTGCTCTCGGATGGTCAGGCCTATCATCGACAAGGCAGCCGCGTCGAGGATGGTTGCTCTCGAGTCTTGATTCGCCTCTGTCCCCGCCAGTTAGCTCAAGGTTTGTTTGCTTTGGGTCGTCGGCGATGAGGATCTCCGGCGGTGGACTTCACGTTCGCAGTTGTAGCCTCGATCTTCTAGTCGAGTCTCATTGCAATCGGGTAAGAAATCAATGTTCCGGTGAGTTTCTTAAGCCATTGCTCTTCAATCTATGGCTCGTTGTATTGGTGGTTTCCTTGTGGGATGCTCTGTTGTTGGACAACTTTAGAGGCCTAGGATCCCGCCATTGTGGTTACACGAGCATAAGTAGAGTCGGAAGGTGCCTTTGGCTTTCGCTTCCTGGGCTGATGGAGTGGAGTCCATGGTCTTTGTCTAACTGCCGGTGGTAGCTAGTGACGGATCCTAGCGATTTCGCTCTGTTCTTCTAGTTGTGTTAGGTTGTTTAGGGTCGGTTGTTAGATTGTGTCTTGCTTTAGATGAGGACTGGTTAGCGTTGTCTTGCTTGCTTGTGATCGGGTTTGCTCGGTCTTGACGGTTTCGCTAGAGGAGCTAGTACGGCCAGAGGTGTTTGATGATTTGCCGAACGTCTCTTGGCTTGTGAGGACTCTTCTTGGGGTTAAGCTCATGAATGCTCTACTAGTCGCACTCGCGCAATGCAGGAAGAGTTGGCGAAAGAGGATTATGCGACATTGCCGTTGACGACTCTTCCTTGGTCCTCCGTTGAACGGCTTCTAGTCTTACCGATCTTGCATTTCCAAGCCCGTTTTCTTTGCTCAAACATTGAAAGAACATTCACAACGTCATCGATTCGTCTAGTTCCATTAGCTTTGGTTAGTGTCGAAAAGACGGATTGAAAATCGTGATGTATTTTGTTATGTTTCCATGTTTTTATTCTTTTTTGCTATGGATTCATAGACTAGGATTGCAATCTTGTGTTGTAGACCAAAAATTTTTCATTTATGAAATATTTACCATTTAGCAAAAAAAAAAAAATAAATAAAGTTAATTATATTTTTACCAATAATACTTAGTTACTTTTTTTTGATACAAAATGCAACAAATCCATATGTATTGGTATTAGTTAGAGTTTTGAGATTAACTAAATTAGAATTCAGAATTGGTAATCGCCTTAGGTTTACAACTTGAAAGATGAAGAAAAAAAGTTTTTTAATCTTGTACTAAATGCGCACACAATGAAGATTTTCGAATTGAAAACCCTTTTTTTGATATAAGCATGCTCTTTGATAGAATGTTGGGAGACATCAAACAATACCCTTCGTTAAAGAAGAAGGTACGAGAGCAACTGCTCAGTTGATCGTAGTTTTAGGTGGTTGGCTTGTGGGAAAATGGTTTTCGAAGAGAAAACAACGAGATGTGGAAGAGGAGAAGAAACGGTTTGAACTTGAATGGATGGCGAAGCTCGAGACATGTCTTGCTAAGATGAAAAAAGAGGTGAAAATAGATCTCGAATGTTTCGCAAGGAGTTTAGGAAAGAACGCGAGGAGGAGAAGAAAAAACGCGAGGAAGAGAAGAAGAAACTGCAAGAGGAGGAGGAGGAGAAGAAAATTCCACTACCATTTTCCAGGATTTGAGAGGCAAGCCCTTCTCAAGAAGCTGGCCAATGAAGAATATGTCAACAACTGGAAGCCTTTTTCTCCTCTTAATCTGATTATCCCTTTTTGCTACATAATTTGCTTATGGAAAAACTTTAACTAAATATGTATTCATGTAATTCGGAATCAGATTCCAATGCACTTCTATTCCTATCATTATATTAAATGTTACTTGCTTTATTTATCTTCAATAGTAAATCATAAATTAAATAACAGCAAATCCATTCTTTACTAAAAAAATGTTGATGTCAGAAATAGAAGAATGAATAAGAAAATGATAAAGCAAGAGAGAAAATGGTTGAGTTTTACAAACCATTCTTTACTACAACAACAACAAAGTGAATCAACAAGGAAAGTATAGTCTTATATGTCTGGTTATTGGTAACCAGACGTGATCTCTCGACCAAAAATCCAGCTAAATGGTACCACTTCTTGATCAATCTTGTTTGATGACACCTATACCTCAGTCTTTGATATACCTTCTTGCTGTAATAACACGGCGATCTTCTCTTCTCTGACAACCAAAAGGCCTACAGGTTTGTGCCAGTGACGGGATAGTCACAGCTTTCTCAGTTGAGAAATCGAATTTGAGCAAAGAGAGGCTGGTTCTTGTTTCGGCTACGTCTGTGGCAAACCTGTAAGCACTTCCTTTCAGTGACACAGTCTGATAAGAGAATGACATTGACCAGCGTGGAGTGATTACATCATCACCATCAAGAATCCTCCATGAACCAGAGCTCAAATCGTAAATCTGCATATAACTAGTACAAAAACCACAGCTCAAGATTTTGTAGCTCTTACTATTATTATTATTGTTGCAGTATCCGACTTGGTATGGGTGTCATCAAATAGATTCAGAATTCAAGTTCAAGTCCTAATCAGCTCTTCAAATACACAAAACATACCAAGCAGTCTAGCTAATTATATTACATGACCCAAAACTACTAAGAGGCCCTAAGAAGAATTCGTACACTTGGAGGTCTCATCACAAGTGTAATTACTGAAGAGAAATAGAAGTTTCATGGAAGTAATTTACCTGATCCCTGTGTCCTTCACTAGAGAGGCCTGAAAAAGTCTCTACGTTCCACCGTTCAACAAGAAACTCCAGAATTTCAGCATAGTCCTTGGCGGTGTAGACACCAGCCTCTGGGCAAAGTTGAGAAAAGCTCAAACAGGTTATCATCTTGCCCCATGAGTGCACTCCTCACTCAAGGTTGGTGTGATACGAGCACCTGAATATCGACATATTTTCATGAAATGCGGATAACATAAACCAATTTTACTTGCATAATGTTTTTTTACTATACCGATTGATGAAACTGCATCTTGTACCGACCGATCCACCTTAAAGGTCTCAGAGGAAGGACAAAAGTAAAACACCAACGGAACTAAAGACAACCTGCAAACAGATATACGCCAAATTACACGAAGAATACAACAACGAAAAACATCACATTGGTTAGTGAGGAGTACCTGTAAGTTGCAGCACCTGTACCAAACGTAATAATATCTCCATCTTTAAGAATTTTCTCCTTATTAGGCAATTCATGAACTTTCTCTTTTGTTCCAAGGTCAGTTTTGATAAAAGTCCCATACTATGAACAATCTTTAACACGGATTACAAACGAAGTTTCAGAAGAAAAATGCAAGCTTTTGGTTTTGTTTCTTGTAATCCAAAATCATGTCACCATTCTCAAAACGTTATAGAAGCTTCTTCTTCTGATTCACACTGGAATGGTCCTCAACCTCAAGAGAGAAATGCGAGAATGGATTGATCTTTAGCAATTCCGCGCTTTCTAGCCTGCACATTACGATATTCGCGTAAAGGAAACTGTTGGATTGATGTCAAGATGATGATGATGATAAAGTTGATACCTTTTCAGTGTTAAACAAGTCCTCTGCAACGGCTTCCATTTGCTTCCTCTTCTTCTCTTCTTTCATAAAATCTGTCACTTCTCCGCTATCGTACTCTCTTGTAATTACCGAAACAAATCAGTTTTAAGTAAACAAAGAGGAGAAAAACATTACGAGCTAACAAACTAGAAGAAGGCTTAAGATTACTTGTATGGATCCTTTGCGAAAGGTATTAGGTTACTGAAGCTGTTTCCGGATATAACATTTCCCTAAACAAAACAAAAACAATCATCATCTCGTGAACACAACATTTGTCAAAAGGTTACGCTTTTACCTTTCTGAATCGCTTGAAGTCCACAACTCCTTCCTCTCCTGTAGACCGAACATTTCTAATCGCTTGCAAGTCCCTAAAAATAAGATCTTGAGTGTAGATAATCTCCGAGTTCCCACATTCAGGCTCATCGTTTCTATCTCTTCGGATTTTCACATCACGGACACTATAACTCGGTTTTTTCTCGTCACTGTATTCTTTCATTTCAGTATCTGCTGATAAGTTTACGCTTCTGAACTCATTCAAATTCATAGTTTCGTCCAACATCGCAACAGGACTCTCCTCTATTACTATAGTAGCAGGCTTCTCTGGTGTTTCTGCCTTTTCAGTGGCATCGATCATATGAACAGACGATGTTGTTTCTTCTTCCTCTTCGGCATCAGAATCTGCTACTACTGTCTCATCCGTAGAGCACGACGATGAAATCACAACTACAGACAGTAAAACAAATCAAGATAAGAGTTTCGCGAATCATAATCGTGAGAAAAGCAAATATACTTGGCATTATGTATTTACCGGAAGGTGGTATCAATGAAGTCGAAGGTAGATTTCCGGACAAGATAGCGCGTATTAAATCCATTTCGTTCACTCTAGATAACAAACTGAGATGCTTCAATCGGCCAAATTTGTCTCCTGAACTTATCGGGATGACACATATCATGCGATTAGTTTCTCCGTATTGAGACTCCTGCAAAGTTGATTATGGACCTTAAGGCTACTTACAGAATGAGCAAAACAATATAAAAAGCACAAACCTGACTCATGGAGCTAATGTCTGCTACGGCAACAATTTCTGCGCCACATACTTTCAGTAAAGTCCGAAAGCTACTTTCAAATCTATACTGCATAACGAAAGAAAAAGCGCACGAAGATGAATAATGTAACAAGAATCATACTGAACCATTAGTTGAGTTCCGACGAATAAGAACTTATACCGTGTCTGTTGGTTCCAACACAAAAGTAAATCCTTCTAGACATTTTTCGCGGACGTTTGGTTCCGATACATCAACCAAAGCTTCTTCCACCAGCACGGATGGTTTGTACCTGTAAAAATAACGTTCGCATGTCAGTAACTGAAGAGTTTGTTCTCTAACTGGGAAAAGCATTAAGATATATACTCACTGACTGTATCCAGGAATTTCGCTGCAGATACTTTTCTCTGCAAGAAGCTACACAAACAAACAACTGAAGTTAAAGCCCATTAACAAGCAACAAAAGAGAGGTGACAATAGAATTCTTTAACATACCTTAACCCAATTCGTCAAAACGACTGGCTTTTTGGCTAAGATTGCATCGACTAGTGCTTCATTCACTTCCATACGCGGCTCGACAAGCACATGAGTGCACTCCTCACTCAAGGTTGGCGCAATACAAGCACCTGAATTTCAACATATTTTCATGAAATGCGGATAACATAAACCAATTTCACTTGCATAATGGTTTTTCACTATACCGATTGATGAAACTGCATCTTGAACCGACCGATCCACCTTAAAGGTCTCAGAGGAAGGACAGAAGTAAAACACCAACGGAACTAAAGACAATCTACAACAAATATACGCCAAATTACACAAAGGATACTACAACGAAAAACATCGCATTGATTAGTGAGGAGTACCTGTAAGTTGCAGCACCTGTACCAAACGTAATAACATCTCCATCTTTGAGAATTTTCTCCTTATTAGGCAACTCTTGAACTTTCTCTTTTGTTCCAAGGTCAGTTTTGATAAAAGTCCCATACTTTGAACAATCTTTAACACGGATTACAAACGAAGTTTCAGAAGATTTGTTCCTCCGAGATGAGGTTGAAACAGCGGTTGCATCGAAAGTTAACTCCGCGTGGATCCTAGATACTCCTTTATCCTTATTGATGATTATATCACATCCTACAGAAAAAAAAAAAAAAAAAACATCCATAAGCACACAAGACAAGCAAGAAGGTGATGAATGTGTAAGAATTTGTTTAATAACAATACCTTTTCGACCAATCTTGTAATTCCCTTTCGAAAAGATATAGTATTTATCTTCACCTGTGACACAGATTCAAACCATTTCACAACTAAACTAGTATCCAAAGCTAGAGATTCATAAAAAGCAAGATTCAAGCTAACACAAACTCACGAAATTTGGGGGTTTTATGAAAAAGTAAAGAGACACTAAAGGGTCATCACGAAATTCACTGAAAATACTGAACATTATTGAAAACTGCAATTACTGGACCAAAAATTTTCGAATTTTAAACAGGAAGCAATCAAACTCGTTTCATTTGCAAGCCAATACGAATCTCCACGAATGATCATACAATCTAAATAAATTTGCAATTGATCGAATCTAATGAGGGAATAACCTGAGAGAGGATCAACGGGAAAGAGACCCCAAACCATTGATTCGCTCCGAGAAATTTGTGTTCGAAAGGGTTTTTCTACTTCCTACATAAACACACACCCGAGTATGTATTGTACTGGGTTTTTAAGGACGAAACGGTTTACGACGGTTAAAAGAAGAGACCGGTTTTATATCAAAACTTGAGTAAACCGAATTTATACCGGTTTTTAATTAAAAGCGAAAGAGTCAAGACCCAATAAGAGAGGCCCATAAGATAATAAAACCCATATTTCAGTGGGAATCTCCATGAAATTGTTTATCTAGTGTTTTTAGGTTCTTGAGTTTAAGCAATACTGATGATTAAAACCGGAGGACATCGAACCGAACCAAAATCATTAACCCTGAGGATCGACTGGAAATATAGTTTTTTTATTCATCTTCATTTTGTCTTTTGTTTTTTCTAAAAGATTTAAATAATAATAGGTGAGTATTTTCTTTGAGTTTCTAAATGAAGTTAATTACATTTTTATCAATAATACTTAGTTGCTTTTTTAATACAAAATGCAAAAAAATCCATATGTATTGGTATTACTTAGAGTTTTGAGATTAACTAAACTAGAACTCAGAATTTGCGCCTTAGGTTTACAACTTGAAAGAAGAAGAAAAAAAAAGTTTTTTGATCTTGTACCAAATGCGCACACAATGAAGATTTTCGAATTGAAAACGAGTCGTGGAAGAGGAGAAGAAACGGTTTGAACTTGAATGGATGGCGAAGCTCGAGACATGTCTTGTTAAGATGAAAAAAGAGGTGAAAAAAGATCTCGAAGTGTTTCGCAAGGAGTTTAGGAAAGAACGCGAGGAGGAGAAGAAGAAACTGCAGGAGGAGGAGGAGGAGAAGAAGCTTCCACTACCACTTTTCAGGATACTTTTGCCGTCTCTGCATAAGGGATTTGAGAATAGATTACACATGTTTCATGATCGTGTGATTTATTTTGACAGATGGATTCTTCCAAGGTCCAATTACAGATGTTGTTGCAGCTTGGATTGGAAAGCTAAGAATTGTAAACTCTCAGGTTACGCGATGCAATAATTGAAAAATGGGGTTAATGATTATCAGGTTAGTGAATTCTCCTCTATACTCTCAATTTAATAATGGAAAATCTCAAAGACTCATCCTTTAAATATATATATATATATATATATATATATATATATATATATATATATATATCTTTCTATTTATCGGAATATATTCTCTCAATATTTCTATATCTATGTCTCTCAATATTTATCTAAATATCATAAGTAAGAGCAGTGCCGGCTTAGGGAGGAGGACAAGTGGTGCGCCGCCCGTGGGCCCCACTCCGGATCCCAATAATTAGGGGCCCAAATTTTTTTTTTAAAATTTTTTTTGATTTTTTTGAATTAAAAGTTAAATTTATTTAAATAAAAAAGTTCTAAAAATATATTTTATAATATAAATTTTTTTATTTAATTAACTACGTTTAAAAAAATTAGCAAAAATCCTTTAAAAAATTAATTTATGGGGCCCAAAAATTTTTTTTTCCCGTGGGCTCCGGATTAGGTTGAGCCGGCACTGAGTAAGAGCAGCAAATATCAGTGGAGAATGGTCAGGAAGCGCAAGTAGTTGAGCTTGTTATAAAGATCTTTATCTTTTGGTACTAGTGGTACTGGTAGTATATTGAAAAAGATCTTTTATCTTTTGGTACTACTAGTGGTACTGGTAGTATATTGAAACTGACTCGATTGCTCCATATGTAATTGACCACTAGTGTGGTAAACAAAAAAGATCATCATCAGTAGTGTAAATAGGGATAAAGCCAATCACTTTGCTCATAAATTCTGTAGCAGCGAATTACACAAACAAGCATCTCTCTAATCAAAGCAGAAAATGAGTAAACACAACAAATCTCAGATTTGCACCAGTAGCTTTTACTCCATCGACTGATTTGGGATGAACAAGACCATCGTATTCACTTCGTCAAGCGTCATTAACCTCCGGGTTCGTGTCAGTAGACGGACTGAGGTTTTTTTTAAGCTTATGTTTTCATTTTCGCTGAAGCTTCGCCGCAACCACGAGATTGCGGTGGTAGTTTCACCAAGTCGGTTGCTTCCATGTTTTTTCTTTTTTTACCATGGGACCAAAATTTGTAAGGTTATATAATTGTATGACTCAAACTTTTCGTATGAATAAGATTTACATTTTATCAAAAAAAAAAAAAACAAATCTCAGATTTCCTGTATTCTAATGGCCTGGAAGCAGGACACATTTTAACCATTATATTTGGATGGTTCTACGAGAAAAACCCATCTCAGGAATTGGGACATCAGCAAATCAAATATCAAAGCTCAAATCAGTCTACATTCACAGAGATCAAATTACGGAGCAAGGCAAACAAATACACATGGATCAAAACGAAGAGAGCCCAAAACCTTAGAGAAACACACAAAATTTAAGAAATTCTAACGACCACTTTATTCTTCTTGCCTGCAGACAGGACAAGACCTTTCCCTTCAACTATATCTTCTTCTCCAACCCTCTTGTTCTCATCATCAACTCTCTCATTGTTCATATACCATGTCAGTTGGTTCCAACACAAAAGTAAATCCTTCTAGACATTTTTCACGGAGGATCGGTTCCGTTACATCCACCAAAGCTTCTTCCACCAGCACGGAAGGTTTGTACCTGTAAATAATAACATTTTCATGTCAGTAACTGCAGAGTTTGTTCTGTAACTGAGAAAAGCATTAAGATAATAATACTCACTGGCTGTATCCAGGAATTTCGCTGCAGATACTTTTCTCCGCAAGAAGCTAGAACAAATCACTGAAGTTAAAACCCATTAACAAACAACGAACGAGTTGTGACAAAGAAATTCTCTGACATACCTTAACCCAATTCGTCTAAACGATTGGCTTTTTGGCTAAGATTGCATCGACTAAAGCTTCATTCACTTCCATACGCGGCTCTACAAGCACATGAGTGCACTCCTCACTCAAGGTTCACTACAAGAAAACAGCCGCAAATCGGACGGAAGTAATTCCGTCGGAAATTTTCTGACGATAATCCGACTGATTTTCGACGGAACTGAAATTTTTCAATTCCGTCGGAAATCTTTCGGAATTATTTCCGACGGACAAGAAGACCTTCGGAAATCGGTCGGATTATTGGACCGTGTAACTAGCCGGTGCCGACGTCGGAGGAGATTCTGGTAAGCTGACGAAAATCCGTCGCAAAATATGAACCGTTAATATTTTCCAACAGATTTCCGACAGACACCCAACTAGCTGTCGGAAATCTGTCGGAAAAATAGCCATTATATAGCCGTTATTATATCCGTTGGCTTTCCGACGCTTTGCCGACAGATTTCCGACGGTCAACATATTTATATATATGATTCCACACATCTTCATTCACTCACAACAACAACAACTTCCAACCAAACATTTGTTAGAAAAAATCGTTAAGAGAGTGAGATGTCATCTTCTAGATATTATAGATCGTGGATGGATGAAGAGATGTATGATCCGGAGTCGAAGACATTAAATGAAAGTTATGCACGAGGTATATGCGAGTTCATGGCGGTTGTCGGGAATCGAAAGGTGATAAAATGTCCATGTTTAAATTGTTGAAATTCGCGTAATGTTAATGTAGAACAAGTTTGGCATCACTTGTATACCAATGGTTTTATGCCGGGATACAAAATTTGGTTTTTTCATGGAGAAACTCATAATGATGGTGCTAGTAGTAGCAGTGCACCATATGTTGCGGATAGCTTAGGAGAACATAGAACGGATAACTTAGGTGAACATAGAACGGATAGCTTAGGCGAACATAGAACGGAAGTAGATTTTGGTGTAGGTACCGCTGAGATGGTTCATGATGCGTTTAGAGAGAATTTGCCATCGATCGTAATAGGGGAGGATAGAGTAGAAGAACCAAATGAAGAATCTAGAAGATTTTTTGATATGTTAGACGCAGGGAAGCAACCCTTATATGATGGGTGTCGAGACGGACATTCACCTTTATCAACTGCTAGTAGACTGATGACCATTAAGACGGACTTCAATTTGGCGGAAGACTGGGTTGATGCGATAGCAGATTTTGTGAAAGATATTTTGCCTGAAGATAATCAGGCACCTGCATCATACTACGAGATACAGAAACTTGTAGCTGGTCTTGGTATGCCGTATCAGGTGATAGATGTATGCATCGACAACTGTATGCTATATTGGAGAGAAGACGAAGACCGGAGAAGATATAAATTTTGTCGTAAACCACGGTATCAGGAAACTGGTGGGAGAGTTCCAATTCCATATAAACGTATGTGGTACTTACCATTGACAGCGAGGTTAAAGAGGTTATATCAATCTGCGCGAACGGCAGAACAAATGAGATGGCATGCAGAGCATCGTCGAGCATCGTCAAGATGGAGAGATTACACATCCTTCAGATGCAAAAGCGTGGAAACATTTCAAATGTTGTATCCGGATTTTGCATACGAGTCAAGAAATGTGTACCTCGGGTTAAGTACGGATGGTTTCAACCCATTTGGGAAGCATGGAAGGCAGTATTCTTTGTGGCCCGTAATCGTAACACCGTACAATTTGCCCCCTGATATGTGCATGCGTCGAGAGTTTTTATTCCTCTCCTTTCTTATTCCCGACCCTGAGCATCCGAAGAGATCACTTGATGTATTCCTCCAGCCATTGATTTATGAGTTACAAATGCTATGGAGTCATGGTGTCGAAGCGTTTGATGTTTCACGGAAGCAGAATTTTCTGATGCGTGCGGTCCTTATGTGGACTATTAGCGATTTCCCAGCTTACGGTATGCTATCTGGATGGACTACTCATGGAAGATTATCGTGCCTGTTTTGCCAAGACAACACTGACGCTTTCCAATTGAGGAATGGAAGAAAGCCATGTTGGTTTGATTGCCATAGAAGGTTTCTACCGGACGGCCATCCCTATCGTCGGTCTAAAAGATTATTTAAGAAAAATACACAAGTGGTTGATGCTCCAATTGATGAGATAGACGGTCGTACTATATTGGAGCAGTTGAGAGATTTTGGTGCTGAGAGGACTCCTGATTGTGGGGGTAATGGGCATGAACCGCTTTGTGGTGTAGGGGAAGCTCACAATTGGCACAAGAAGAGTATATTTTGGGATTTGCCGTATTGGAAGGATCATTTATTAAGGCACAACCTCGATGAGATGCATATTGAAAAGAACTTCTTTGACAACATCATGAATACGGTGTTAAACATCCCGGGAAAGACAAAAGACAATGTGAAGTCTAGGATGGATGTTTCAAAGATTTGCTACCGTGATTATCTTGATCGTCTTCCCGATGGTACATATCCTTTTCCTCCGTACCGATTGCAAATACAAAAGATAAGAGAATTTTTCCGGTGGATTAAAGACGAAGTTAAATTCACTGATGGATATGCAGCTAATCTGGGTAACTGCGTAGACTCGCGATACCTAAAGTTTATGGGACTGAAGAGTCATGATTGTCATGTACTAATGCAGAGGCTTCTTCCATTTGCTTTTACCCATCTCCTTCCTCAAACTGTCCACGAAGCTATTACAGCAGTTGGTGCTTTCTTTAGGGATTTTTGCACGAGGACACTTACAGTTGAGGGGATCCGCAATTTAGATGCCAATATACCAGTGATCCTTTGCAATCTTGAGAAGATCTTTCCGCCGTCTTTTTTTGATGTTATGGAACATCTTCCCCTACACCTCCCCCGCGAAGCCGAACTAGGTGGTCCCGTTCAATTTCGTTGGATGTATCCTTTCGAGCGGTACATGTTCCATCTAAAGAAGAAGGTCAAAAATTTGGCTCGAGTTGAAGGTTCTATTGTCCCACAGAGTATCAATGAAGAATCATCACAGTTTGCGGAATATTACTTTCCGCGGGGAGTTCGTACGAAGAGTAGACGTCCTGCTCGTCATGATGATAGAGGTGAGAGAGTCACGTATGCCACGCTGGTCCCTGAGTTGTTTTCGCAAGTTGGCCGAGTGATTGGGAGAGGGAAGAGACGCTTCCTATCACAAGATGAGTGGAGTCACTTACATATGTATATCCTCACGAATTGTGAGGAGATGGCGGAGTACGAAAGGTAAAAACAGAACTTTTTTAAATACTTCTTCTTTTTTTATACCTAAGTAATATATAGGTTTCATATGTTATATATTGTTGTTTGCTTTCAGGATTTACATTGCATCAATACGTCGCTATTATCCGGATATGACAGAAGACGAACTTGGAGAATCTAAGGAAACCGAGTTTCCAAATTGGCTGCAATATTACGTAAGTTTTTAAAAAACGCTTATATATCTTAAAATTAGTGAATTAATTATGGGACTGAATAAAATGTTTGTTTATTAATTTGTCTAAATTATTATCTCAGGTTTCTGAAGGAATGAAGAATGGAGAAAGGTTTCCGACATGGTTACAAGAGATAGTTTCTGGCCCAAGCTTCGAAGCAACTTCATACGTTCGGTATTGCACTAGGGGATTTGCATTTAGGATTCATGAAGAAAGGTCGAGGCCAACTGAAGATTACGGTGTTTCAGCTACAAGTGGTGATGTAGTCTACTACGGGATTCTCAAAGAAATATTGCAAGTGCGCTATCCAGGAATGTTGGGCATGAGGTGCATTGTTTTCTTGTGTGAGTGGTATGATCCGGCATATCCAGAAGGTGTTCAGGTGAGCCAATTTGGCGTCACTTCAGTAAATTCTTCTAGGAGACTGCAAAAGTATGACCCATTCATCCTAGCATCACAGGCAGACCAGGTTTGATTTTAAAATTTTATAATACGTGCGTTATAGATAAATAATGATATTGTAATTGCCTAAACTAAATATGTTTGTTTCAGGTATGCTACATTTCTTACCCTAGGGTAACACATCGACGAGATCCTTGGATTACAGTGACTCCAATTAATCCAAGAGGGAGACTATATGGAGTTGCTGAGCAAGATGCTATGCAACCAACTAGAATTACTCCGATGGCTCCAGTTGGTCATTCTTCAGCGGTGGACCTTTTTGTTGATTTCACTGAATTTGGTGATAATATAATACATTCAGAATCAGAAGAAGAAGTTGGAGAATTTGATGAAGACGAAGACACAATTCCTTCGGAAGGATCAGACTCAAACTCAGATTTAGGATTTTGATATGTTTGTATTTGTTAACATAAACAAGAATTTTAGATAATTTACATTTTTCCATTTTGTTTTTAAAAAAAATGATTTTCTGTCGGAAATCTGTCGGAAATATATATATATTTCCGACAGATTTCTGACAAAAACGAATATTTATATAATTCTCATAAAAAATTCATCTGCGTATATCTTCCCAAAACATCTGTCGATCGACGGTATAGGGTTGTCGATCGACACTGGCTCTTCTGTTTTTTTTTTTTGTTTTTTTAAAGCATGCGTCGGAAATATATACGCAGATGAATGATTTTTTTTTTGTTATTTTATCTCATTTTTTTGGTTATTTAAAAAAAAAATGATTTTCCGTCAGAAATCTGTCGAAAATATATATATATTTCCGACAGATTTCCGACGCATGATTCATATCATGCTAACCTTAAAAGATGACACGTGTTACCATTACATCTGTCGGAAATATATCTATTTTTCCGACACATTTCCGACAGATTTAGGGTTTTGAGGTCAAATTCCTGAATTTCGAGAAGACAAAGTCTCGGCATACAATTCTGACAACTAAAGTGAAAGATAAGTGAGTAAATAACCTTCTCGATGTTATACAGAACATGTTTTGCGATTTTGTCATGTTTCAACCAAAAGCGTTTCATATAGTTACATATACAAAACAATAGATGTTTACGAAAAATACTAAATGTTTAGAATTTGAAAGTAACAATGACCATTATCAAATATTTTATCTTCCAAATATTGCTCCAACCATGCTATTAACTTGTAACTACGAAAACGGATCATAAACAAGCTTAAAACCCCAAATCTGTCGGAAATCTGTCAGAAAAATATTCATTTTTCCGACAGATTTCCGACGGAATTGGAGATTTGAGGTAAAAATATGTACAAAATGCTAACAATTTTTCCAAAATAAGAATTTTGTTTAAAAATGTTAACAATGTTAAATATTGTTTAAAAATTACCAATTTTTTCCAAAATGCTAATTCATTAATTTCTAAAAAAAACATTTCATAAATTTCTTAAATTTAATAAATATTTCTTCAATTCCTTAACCCTAAAACAACAAAAAAACATTTTTTAAATTTCCCATACCCTAAAACCACAAATCTGTCGGAAATCTGTCGGAAAAATGTATATTTTTCCGACAGATTTCCGACGGATTAGCCAATTTTTACCCGCGAAATGAAAAATAAACACCGCAAAATCAGTCGGTCCAAAACACGCGGCCCATTTAATTTATTTCGATTTCCGATGGATTTCCGACTGCTTGAAATCCGTCGGAAAATCTGGGTTATTACCAGACCACTCGTCTTCCTACATTTTTCCGACAGAATTCCGACGGATTTGCCAATTTTTACCCGCGAAATGAAAAATAAAAACCGCAAAATCAGTCGGTCCAAAACACGCGGCCCATTTAATTTATTTCGATTTCCGATGGATTTCCGACTGCTTGAAATCCGTCGGAAAATCTGGGTTATTACCAGACCACTCGTCTTCCCCGAAGAACACTTCCTCAACCCTCAAAAAACTCACAAATCGCCTCCTCCGCCTCTGGCCCTTCCGATCTGTCTATTCACGCCGGTTTCTTCGCCGGAAATCACCCACGAGCCCTAATCTCCCACGAGCCTCCTCCTCCTCGCCTTGTATCGCCTCCTCCTCGCCGGAAATCGCCTCTTCTTCGCCGGATTACGTACAAATGGCGGAAATTTCATCCCATTTGTAAGTATCCTCAAATTTCATGTTGATTTTGGTTAGATTTAGGATTAGGATTAGGGTTAGGGTTAGATTTAGGGTTTGGATTAGGGTTAGATTTAGGGTTTGGGAAGTTATATTATAAAATTTGGAAATTGTTACAAATTTTATGAAATTGTTACTAAATTGTTAGTATTAACAATACTAATTTTTACTAAATTGTTATGAAAAATTAGACTTATGATTAGGAAGAATTAGGATTTATGATTAGGAAAAATTAGATTTATGATTAGGAAAAATTATGAATTTAGATTTAGGAAATTATTTTTTCCACAAATGTTTAGAAAATTGTTAGCATGTCTTACTAATTTTTAAACAATTATAACGATTAATTTATAATTTTAGAATTTTAATATTTTAGAATTTTAAATTATGTAACAATTACTTAAGAATTTAGAATATCGAAATAATTGTAAATTTGAAGATATTGACTTAATTTTTGAATTTATATCTATATTTTAAAGAAATTTAAACAATTAGATTTAGGAAAGTTTTTAAAAGGTTTATAAGATTGTTTACAAAACCTTATAAAACTATTTAAAAACCTTATAAAACTATTTAAAAACCTGATAAAACTTTACAAAAACTTTATAACACTATTTAAAAACCTTACAAAACTTTCAATTTTAAATTTTAGAATTTTGGAAATTTAAATTTTAAATTCCACCTCTGAATTTCAAATTTTACAATTTTGGAAATTTAAATTTTAGAATTTTGGAAATGTAAAGAAATGTTTTTTAAAACCATTATATTTTTATAATTATATATTTAACCAATTTCGAAATTTTTATAATTTTTATAACTATAAAACTTTACAAAAAACCTTATAAACAGTTTTACACGGTATTTAAATAGTTTTATAAGGTTTTTTTTTAACAATTTTACTAAAACTTTTAAAAACTTTATAACTTTAGAATTTCTTAATAATTTTTGCATTATTTGCAAAAAATAGATTTTTCGTATATTTAAAATATATTATCATATAAATCTAGGGATTACGGTGGTTTCGCCACTGCATCTGGCAGCGGCCAACCACGTCGTCGTCGTGTAAGTAGATCTCGTTCGACTTCGACGTCTACACCTACACCGTCGTCTACACCTCTAGAGACGCCGGTGACACCAGCAGCCAACACAGCACCGTCGCAGATTAGCGTCGAGGACTTCATGGGTCTTCCTGGACGAGAGAGGTTGACTAGACTCCATCCAGACCAGCTCGGTAGAGACAGATGGTAAGTTTTTTGTTCCATTTCTGTTTTTTTTAACAAATTTAATTTAATTGCGACTAATGTTACATTTTTTCCCGTAGGTTTGGTGATTCTCGCAGCGGGATTTCGAAGTCCCTCAACAAGATGGAAAACTCTATGCTCAGCCGTCCTTATGCGACGTACACCGCCATGCCACTGGAGGATTAAGAAATGTGGTTTCGCCAATTTGCGGTAAGTCATCTGTTTTCACAATTTTTACTTTCATTTAAATTATTATTATTTATATTTAATTTTTCTTTTTGCAGCAAGAATTTAGGTGGGACCCACACATGACCGCTCTGGTCAGGCGGGAATTCGACTCTTATGCAGCACTGCACTACTCGAAGAAGGTGTTCGAGTGGAAGGATAAGTGGCTACACGGTGAGGTGCCAAAGGAGATGGTTGAGAAGCCGGACTTGTGGAATGGGTTCATCGCCTATTGGCAACTAGAGGCTACCAAGGAGAGCTCTACATATCACTCTAGCAACCGGAACAGCCAGCGCAACGGCAAGGGACCTTCCACCCACAACCTTGGAGCTACCAGCAAGAAGACAAAGGCTAGGGATATGGTAAGTTTTTTATGTACGTCTTGATTTTTAATTTTTTTTTTTTTGTTTTATACATTTATATTATCAAATAAATATCTAACAACTGTAGGCTAAGAAGTTGGGTCGGGATCCTAACAACTTGGAACTTCTGCTAGCAACACACACCGACAAGAATGGTGTCGTCCAGGATCAGGTAGCTCGGGAGATTCAGAAGAGCGTCCAAAGAATGGAAGAGGAGTACATTCTGTCTCAGCCATCCGTGGAAGGAACCCCTCCCCTCACCCAAGCCCCGGACGACATCATCAACGAATTTGTCTTAAAGGTATGTAAAATTTAAAATAGTTTTCATGTCTTTTTCATTTACAATTTAATTTGTTCTGCAGGTTGCTCCGCAGAGCAAAGGGCGGCTTTATGGTCTTCCCGACGATGCAGGATCATCGGGGTCTTCTTGTTACTACAGCGAGACATCCGACCTGAGAGCCAAGATGCAGGAAAAGGATGTCGAAATTGAAGGTTTGAAGACGACGGTCCAACAGATACGAGATGCACAAGCCGCCCTAGAAGCCGAGCGGGAGAAGGAGAGAGCCGAGCGGGACAAGGTGAGGGAGATGATGCAACGGATGATGGAGTACTTGGGCCGCAACCCGGATTTTCCGCGGGGGCCCACCATTTAGATTTTTATTTTCAACGTTTTTGTAAAACAATATTACTTTTTATTTCTACTTTTAATTTTATTTTAATTTCTACTTTTAATTTTATTTTAATTTAAATAATTCAAATTTTAAATTTTAAATTTATATTAAATTAATTATTATTTAATTTATTATAATTTTTAATAATTTCTACAAATACGTCGGAAATCTGTCGGAAATGGATCCGTCGGAAAGCTGTCGGAAATAAAACTGTCGGGAATCTGTCGGAAATAAATACGTCGGAAGTCTGTCGGAAAGTCGTCAGTTTACATGTAATCGGAACTCGTCGGAAATCAGTCGGAAACAAAACCGACAGATTTCCGACAGTGACATTTCCGACGGAATTCCGACGTGTCGCCGGACTCCGGCAGGATGTCGGAATTCCGTCGGAAATAAAGCCGTCGGAAATCTGTCGGAAATTTTTGACGGATTTCCGACAGAATTACCATTTCCGACAAGATAGAAACGACAGACAAATCCGTCGGAAATCTGTCAGAATATGCGTTTTCCGACAGACTTCCGACGGATATTTCCGTAGGATTCTCGCTGTTTTCTTGTAGTGGTTGGCGCAATACGAGATCAACATATTTTCATGCAATGCGGATAACATGAAACTATAAGAACCAATTTCACTTGCATAATGTTTATTTCACTATACCTATTGATGAAACTGCATCTTGAACAGACCGATCCACCTTAAAGCTCTCAGAGGAAGGGCACAATTAAAACACCAACGGAATTAAAGACAACCTGCAAACAGATATACGCCAAATTACACGAAGGATACAACAACGAAAATGTCTAGAAGGATTTAACAAGAATCATACTGAACCATTAGCTGAGTTCCGATGGATAAGAAATTATACCGTGTCTGTTGGTTCCAACACAAAACTAAATCCTTCTAGACATTTTCCGCGGACGTTTGGTTCCGTTACATCAACCAAAGCTTCTTCCACCAGCACGGATGGTTTGTACCTGTAATAATAACATTCACATGTCAGTAACTGAAGAGTTTGTTCTCTAACTGGGAAAAGCATTAAGATAATACTCACTGACTGTATCCAGGAATTTCACTGCAGATACTTTTCTCTGCAAGAAGCTAGACAAACAAACAACTGAAGTTAAAGCCCATTAACAAGTAACAAAAGAGAGGTGACAATAGAATTCTTTAACATACCTTAACCCAATTCGTCAAAATGATCGGTTTTTTGGCTAAAATTGCATCGACTAGAGCTTCATTCACTTCCATACGCGGCTCAACAAGTACATAAGTGCACTCCTCACTCAAGGTTGGCGCAATACGAGCACCTGAATTTCGACATATTTTCATGAAATGCGGATAACATAAACCAATTTCACTTGCATAATGGTTTTTCACTATACCGATTGATGAAACTGCATCTTGTAACGACCGATCCACCTTAGAGGTCTTAGAGACAACCTGCAAACAGATATATGTAAAACACCAACGAAACTAAAGACAACCTGCAAACAGATATATGCCAAATTACACAAAGGATACTACAACGAAAAACATCGCATTGATTAGTGAGGAGTACCTGTAAGTTGCAGCACCTGTACCAAACGTGATAACATCTCCATCTTTAAGAATTTTCTCCTTATTAGGTAGCTCATGAACTTTATCTTTCGTCCCGAGGTCAGTTTTGATAAAAGTCCCATACTTTGAACAATCTTTAACACGGATCACAAATGAAGTTTCAGAAGATTTGTTCCTCCGAGATGAGGTTGAAACAGCGGTTGCATCGAAAGTTAACTCCGCGTGGATCCTAGATACTCCTTTATCCTTATTGATGATTATATCACATCCTACAGAAAAAAAAAAAAAAAAAACATCCATAAGCACACAAGACAAGCAAGAAGGTGATGAATGTGTAAGAATTTGTTTAACAACAATACCTTTTCGACCAATCTTGTAATTCCCTTTCGAAAAGATATAGTATTTATCTTCACCTGTGACACAGATTCAAACCATTTCACAACTAAACAAGTATCCAAAGCCACAAAAAGCAAGATTCAAGCTAACACAAACTGACTTCTCTAGCAAAAAACCCAGAAAAACATTTGGGGTTTTTATGAAAAAAGTAAAGAGTCACTAAAGGGTCATAACACAAGTTTCTGATAACAAAAAATAATAATAACCAAAAATTTGATCTAGTGAATAATCAAGTTGCTAGCATGCGACTAATATTACTTGTGGAGGCCTAACGCCAATAGCAGTTTGAAAAAGATACATAAAAACTAAACACGCCTTTTTTTTAAGTCGCATATTTGTTGTCTTCAGGTGCAATTAGAGCTCTACATTCAGGGCTGATTGTGGATTTCGTGAATTCCATTCCGAAATACATTCTAGATGAAAGTGATGATTACACTTTAGCGTGCAATTATTAGTGCCATTTTCTTCATAATTTATACAAATGATACATGTAGAATGTTTTTTTTACTTTCATTGTTGATTTTCCGGTGAGAGTAAATTTATATTTCCTCCCAACCTTAAAATAAACATTCCTCGTCCTTGTCAATCCATTCAAACGACGATTTTCCGGATAATATGTCAGATTCAAAGAAACATCCTTCTCTTCTACCGTTATTTCGAAATCTTGTTTGTTTGTTGGCATATAAATTTCAAACTCTTTAGGAACTAACAGACTATAAATTGATGAGGACCGGAAGGTGATGATGAATTCATCAGGAGAAGATAAAGAAGCGGCTGTAGGATCCATAAAATGTTTCTAATCGCGAGAGAGAAGAGATCGCAGAGAAAAAATGGAAAGCACTCATAGGTGAGTATTTTTATTCATCTTCATGTTGTCTTTTGTTTTTTCTAAAAGATTTAAATAATAATAGGTGAGTATTTACGCTTTCTTTGAGTTTCTAAATAAAGTTAATTATATTTTTACCACATCTCGAGACAGGTCTTGCTAAGATGAAAAAAGAGGTGAAAATAGATCTCGAATGTTTCGCAAGGAGTTTAGGAAAGAACGCGAGGAGGAGAAGAAAAAACCCGAGGAAGAGAAGAAGAAACTGCAGGAGGAGGAGGAGAAGAAGATTCCACTACCACTTTTCAGGAGACTTTTGCCGTCTGTGCATAATCAGGTTATAATCCAATCTTTTTTTTCTCAATCTGATTATCCCCTTTAAAACAAGGATTTGAGAGGCAAGCCCTTCTCAAGAAACTGGCCAATGAAGAATATGTCAACAACTGGAAGGCCTTTTTCTCCTCTTAATCTGATTATACCCTTTTACTACATATTTTGCTTATGGAAAAACTTTAACTAAATATGTATTCATGTAATTCGGAATCAGATTCCAAAACTTTAAATAATTATGTATTCATGTAATTCGGAATCAGATTCCAATCCACCTCTATTCCTATCATTATATTAAATGTTACTTGCTTTATTTATCTTCAATAGTAAATCTACTATATAACGCTTGGCCAACTTTCTCCATGAGGTGGACACGTGGCAGCCTATAAGTTTGACATGTGGCACGGAGGAAAGTAAAAAAAATTTTGCCGACTCGTATTCTCTGTGGCAGCTTTCTCTCTTCTTTCTTATGGGAAACATTCGATAACTGCAAAGTCTGCAATCATAAATCCTATGCAATTGATCTACCATAACAAACCAAAACAAAACAGTCTTTTTTAGCTCTCTGCAATAGAATTTCATCGGGCAATAGAATCATTATATAGCTCCATTTATGTTGTTATTGATATCTCCTCGCATTGGAAATGTTCTTAGGCTTTTTAGATCTCTATGAGCTATAGTACAAAACTGTTTTCAGGGAAGGGGAACGAGTTCTAACGCAACGAAATAGCTACGATTGAGACAAACCTTTGAGGAACTCAGATCTGATTTCAGGGAAGAAGCTCCCAATGTTTTCTAGGCGGAGAGGAAAAATCTAAATGAAAGTGTGGAATTTGATTCGATTGGATGTGATTTTTCGTTTAGGTTTAATCGGCAATGAAGCATTCAAAGGATCCATTTGAAGAAGCAATCGAAGAAGAACAAGACGAATCACCAGCCGGCGGCGGCGGAGATGGTAGTGACGAAGGACGAATCGCAATCGACCAAAATCCAAAAGAAGAAGAAACTTAAAACCTCTGGTAATGTTTTTTCGAAAGCTAATAAGAACAAAGATGATGATGAAGAAGAAGAGAATATGGAAGTTGAGTTAACCAAATACCCAACTGGTGCTGATCCTCCTAAAATGGCAAAGATGCAGTGACTCATTTTAATTTTTGATTTCACCTTACCAAGAAAATCTTGAAGATGATGATGATTGTTTTGTTTGAATTCTTTAGGACGATTGGACAAGAAGCTTATAATCTGGGATCTTCAACATTCAACTCCCAGGTTCATCTGTGAAAATGCGGTATAAACTTCGTAGTTTCTCTGATGAATTAGAATCAAAACAAAGATCGAAACTTAGATACCAATCCCATCTTCGCTTATTAGAGGAAGGTGTGAACACTTGCTAAAGTTGCTTATTCATCATCTCCAATTTTTTCGTGTCGAAGACGAAGAGAAGAGAAGACGAAGATGTTTGTTACGTTTGCTTCAGTGGTGGTAGTCTTGTTCTCAGCTTGTGTGAAGCATACTGAAGCATTCTTCAGATCAAGAGCAAAATGGAATTGTGGTAAGTTGTTCTACTTTCTCTGTTTGTTTGAATGCATTTTGGTTCATTACCAAAAGATTGAAGAATTAGTTGAATCTTGAGAGTTGTTTTGAGATTTGGCGTGTTTTGGAGTGATGATGATGATGGTGTTTTACAGGTTGGCACATATGTTCTGCCTGTCTACAGGATTCGTTCTTTCCTCGCGTTCATGTTTACCATCAAGGTATCAATCGTTGCTAATTTACTTTGCGAGGGAATCATAATTGACTAATACTTGTAGAAAATGAGGTCCCAAAGTACTAGGAAATTGATAATACAATATTCGGTTTGGATATGTATCAAGAATAGGGATTGATGACTTTCCTTTTGATGCAAGTATCTGTGTTCTCCAAACATTGAATTACATAAACACCAACTATGTGAACTTACTCAATATTTACTTGTCTAGCTGATTCAAAATTTTGAAGGACCAAATCAATGTCAACGGAAAATTTAGCTTCATTACAGCCAATGAACCAAATATTTTCTTCAATTTTAGTTTTACTATATTAATAGCAACAAAACTAAAACACATAATTAGGAAAATCAAACAAATAAAAACGAAGCTTGTTTGAGTTATCTTCTTTGCTTTGATTAGGGCTAGGCAATCGGGTATACGGATCGGTTTCGGTTCGGTACCAATCGGTTCCGGGTATTTTAAATATTGGTGATTTATATCCATATAGGAACCGTTAGAGTTTCGGATCGGTATCGGGTCGGTTCTAATCGGTATCGGGCGGTTTTGGATACCCAAACCTAAGACTTTAAAATTTGAATTGAAAAATTTAACCCGATTAACTACTAGAAAAATTCTTACCGAATACAATAGTTAGTAATTTCATACATTAAGTGATAGAAAATCAACAAAACTTTAGAGTTTAAACTTTGAACTTTGAACATATTATTCAAAGTGACACAAGACATGATAAAGATAAGTTATGAAACATTAAAATCTTAAAATAGTAGATAATGAAACAAGTTCATACTTTTAACTTCAAAATACAACTCTCTAAAATGCATTAGATTACACTACAAAATGCATGGTAAATCATATATTACAAACGTTCAATTGACATTCGATAAAAACACAAACTTTATAACAAATTACAAATTACAAAGGAAATTGAAAATTAATTAGAAAATTTCTTTCACACCACCACCACCCTATGTACTATCGGATTTTGAATACAACTTAAACATATTTTTTACCATATTACCAGTTAACAAAAATAAAAGTAATGTTACACTACATATTAATGAACAAAGGAACTGCATTTTACATATTTCAATTAAATTAAATTACTAATAGTATCCATTACCTAATGAGCAAATTCTATATGTATTTTTAATTCCTCTTTACATGTTTCAGATGGAACGGCTTTCTCATGACAGATTAGACAACAACAAAAGACATGATGACCAACAAGAAGAATGACACTTGTTAGAAGACATTATTGTCTAACTATGAGGTTTGAACATGGTGTATTTAACAAGATAGTATTTCCAAAAACTACCTTACAGTTTTAGCCACTATATTTCATGCTGCTTATTTAGATATGAAATTGTGGTGCATAAAATAAATTATTTCAAACTCAACCAACACAAATTCTTAACGTCAAGGGGTGGTTCAATGGTCAACAAACTATTTACGTACACATACCCGCGCGTTGCGCGGGCTCTCACCTAGTCATAAATAAAATAACAACAAAACCATTCTTTACTAAAAAAATGTTGATGTCAGAAATAGAAGATTGAATAAGAAAATGATAAAGCAAGAGAGAAAATGGTTGAGTTTTACAAACCATTCTTTACTAAAGAAGTAAACATTATTTAGTACTGATACAACAACAAAAAAGTGAATCAACAAGGAAAGTAGAGTCTTATATGTCTTGTTATTGGTAACCAGACGTGATCTCTTGGCCAAAAATCCAGCTAAATGGTATGTTTTTGGCTGCTTCCTTGACCTCTCTCTTCAATTCTGCGGATTCAGAGGCAATGGTAGAGTCAGAATTCAAGTTCAGGTCCTAATCAGCTCTTCAGATACACAAAACGGACCAAGCAATCTAGCTAATTATAGTATTCATGACCCAAATCTACTAAGAGACCCTAAGAAGAATTTGAACACTTGGAGGTCTCATCACAAGTTTAATTACTGAAAAGAAATAGAAGTTTCATGAAGGTAATTTACCTAATCCCTGTGTCCTTCACTAGAGAGGCCTGAAAAAGTCTCTACTTTCCACCATACATCACATGTGCAAGCATTGAGATCATCAGGGTCGATTTCAAAGAGCTTCTCATCAGCAGCAATTGTCCCACATATCTGCGCAAGTTTCAAATCTCCATGGGAGATGAAGGTCGCTCTTTATTGAAAGGAAGTGTAGCTGAAACCCAAGTAAGGGTTTGTTTTCAGTTTTTGGATCCTACATAAAGAAGACAATCAATCAATCATGTAAAAATGTTTAAAGTGGCACCTAAGAGGAATCTCTTCAGCTCTATCATCAGAACTCGAAACATAAACTATGCGTATTATGCAAATAAGCAGATTAGCGATTTGTTATTGCGAACACAAGCTTTACCTAGAAATAACAACATAAGTTCCAACACAATTAAAAACTGAACACTCATTTCTAATAAGCAGGCAATGATTGTATTTTGATGCTAGCTTTACCACAACACAAGTGCAATTTCGGAGGATTAAGGAACTTACCATTCCAGAACCAATGAGGTATTGAATTGCCTTTTCAATCTGCCTCATGTCTACTCGACTAGACAAATCAAGATACTTGTTAAGAAGATCCCCATGCCTATTCTCTTCAGCGGTCCAAGCTCTTGTCCAACATGTAAACAATGGGTCCAAAGTTTCTTCATCCCAGCCTCAACCAGTTTCTACGTCTTCTTTTCTCCTCTTATTCGGATTATCCACCTAGACAAATATCAGTCTTTGCTGGTCTGAAAAACTCATTCTGGTACACACTGTGGGCATGAGGAAACTCATGTAAGCACAATTCTTGCCACTGTAGATCCTAGCAAACTTACTGACTAGCATTTTTACATCATTCCACCAGTCATAGTTATTCAGAATCAAGTACGAGCTATCAGAACTTGGATCGACAGTGTTCTGACCCAGAATCTTGATAATGATGTTTTTAATGCAAGAAATGTCTCGGCTCCTGCTCTTAGAGCTTCTGTTGCTTTAATGGCTTCCTTCAAAAGCTTCTGCTCTTAGAGTATTTTTATTCATCTTCATGTTGTCTTTTGTTTTTTCTAAAAGATTTAAATAATAATAGGTGAGTATTTACGCTTTCTTTGAGTTTCTAAATAAAGTTAATTATATTTTTACCAATAATACTTAGTTACTTTTTTATACAAAATGCAACAAATCCATATGTATTGGTATTACTTAGAGTTTTGAGATTAACTAAATTAGAACTCAGAATTTGTAATCGCCTTAGGTTTACAACTTGAAAGATGAAGAAAAAAAGTTTTTTGATCTTGTACCAAATGCGCACACAATGAAGATTTTCGAATTGAAAACCCTTTTTGATATAAGCATGCTAATGTTGGGAGACATCAAACAATACCTATAGTTAAAGAAGAAGAAAGTGCAAAAACTGCTCAGCATTTAAGCATATCTACTGTACTAAGTTACAAGAGCAATATGAGTATTGTACTATGCATATTAGTATACACATGTGGCTCTTTCTTATTGCATATGGTTTCTTTCACGGTCCAAAGAAAGATCTTACAAGCGTTGTTGCGGCATGGATATTAGTAAACAAATCCTTAAACACCCCGGGTTAGGGAAGTTCAATGCCTCGATCATCTCTTTCTTCTACACGTCAAGAAGCATCATTTTCGATCGTGTGTTGCTGAGAAACGACACAATTCCAACCGTGATGACGGAGACTCAAGCGTCACAAGACACGGGGAGAATGATTTTGATGTTTGTGGTGTGGTTCTTACCAGTTATGAACTCCGAAATCAAATTCAAGAGCGCGTAAAGTCGAGGATGAAAAGTTTAAGAAGAGTTTCGAGTTGAAGCTTGATGAGATTGTAAAATCTCACAAGGTTGAGCTCGAAAAGGCGATGAACGAATTGAAAAATGAGGTTAATGATTATCACAAGAAGAACCAGTTTAGTGAATTTATTCTCTTCAATACTCTCAATTTGAAAATCTCAAAGACTCATCTTTGTTATAATTTTCGACATGAAGAAGTTTCAACAGGAGCTGGTCTCTCTCCTGTCCTGGAGAAGAAAAAGGAATTTCCACAGTTTAGAAGATTCCCTCATGATTTTGTAAGGATTCTCTCTCTGATTATCTAAATATTCTCTGAGTATTTCTCTCTCTGTCTATCTAAATATTTCCCAAAATATTTCTCTCAATATTTATCTAAATATTCTCTTGCGATTTGTAGAGTTTTCAAGCTCATCTTCACAGGATTGCAGAAGTAAGATGCACTGGAGAATGCAGAAGCTTCTTGCTGCAAGTTGAACTTGAGCAGCTGGAAAGTTAGAGTTATAAAGATCTTTGGCTTTGGTGGTAGTTGTAGTAGTAGTAGATTGAACAAAGGAATTGATATTAATGGTATGTGTTTTGTGTTGACTGACTCGATTGCTCCTTATATATGTTATGACAAAATCTTGATCTTTTGTTTGTGTTGACTGTGTGTGGGGATTGTTTCGCTTAAGATCGCAAAATTAGGTTTCGCTCTTCTTCTTTTGAAGCTTTATATCTGGTAATTGACGACTAGTTAGGTATAAATTGAAGAAATGCATTTGCCTTTGTTCACATGCATAAATTAATCTCTAACCCCGTCCTATTCTCCTAAGAAGGCCTCATCTCTCAAGCAGTCCAAGGCCTTGTCAATAAAACAAGCACCACAAAAGAGTCATAGTGAAGTTCCTTGCACCTTCTTCTTAACTCCTTGACTTGGTCACAGAATCCTTCTGAGTCAGTTTCGGTCCACTCCCAATACAGGTTTTGGATAAGGCAAGAGAGTTTCACCAGCCAATACACATATTATTTTGGTGGTCTGTGAATCTTTCCGAGTCCCGTGGGAACACCTCAACATAACTCAATACACCGTCGTGTATCACGGCTCATGGGAGCGACCCATCAATAGGCCATGGAATATTTAACATATGACTTTCATCAGGAACAAAGTTCCGTTAAACGTAGTAATTAACATATAGGACTCTAACCTGCACATGCTAATAACCACACAATAAAACATTAACCTCAATGCACAACTAGGTTAAAATGCAACATGATCACACACACGTCACAAAACATTAACCTAATTGTACAGTCATTTATCAATCCATCTAGCCACTACTAGAATCAATAAACACCACAAGCATTCCACAATATATTCCATACTTAGCAAAAATAAATTAAGAAGCTAAGAACCCCAGGAGTATATTATTAAATAACATACATGACCAGAACCAGGCTCCGAGGCCAACCGATCCCAAGCCTCAAAAACGGATCAAGAGACTCGAGGCCGGTCGTTCCCGAGGCATTTACCCGCACTGTCCTGGTCTTAAGGCTTTACAACCCGGGCCGAGACAGGACGGTTGTTTTGGGACCGGACAAGCCCGCGCAGCAGTGTTGCTTGCATCTTTAAGAAAACGTTCCCTTTTACTTAGTATATATTATGCATAGAAAACCTTGGAAAATTACATATATCGGATCCGAGATTTAAACCGTTCTATACATAATAAAAACTTAAACGGCAAGATCAATAAAACGTTACTCCAGCCGGCCTAAGTCCAACGCCACAAGACCCGCATTACCTCTAACAATTCCTGAAAGACAAAAGAGATGGAATGAGCAACTTTGAAGTTACTCAGTGAGCAATGCCTAAAGAAACCATCAGATTATGATTAAGGAACAATGTTAAAATGCAAGAATTAAATCAAACAGATCAACATGGACGAAGGATGTACCGCGGGACGGTGGGAACGTACCGCGGGATGTTAAACACGTACCGCGGGTCAGGGGATTTTGAACCGCGGGTAAAAACTGTTTAGTGTTAGGTCGGTGGAACGTATGGTTCCTGTGCCGCCACGTCGTTGTCAGAACCCGCTGACACGCGCCTGACACTTGTTAGCGCGCATGCGTGTCCGGGTGTCAACACGTGGCAGCATCGCTGACAAGTGTCAGGCGCATGCCCACCGACTTAGCCTATATAAACCCTTTCCCCTTAGCCATTTTTACCCATCCGAACCTACCTAAAACCACTTGTTTCCTTATTCTGTCCGAGTTTCCTAGCATTCAAATCTTCCAGTTTCCTTTAAAATTTAGGATTTTCTTTTAGTTTTCGAAGGTACTTGCGAGCCAAAGCTTCGGGTTCGATCAAACTTCGGTTAATCAGTGAGTCTTGGTAGAATGCATAATATTTTATTATCATTCTAGTAAAGGTTGATTTTAGCATTTAATAATATACTCCTGAGGTTCTTAGCTTCTTAATTTATTTTTGCTAAGTATGGAATATATTGTGGAATGTTTGTGGTGTTTATTGATTCTAGTAGTGGCTAGATGGATTGATAAATGACTGTACAATTAGGTTATCTTACTAAATTATTGATACTCTACATTATTCCATCTGGAGAGTGGGTGGATTCTTCTTGCAGCTCAGAGCAATTTACTCGTAACCATTTCAATTTCATAAACCATAATAACAAAAAATTACACAGAAAACAAAAATTTAAGAAATTCTAACGACCACTTTATTCTTCTTGCCTGCAGAGAGAACAAGACCTTTCCCTTCAACTATATCTTCTTCTCCAACTCTCTTGTTCTCATCATCAACTCTCTCATTGTTCATATATATCCCACCTTGCTTCAACATTCTCCTCGCTGAAGATTTGCTCTCAAACAAACCCGCGGAAACCGATACATCCACAATCGAAAAACCCGACACTCGATCCATCGGCAGTGAGCAGGAAGGTATATCCTCTGCGATTCTCTCTATCACGTTCCAATCCAGCTTTGTCTCGGCTCCTGGTCTTAGAGCTTCTGTTGCTTTAATGGCTTCCTTCAAACCTTCTTCGCCGTGTACAAATCGGGTTACTTCTTCAGCGAGTTTGATCTGCGCCGTATTAGGAACATACTCCGCTCGGCTCATTTGTTCTTCAAGGATCTTTATCTCATCCAGATTCAGAAAAGTTAGAGTCTTTAAGAAGCGTATCACATCAACGTCTGGAACCGAGAAGAAGTACTGATAGAATTTGTAAGGTGACAACTTCGAAGGAGCTAACCAGATTGCTCCATCTTCCGATTTCCCGAATTTCGTCCCGTCATTTTTCAGCAGCAGAGGAAACGTTAGACCGTAAGCCGCTTCTTCCGTTTGGAGAATCTTGCGGATTAGCTCGGTTCCAGCTGTTATATTACCCCACTGATCACTCCCACCTATCTGAACATTGATCCCTTCGTTCTTGAACAGGTGAACGAAATCATAGCCTTGCAATAACTGATATGTGAACTCCGTGTAGCTCATACCTTGTTCTGACTCTAACCTCTTCTTCACACTCTCCTTAGCCATCATAGTACTAACCCTAGCAAACTTACCGACATCTTTCAGAAAGTCGAGCATTTTCACATCTTTCCACCAGTCATAGTTATTCAGAATCAAATACGAGCTACCGGAACTTGGATCGCCAGTGTTCTGACCCAAAATCTTGATAATGATGTTTCTAATCCCTGATATGTTTTTCTCCAATGTATCGGCGTCAAGCTCAGGTCTTTCTAGACTTTTACCAGACGGGTCACCAACTCGTCCCGTTGCACCACCAATCAAACCAACGGCTTGATGTCCACATCTTTGGAACCAAGAAAGCACAATGATACCAAGTAGATTACCCAAGTGTAAGCTCTCAGCCGTTGGATCAAACCCGCAGTAGACCTTCAGGGGAGCTACGTTAGGATCAGAACAAGCAGACCTTAGATTGTCGCTGGTGACTGACTCGAGGAGACCTCTTTCTTCCAGTATCTCGACTATGTTAGGGCGAGAAAAAGCTTGATTTTCGGTCTCAAGAGAGGAGAACAGACGAGTAGTAGAAGCGGAGAAAAGGTGATGAGCTTGGACCCTTCTCAAGAAACCGGATGAAGATTTCTCAGGAAAACCGAGTAAAGAAGCCACGCGTATTGGAGATAAGAAGGCTCTGGAACAAATAGGCAAGATACACCTTGAAGCAAGCGTCATTCCTGTTGCATATGCCATAGATTCATATACTTGAATAGCCAAGCACGTAGTAAGTACAACTGCAAACTAAATAGAAACACCATTAGCTGAAAACAATGGTTAATTACCAATCTTTATCCTCTAAGTCTGTACATATGTAAGTAAATCCACGTACAGATATGATTGAAAGAAAACGTAAGCAAACATATACGAGCAAATGCACAATTCAAAGTGATTTCATAGAAAAAAAAAAAAGTACTAGCCTGGCTAATTGCAAAACTAAAAATTCCAGTGATTCAGGATATAGAAGATTCGATTAAGCCTCTGTACATGTGAATTGTTTCATCAAAACTGATACCAACTCCAAAATTATCACACAGGCAATTTAACAAACACCTTGTGGGCATTAATAACACAGTCCCATATTCCCCCAAATTACCAGGAACATAACCATTCAATCTCCAAATAAGAAACTTCAAATCAAACTTTGAAGAAACCCCAACAAATTACACCAAATTATAAAGGAATCCCCATCATTTGCATCTCACACCTTGATGAGAACAGACCCAGAGAAATTACTTGGGAAAAACACAAACTAAATACATTTTCAAACTTGAGCGAAATTCTAACTCACATAAATGGATAAAGTTTCCACGAAGAAGAAGAAGTGAAAGAGCTTACTGATTTGCAGTTCCAAGAATAGAGTTTGTTTTTCGACCTTTGCGTTGCTTTACCACAGGTCCAAATGCTTCAGAAGATTCGAAGCCAAGATAAATCTCCGGTTAAGTTTAAATAATTCGATTTGAAAACGGTTTAGATACAAAACCGGATTCAAATTTTTTTCTTTCACGACATAAAATTGGTTTAATTTTTTTTTCATTAATTATGACAAGGTTGTATAGTTCCCAATACATTTGAACATAACCAAAGGCAAATTATTTGTCTGGTTACTACAGATAACACAATGAGAGAGATTTGAGACAAAGTGTAGATTTTTGGATCATCATAATACCTTATCTTAAGTGTAATCTCAAATCGAAGTCTAAAAAACCGTATCCGAGACTTGGACTAAACTAAAAACCATGAAAGCTTATTGGACAAAACCAAGTCATGATGTTACCAATCTGGTTTCCCTCTGGTAACACACCACTCTTAAGCATTTTCTCGCAAACTTTGTCCTCCAGTCATTATTTTTCTTCTTTCACTTTTGTTTGTTTCTTGATCCATAAAATTATGAATTTTGTGTTAGCTAGAGATGTTTGATTTGTTTATGACTTGGAATCATTCATCGAAAATTGATGATTGGTCTTTTTACTCATTACTCAATTCATAATCAATCACACAACCAAAGGCAAATCCATTATATATTTATGTCTGAGTATAAATTTGCAACATAATCTAAAACCATTTTCCCTAATTGCATAAATTTGTACGAAGCTTATCATCTAGATTCCGAGTCCACGAAGCTTATCTTTCTGCAATCAGACAAAAAATACACAAGCGTAAGTAAATCTCTGTTTTAATTTTTGGTTTTTATTAGCATTTGGTACATATTAGCATTTGTGTATTAGATATTGGTTTAGTTTCCTTTAGCTGAACCAAATGTATTTCCGGTTTACTAGCTTAGTATAAATAATGTGTACAGTGCTTTGATTGTGATTAAGAAAGATAATGAGAAAACCATTTCCAGATATTTTCTCCTTGTTCATACTTTCTATTATGGTATCAGAGCAAATCCAGCTCGTTTTCCTCTGATTTTGTTTATCTTTCTTCGTTTTTTTTTTCGTTTCTATCTGTTTTTTCTTCGATCGTTTCCCTCGTTGAACCTAGATCCGTGTTTCGATTGAATTTTTTTGATCAATTTCTGCTATCAGAAATTGATTGTTCTTGTTATTCAGTCTCTGATCTAGCTGTATCAGTGTTGCGATGGTGCGTCTTGGTCAGAGAACTCATGGACGTCTTGCGAAAGCCACGGTTTCAGCTCGCAAGGAGAGATCTGGGTCTATAGATCCGATTGATCCGTTTGTTTCTCAGGCGATGCAGAAAAATGGTATTTCTGGATCTACCTTCTCTGGTGTAGATTCTTTTGATAGTATTCACAGCCCTTTTTACTTGCACTCTGCTGATCATCCTGGTTTGAGCATCGTTAACATCACGCTTGATGGATCTAATTATAATAATTGGTTGATTGCTATGCGTATGAGTTTGGATGCAAAGAACAAATTGGGATTTGTTGATGGTACTCTTTGTAGACCTGATGAACAGGCTTCTTTTTACAAGATTTGGAGTCATTGTAACAGCCTAGTCAAGGCTTGGATAATGAATGTTGTGAGTAGAGAAATTGCAGATAGTATCATCTACTATGAAGATGCGGTTGATATGTGGAATGATCTCTTCACAAGGTTTCGTGTTAGCAATCTCCCTAGGAAATACCAGCTGGAACAATCCATTGCTAATCTTAAACAGGGAGCTTTGGATTTATCCACCTATTATACTAAGAAGAAGACCTTGTGGGAGCAGTTGTGTAATGCTAAACTGAAGACTGCGAAGAAGTGTGACTGTGATCAGGTGAAGGAATTATTGGAAGAGGCTGAGACTAGCAGGATCATTCAGTTTTTGATGGGTTTGAATGAGAATTTTGCTAATATTCGTGGACAGATTCTTAACATGAAGCCTCGGCCTACTTTGGCTGAGATCTACAATATGCTAGATCAGGATGAGAGTCAGAGGGTTCTTGGTTCTCCTACTCCACTGATCCCTTCTCACACAGCTTTTCAAGTTCAACAACAAGGACCAGATGCTTCTTCTGTATTGCTCACTTCTGGTACTTATCAGAGGCATAAGTGTTCTTACTGTTCCAAACTGGGTCACACTGTGGAGAGGTGTTACAAGAAGCATGGTTTCCCTCCTGGCTATGGAAAGGGCAAGAAGTTTCCTTCTGTTGGATCCACCAATCTTGTTGTCACTCCATCTCTTTCATCCTCTGTCTCACCTGTGTCTCCACCTGCTGTTTCCAGTGGTGCTATGTCTACGGAGCAGATTCAGTCAATGATTTCTTACCTCAGTGGCCAACTACATTCTTCCAGTGTTACTTCTCCAACTGATAAACCAAGTGTCTCTACTTCAACTTCTGCTCCTGTGATTTCACAGATTACAGGCAGCATTTCTGGTAATTTTATTACCCTTTTCAATCACTCCTACTATGACATGCTAGTTTCCTCTATATCTCAGGATACCACTGTGTCTCTTAGGACTTGGATCATAGATTCTGGTGCTACCCATCATGTTAGTCACAATAGGGCTCTATTCACTAAGTATACTCCTTTGTCTAATACCTTTGTTACTTTACCTAATGATTACACTGTTAGTATTGAAGGTATATGATTCATTCAATTAACTGATGCTCTTTCTCTGCATAATGTTTTGTACATTACTGAATTTAAATTTAACTTGTTAAGTGTTAAGTGTCTTGACTAAATCATTGAATGATGAAGTCTCATTTACATCTGATTCATGTTTCATTCAGACAATTACTCAGGAATTGATGATTGGTCGAGGTAGTCAAGTTGGAAATTTATATGTTCTGGATGTGGATAATACTCTTAAAAATCTTTCTGTTCCAGGTACTTATCCTGTTTGTTCTTCTGTTAAGGCTGATAGTATAACTTGGCATAGACGTTTAGGTCATCCTTCATTTGCTAAGATAGATCTTTTATCTGATGTATTGAGGTTACCTAAAAGTCTTCTTAATAAAGATCATTCTTCTCATTGTCAGATTTGCCATTTAGCTAAACAGAAACATATTTCTTTTCCTTATGGTTCTCATATTTGTGATAAACCATTTGATTTGCTCCACATTGATACTTGGGGACCCTATTTTGTTCCTACTGTTGATGGATTCAAGTATTTCTTAACTATTGTTGATGATCACAGTAGAGCTGTTTGGGTTTATCTTATGAGTTCTAAATCTGATGTGTTGCATATTTTTCCTGCCTTTATTCAAATGGTTGAAACTCAATACGACACTAAAGTGAAAGCTGTTAGATCAGATAATGCTCATGAATTAAAATTTCCTGATTTCTATCTGTCTAAAGGGATTGTTGCTTATCATTCTTGTATTGAAACTCCTGAACAAAACTCGGTTGTAGAGAGAAAGCATCAGCACATATTGAATGTAGCTAGGTCTTTATTGTTTGAGTCTCATGTTCCTTTGCAATATTGGGGTGATTGTGTCTTAACAGCCGTATTTCTTATTAATAGACTCCCTTCTCCAGTGTAGGATAATGTTAGTCCTTATGAGAAACTTACTAAGAAGGTTCCTGATTACACTTTTCTCAAAACTTTTGGGTGTTTATGTTATGTGTCTACTTCTACTAAGTCTAGACTTAAGTTTGACCCTCGAGCCAGAGCTTGTGTTTTTCTAGGATACCCTGTAGGTTATAAAGGATTCAAGTTATTAGATATAGAGACACATACTATATCCATTTCTAGGCACGTTATATTCCATGAGGATATTTTTCCCTTCTCATCATCTGCCATTTTGGATGATGTTAAGCATTTCTTTCCTCATTTTCATTCTCCTGCACCTCCTGATCCTGTTCATCTTGAACATGTATCTTCTGGTACACATCCTTCTACTGATGTGATACCCTCTGTGGTTCCTCAACCTTCTGTTGGGCGATCACGCAGAACCAAACAAACCCCTAAACACTTGCAGGATTTCCATTGTTATACTATTCTTAATGCTAATCATACTACTCCTTTCCCTATCACAAATTATGTATCTTATTCATATTTATCTGAGCCTTTTCAAGCTTTCATTAATGCCATTACCAAACACCGTATCCCTACCAAATATTTGGAGGCCTTGTTGGATAAGTTGTGGTGTGATGCTATGGGCCTGGAAATTGGCTCCATGGTAAGGACTCAGACTTGGAGTATATGCCCTCTGCATGATGGTAAGGTCGCTATTGGTTGTAAATGGGTATTTACCATTAAATATCTAGCTGATGGTGAGCTTGAACGTTATAAAGCCCGGCTAGTTGCTCAAGGCTTCACTCAAGAGGAGGGTGTTGACTACACAGACACTTTTTCTCCTGTGGCTAAACTAAGTACGGTGAGGATTTTGCTTGATGTTGCAGCCAAGAAGAATTGGTTTTTATCTCAACTTGACATCTCCAATGCTTTCTTAAATGGAGATTTAGATGAGGAGATTTATATGAAGCTTCCTCCTGGTTATGCAGCCATCACTAGTGAGTCACCTCCTTCTGGTTCTGTTTGTAAACTTCACAAATCCATTTATGGATTGAAACAGGCCAGTAGACAGTGGTATTTGAAGCTTTCTTCTACTTTGAAGTCCATGGGTTTTGTTAAATCTCACAGTGATCACACTCTTTTTATTAAGAACATCAATGGAGTGTATATGGCTGTTTTGGTATATGTCGATGATATCATGATTCTCAGTAACACCTTGGATTCTGTTCAAGTTTTCAAGACTGAGCTTCATTCTCATTTCCAGCTTAGAGACATTAGAGAGCTCAAATATTTTCTTGGATTAGAAGTTGCTCGCTCTTCTGCTGGGATTTCTGTTTGTCAGCGTAAGTATACATTGGACTTGCTTCATGACACTGATTTTATGGGTTGTAAACCATCCTCTGTCCCTTTGGACCCTACTGTCAAACTTGCTCAGGACCAGGGTGCTCTTCTTGACAACCCTAAACAGTATAGGAAGCTTATTGGTCGATTACAATATCTGGCTATTACTAAGCCAGATATTACTTATGCTCTCACTACTCTTGGCCAGTTTGCTTCTGCTCCAAGGGAACCTCACTTACAGGCTGTTCACAAGGTGCTTCGTTATCTCAAGGGTACTGCAGGTCAAGGGCTCTTCTATTCTTCTCAGGGTGATTTTGCTTTGAAAGCCTTTGCTGATTCAGATTGGGGTTCTTGCCTGGATACAAGAAGATCTGTTTCAGGTTACATGATGTTCTTTGGTAATTCTTTAGTCTCTTGGAAAGCTAAAAAGCAGCGTTCTGTGTCCAGGAGTACAGCTGAGGCTGAATTTCGTGCTATGGCTTTGGCAGCTTGTGAAATTGTCTGGTTAGATGGTTTGATGCAGGACTTTGCTCTACCTTTCTCTCATCCAGCTCTTCTTTATTGTGATAACTAGGCAGCTCTTCACATTACTAATAATTCGGTTTTCCATGAACGGACAAAGCATGTTGATAGGGATTGTTATACCATTCGGGAGAATATTGATGATGGTTTGATCAAGACCATGCATGTGACCAGTGCAAATCAGCTTGCTGATATCTTGACTAAAGCTCTTTATCCTGCTTTGTTCAATTCTTTGATGAGCAAGATTGGAGTGAGTAATATTTTCCTCCCTCCATCTTGAGGAGGGCTATTAGCATTTGGTACATATTAGCATTTGTGTATTAGATATTGGTTTAGTTTCCTTTAGCTGAACCAAATGTATTTCCGGTTTACTAGCTTAGTATAAATAATGTGTACAGTGCTTTGATTGTGATTAAGAAAGATAATGAGAAAACCATTTCCAGATATTTTCTCCTTGTTCATACTTTCTATTAGTTTTAAAAACCCCCACAAGGAAAACACCAAGCAGCTTAACAAAATACTACTATAATAATAAACAAAACAATTCATACCATTTCCTTACGACGTTCTGACCTGAATTTACAATCTCTTTCCCATTCTTTCTCGTTTTTGTTAAATTTGAACATGTCTGAGGTATGAACCAAAAAAAAAAGTAAGCATATCAAAAACAAATTCGTTAAAGCATAATATATGAATAATCTCAACATTTTACCCCAAGCAAAGTAAAAAGAATATCCAACCACCGTCCATGGGCCAAAAAAATCAAAGCTCTCCTTTCTCGGAATTCTGAAATAGGTTCTTCCTTAAAAGATCAAAAAATCACAAATATATCAATACGATTCGAGAACACACTCGCAAATTTTTTAAATCAATCAGAGACTTACTTACCATCGCTATTATGAGTCTGTGAGCAGAAATTGCGAGACCCAATCGATCTCCATCCTCGGTTACAACACTGTAAATAATATTTTACATCAATCGATCGCACAAATAAGGAAAATATTGATTTTCGATTCTTCACCTGCGTAACGACTGATTTCAGATTCGGCGGCATGGTCGGAATTCAGGGTTTCACTATCTTCTTCTTCTTCTCCATAAAAAAAAAAAAACAAAAAAATTGATATTAAAATAGTCTTTTTAACCGTCTGTGTTACTGGGCCTTAGCCCAATTTGTTTTGATGATTTTACCGGTTTATTTCGGTTCACAATAAAAAAAAAAAAAACCTATTATTTTGAGGTCGGAGACGACGAACGAAACCTAATTCCCGGTCATGCCATCGAATCTGAAATCCGTCGTTGCGCAGGTGAAGAATCGAATTGGAAAATTCTGATTTAAGATTATTTTGATTGTGCTGATTGAATGATTAACTAAACATATATACAGTGCTACTGCGGCGGTAGGAGAATCATTGGGTCTCGCGATTTCTGCACAAAGATTTATAGACATATCGATTGTAATTCATCTTTTTTTCGATTTCGTTAAGGTTTTTGCTATTCAATTCAGATCGGAAAACAAAAAAAAAAATCATTGATTTGTATGTATGAGATCCTAGGGTATAATGGAGCAAGAGAGACACGTCGCGAGAAGTTCGTACGTCGAGGTACACAAATGGCTTTCGGATACTTGTTAGGTATGGAGAAATAGATTGTATTCCCTTTTTAAGAGAAAATTGATAATCATAATAACAAATTTCTGTTTTTTACATGATTATTGATAAAATTGTGTTGTATTAAAGGTTATGTTATTATGGGCGGTACTGCACCGGAACTTAAGGCGACGAGGCTAGAGGTAAAAAACCAAAAATCAAAAGAAGATATTTTTTTTAATTATTTTTCACCTTCATCATTTTCACCTTTGTGTTTTTTTTCAGATAAAAAGAATGTCTGATGAAACCCATGAGCAACAGGAAAAGCTGGTGTCTGAACTCCGTTCGGTATCACGACTAGTTTAGTTAGGTATTACATTAAAGAAACGTGTTTGCCTTTGTTCAGATTTATCTTTGATGGGTAATTAGTGAAAGCTGCTTTGATCCAGAGATGCAACTGTGAATTTGAAATTTTCCCCTCATTTGGTCGTTTTTTTTTAATATCATTTTTTCTCAGCAAGTCCTTGTTAAATTTTCCTTCGAATCATTACATGTATAGATAAAGTACTACTCTTAGCCACGTTTCTAGGCTCGTTTCCCTGATAACATCTGATGGTCTTCCCGAGCCTTTCAAGTTTCAACTTTAGCATTCGATTCAAACTCGGGTCAATTTCACTTCCCTCTAGTATATCTAGACATCAACACATCCTTTGAAACCTCTTTGGAACCCAAGTAATAAACCCTAATCCGAAGCTTGGACTGATTATTGAGTTTGTCTTAAATTTGGAGTTTGACAAGAATAAAAAATATCGTTTGTTGTTAAGTTAAATTTGTTTATCTGAGTCTTTGAGTCTCTAAGATGAGAAAGGATTGATATTAAACACTACGCCATCACCAATAATTCGAATCGTTACAACTTTTTCTAATCCCCATTACCATATTACCCACCTTTATGCACTAAACATATCAGAGAGCCTTCAGTTAGTTTAATTATTACACACTTATTAAACAAAAAGCTAAATAAACCTTATTCCGAAACTTGGATTGAACACCATGACAGCTTATTGGAGAATGCTTGAGTTCAATACATGATTCCAGTAACTAAATAACAAACAAGGTATTCAAAACCCAAAAAAAACATCTTCAGAAGTCCAGATCGATAGAACAATGGAAACTATCGGATCAAGTTCTATGCTGCAGCAAGTAAATGACCATCTTCGGTTACCTTGGCTTCACGTTCCATCTCTTTAACTGCCCGAATAAGCCCCTGAGTTATCGCGTTAAGGTGCAAGCCCTTCTGCTTCATCTCTTCAAACAACATCTCAGCTTTTTCCCAATCCATTGCTTTGAGACAGAACGACTGTATCAGCTTACTATACTCATCGGCATTAGGCGTCACACCGAAAAGATCCATTTCGTTCAGAAGATTCAACGCTTCGTCGTACTCTTCAATCTTGCAGTAGCTTCTGATGAGTGTGTGATACGTCACAGGACTGAGCTTCGCATGTTTCTTCTTCGCTTCTGCGAGAACTTCTCGAGCTTCGTTCATTAGCCCGCCTTTAGCGTAACCGCTAATGATGACGGTGTATGTGTACACGTCTGGTTTCAATCCTCTACTCTCCATCAACTTCAAAACCTCTTTTGCTTCTTCTAAATCTCCGTTTCTCGAACAAGCGTGTACAATCAGATTGAAAACCGCATTTCCAGGAGCAGGCCCTTTCGAAATCATCTCCATAAGCAAAGCTTTAGCGTCTTTAACGTTTCTCGTCCTGCATAAACTATGGACCACATCAGAAAACGGTTTTATCCCAAGTCGTCTAGCTTCTCCAGTTAAATCACTCAACATCTCCTGAGCAAACGCGACAGTCCCGTCGTTCTTGCAAAGCGCGCTTATCAGAGCAGCCACAGATTTAGGAGGCGGGAATTTCTCGTTCGTCTTTGCCAATTCGTAAACCGAATAAGCTTCTTCAGCCTTACCTTCTTTACAAAACCAAGTTATGATGTTACCAATCTGGTTTCCCTCTGGTAACACACCACTCTTAAGCATTTTCTCGCAAACTACGCATGCCCATTCCATAAACGAACGCTTACAGAGCGCTTCCAAAGTCAGGTAATAGGTTTTTGCATTCGGAGTAAACCCGAACTCTTCGGTTTTACTAAACACATCAAAAGCAGCTTTTGATTTACCAAGCTTCCCAAACAAAGCTATCAAATCGTTAAGTATCTCCAAATTCAAAACATAACTATCCTTCTCACCAATCTCCTTAACCAAATCCCACAATGCATAAGCATCTAATCTACGTGTATCACCAGAAATCGCTAAAACTAGAGACTCTACAAGTGATGCAGTAACAGTAATCTCTTCTTTCTTAGTTGTCCATTTCAAAAATCTAATGAGATTCTTACCCGAAATACCTGGTGATTCAAAAACTCTGAAGACAAGATCTAAGTGTAAATCGATATTAAGAGACTTCAAACCAAACTCCAAGGATGATTCTTCATCACTCCGTAACAAAGATAACACAGATTCTAACTTTTCGTCATCAAATTGGTATACATCATCAGCCTGAGATTCAACGATTTCTTCAACGGATCCATCGCCAGAAGCTTCGATTGTAACAATCTCTGAATCTCCCTCTTCACCAACACCAACAATGGCTTCTTCGGAAGAACCATTTACACCAAAATCGCTACTTTCGGCAAAACCCAGATCGGAAACGCTGGATTCTTCATGGGTAAGCTCTGGGTTTGACGAGATTGGGATTTCATCGGTAGGGTTCGTTGAGAAGAACCTGAGATTTCGCGCAGAAGCAATTCCAGACGAGGACGACTCGACGAATGAGAATCTGGATAGTGAGGTTAGCGATGGAGACTGAGTCTTCTTCTTCGTGATCCGAGCGAGATTTCGAGACGCATTTTGCGATCTCCAGAAAACGGATCTCCACATTTTTGCTTTCTCTCTCAGATTATCCTCACCAGCAGTTTCTGAATCTAAACCCAAAACCCTATTTTTTTCTCTCGATCTTCGGCGTTAATGTAAATTTGAGGAGATAATTGGAAGAAATAAATAAAACAAGGACTTATGTTGCAAAAACGAAGAAGTTTAATTTGGTTTGATCGACTCGGTTTCAGGAAAACCCTCGGTTTAATAACTTTGTCCTTAAAACATAAAATTGTATGAATTAAACCAGGTGTTATATAGATGTATAACATTTCATCTAGTTTAAGATAATTTTACATGATTCCAGATTCTGTATGTAGATACATCTTAAAATTATCGTAGTAATCACACGCAAATGAGAACCAAAGTCAAACCTAACCAAATCAAAATCACATCATCGCCAATTGCAATCTTATTTATTTTCGGGCCAATGAGGAACGATCATCTCTAAAGTTGAGTAAAAGGAAGAGAGATGGTGTGTTTTAATAATTTTATATTATAAGAACACTTTTTAAAACACTATGGGGTTGCCAATGAACATGGCCTTAATGTGGTCCAGTGGACACGTGTCACATATAATTGCTTCGTATGTAATACTTTGACTTTTGTGGGTGTCGTCCGGTGGCTGAGCCAAATGAGTCACCTCTGTAATAAACAAATCAAAAGGGTAATATTGCAATAAACTACACACAAAAAAACGGAAACCCAAAGCAAATGAGAACCAAAATCAAACCAAACCAAATCAAAATCAAACATCATCGCCAATTGTAATCTCACTTAACCGGTTCTTAACCGAAACCACCTCAATGAGCTAAATACCAAAGAGAGCACTTGCAACGAAACCAACATGAACAACAAAACCGCCGCACAAAAAGCAAGAATCTGCCAAGAACCATAAACATAAACCTCAACAAATCTCCCAATTTTCACTTTCCACCGTCCGGTATAATAGCGGTTAACATCTTCAATAGTCTGATCCAAAAACCCAACTTTGGTTAACCTCACGGATTTACTCATACCATTCCACATCTCCGCAGCTTCTGAATCACTCTTTAGACGGCTCACAAGAACTCCTTCTTCTCTAAGCAACTTAACGTCTTCCTCCGAATCGATGATTCCGTTTATTAGCTCCGTGTAACGAGTGAACACTAACGGTCTTCCTGAATCGTTCGAAGCTTCGTAAGCAACGAGGTTTCGAAGAACGGTTTCCGTGTTGATGTCTAGGTTTATTACAGGGAGGTGAAACTGACCAGAGTTTGAATCGAATGTTACCGTTGAGACGTTACCGGTTGTTGTCGGTTTGAATCGAACTCCGGCTTTGTAGAGATCGGAGACTGATGGGATTGTGAGTTCTTCTACTAAAGGAGGCTTTTCGATATCGGAAACCGAAACCGTTGTTGTTGTTGTTGTTGCTTCGTTTTCTTGTTTTGTGAAGAGATAATCAGCTGAGAGTTTCAAAGCGATGAATCCGGGAAGATTCGATATGATTCTCCATGGAAGTTTAGATTCGAAAACACTTTTGAATCGAAGCTTGATCGCTTGAAGTAACCTACTTGCTCTGTTTCCGCCATTGTCGTCCGCTCTGTTTTCTTCTTCGTCGACATCTTCCTCTTCGATTCTTGGAACGATCATTTGATACAAGAAATCTAAGATATGATTATACTCGTGTAACCGACTCTTCAAAATTTCTGCATTATCGTCGAATTCGATAACGAGAGGAGAGAGATCTTTGCATAATCCGGTGAGAACAGAGATTAACAGATCATCGGCTGATTCCGTAGTCGATTCGAGTATTTTCCGCAAAACGAAAAGAGGGATTTGGTTCTCTATCATCATTATATCTCTAAGAATCTCGTTATGTCCAACTCTGTTAATCAAAGTCTCGACTTTTCGGAAATTGTAAAACTTTAGGAACTCGATTAAAAACGACGAATCTACCGCCATTATCCATAACAGAGTTTCGCCGTTAAACGCGATGTATCTATGATAACAAGCTCGAATCTTGATCTCTAATGATTGTAACTTCTCGACAAGGTCATGGAACTTGAAAGAATTGGATTGGTTTCGGAATTTTCTTGCGATCATGAGTTTATACCTCTCCATTTCGTGAAGCTCTGGTTTTAGAGAGTGGTAAGGTCCGATCGAAACTCGGTGAGGTGTGTATGAATCTGGATGGCTACACATTAGCGCTTTAGGGACATTGAAAATGCTGACCGTGACTTGTTCGAGCTCGTGTTCTTCGAGATCCGCATCGAGAGATTTTCGGATATTGATTACCCATCGAGCTTCGTCAAAGCTATATTGCTCGGTTGGTTTTTTAGGTAACATGATATGCAATTTTAGAAGCAAAACAACATCTTGATTCGAATCTTTCTTCTTTATTCAACATGAGAAGAAGAAGAAGAATTTACTCTGTTTTTGGCAGTTATAAATCTAAACTTTACTCTGTTTCAATTGTATTAAAACTGTCTTTGAAGTTTCATTTTGTTGTAGTAATAAAACGGTCAGTTTCGATTAATCGTTATTTACTTTTTATGAGTAACATATAGTATTCGGATTTGAATACAATGGAGTGATCTTACTAGTACAAAGTAAGTCATGATTCAAACATCTAAAACATAGGTCTTGCACACAACAAACATCAATATAAAAAGTATAATAAATACATTGATAGATATTTACCACTTACAATTTTTCTTTCAATGAAGCTGATTTGGCTATGTGTTCCAGAACAAGAACTCTCCCCCGAAACGACCGATTTGCTACACTTGGCCACATTTGCACCAACTTGCTCGGTTTTCTCAGCAAACCCTTCAGTTTGATGTATGGTGTCTACACCGCCAAGGACTATGCTGATATTCTAGAGTTTCTTGTTGAACGGTGGAACGTAGAGGCTTTGTCAGGCCTTTCTAGTGAAGGACACATGGCTCAGGTAAATTACCACATTTGTGATGAAACCTCCCAATCCAATTCTTGATAAAGAACAACAATTTATATAGAAGCAAATTAAATACATGAAACAAACAAGAAGGAAATGGAAGAGTGGTAATAATTAGGAAGCCATTCACCATTATCTGCATAAACACAATAATTAAAGACTAAAATACTTAATCTTCAACTGTGGCTTAACACTCGGTCCTTAATCTTCTTCATCGCTTCAATGTTGACTTTTGTTCCGTTTTCAATCAACAGACACAAATCTATCTGCGCCTCCTTAGAATTCTCATATTTCTTCAGCATTTCAGCGAGCTTCTTCGACGACTCAATGGCTCTTTCCCCTGCATAGGAACCCCCTCCGTACGAGTACATGGTAGGATTTGAGGCTGCTAGGACCGTTAATGCAACAACAGGGAGAAACACAGTCACGGCCACACCAATCGCCACTCTTCTCCCTCTCTTTGCACGCTTTTGCTTCTTCAGGAGCACTGCTTCCAGCTCAGGGATCTTGACTAGAAGCATATCATGCTCCTTGTAGACAGACTCGTACTGAGTCTCGAACTCGTCCTTGCACTTGTACATCTTTAATAAGTTCAAGGTCTTGGTGGTATTCTCAAAATAGAGATCAACCATAGACACTAGTTCTTCGTTCTCTGACAAATGGTTTATGTTGGCAGTAATGAAGTTGTTCACATCATCTTGGCTTTTCTCAACCTGAACCTTGCAGTCCTCATAGACTCCTTGACCAGCCATTGATATTATACTGGAGCTAATCTGGATAGGAAAACCAAACGAACAAAATCAAGAAAATTTATAGGCAAGAGAGTTTAAAGTTAGCATCATAAAAATTAGCATTTATTAAGATTTATTTAAGACATAAAAAGCAAGATCCAGGATATAACACATACAAGATGAGAAAAAAGGTTGAAGAAATAGAAAATTTACCTCAACTTGGATAAGAACAAGAAGAATCTTGCTCAAGACTAGAGAATGTTGTGTCTCTGATCTACAAGTATTAGCTACTGGATAGTTACTGTAAGGAATGTGAATAATCTATGTATTTTAATCAGTGATTGATACAAAGGTATTTATACAGAACAGAGGAAGGATCTACCCTAATCTACTTAAGGAATATACTTAAAACAAAGAGATACGGGATCTGTACAATTAAACTAGAAAGATTATGATATCGTCTTTACACGCCCCCTCAAGATAAAGGGGCTTGAGCCACGCCAATCTTGGTACGTAAGTCCAGGAAATGAGCGCGAGATAACGGCTTCGTGAGAGCATCCGCTAGTTGGTCTCTTGTATGAACATGAGTTACACTTAGAGCACCGTTTTGTATGTGTCCTCGAACGAAATGGTAGTCCAAAGCTATGTGTTTCATTTTTGAATGAAAGACGGGATTAGCACAAAGAAATGTGGCACCTACATTGTCACATTGAACCACTGGTGGACTCGGAAGGATGATACCAAGCTCGGTTAGAACATTTGATATCCATTGAATTTCGGCAACAGTATTTGCTACGGCTCTATATTCGGCTTCGGTGGACGATCGCGCAACTCCTTTTTGTTTCTTTGCACTCCATGAGATAGGATGGTTGCCTAGATAAACGATATACGCATTGGTAGAGACATAGTCATCCGAGTCTCCGGCCCAGTCCGCGTCTGAGTAGGCGTGAAGTCTGAGTTTGTTGGTGGCGGAGTAGAAGACGCCATGAGTCGGTGTGCCTGCAAGGTACCGAAGAATCCGCTTAGCAGCTTTCCAATGTTCATCGGTTGGTCGGTGCATGAACTGTGAGAGTCGGTTAACGGCATATGCAATGTCTAGTCTTGTGAAAGCCAAGTATTGAAGGCTGCCTACTAGCTTCCGATATAATGTCGCATCCGATAGACTTGTGCCTGAGTTGATGGTGAGTTTCGGGAAAGTGGCCATTGGAGTTGATATTGGTTTGGCGTTTGTCATGTCGTATTTGTGAAGCAAATCTAGGATGTATTTTCGTTGACAGAGATGAAGTCCTTTAGATGTACGGTATGCTTCAAGGCCGAGGAAGTAGTGTAGATCTTCGGGGTCTTTAACACTGAACCTGTCCGCTAATAGTTCGAGAATCCGATTGATTCCGGATGCACTGCTGCCCGTGACTAGAATATCGTCAACATATACCAGGAGGTAGACGAATTGGTTTCCTGTGCGGAGTGTGAAGAGAGACGTGTCGGCCAGAGAGTTTGTGAACCCGAGGCTGAGTAGGAAATTGCGTAGTTCAATGTACCATGCGCGAGGTGCCTGTTTGAGTCCGTAAATGGCCTTGTGAAGACGGCACACATGAGTTGGATGGTCCTTGTCGACAAAACCAGGGGGTTGTTCCATGTAGACTTCTTCTGTTAGAGTTCCTTGGAGAAAGGCATTGTTGACATCAAGTTGTTGAATTCTCCAATTGTTACTTACAGCAATGTCGAGCATAAGGCGGAGAGTAGTGGCTTTGATGACAGGACTGAATGTCTCGTTGTAATCATAGCCCAATTTTTGATTGAATCCTTTGGCAACTAGGCGAGCTTTGCATCGGTGATGAATTCCTGTTGATAGAAACTTGTTTTTGAACAGCCACTTGCAACCTATAATGTTGTAGTGGGGTTGTCGTGGGACAAGAGCATACGACTGGTTACGAGCAAAGGCTGTCATTTCATCGGAGACCGCAGCTCGCCAGTTTTGGTCTTTGAGGGCTTGATTGATGGTGCGAGGTTCTGCTGGTATATCACGAGAGAGAGCAGCCGAGTAGTTGTATTTTGGGTTTGGTTTGGTGATGTCATTTTTGCGATGTGTGGTCATGGGGTGGTTGTTTATGGTGGCGGGATGAGGATTTTGAGGAGGCTGAGGTTGAGTTACGGCGGTAGTGACAGGGTCTGTGTTTGGAGGAGAAGGTAAACGAGTTGGGCTTTGAGGTTGGGCCTGAGAAGATGATGTGTTTGACGGTGGATTTGAGGTTTGAGGAGAGGGAGTTGTATTTGGCTGGGCCTCAGGTCCAGGCCCATGTGTACTTTGAGCAGTGGGCTCGGTGGTAGAATGAGAGGGAGAAGAAGATTGAGGTTGAGATGTGCGTACCTGAGGAGATTTTGGTGGCGACGGTGAGGCAGTTGGAGACGATGATGAAGAGTGAAGGACTGAACTCGAGGACGCCGTTGTGGTGTGTTGTACGAGTGACGGCGAGGGAGATTCTGGTGGGATTGAATTTTGGGGTGTTGTGTTTGGGACATGGATAATGGTTACGGGTGGTGAGGTGAGAAATGGAGAGTTTGGCGTAGCAGAGGGAGGATTGATTGGTGTTGAATCTTTGAAGGGGAATGAGGCTTCATCGAATTTCACATGTCTCGAAACATAGATTCGTCTTGTGATTGGATCGAGACATATATAGGCACTTTGGGTTGGAGAGTAGCCTAAGAATGTACACGGTGTGGAGCGGTTCTCAAGTTTATGGTTGGCATAGGGTCTGAGCCAAGGGAAGCAGAGGCATCCGAATACCCGAAGTTTGTTGTAGTTGGGTTTCGCTTGAAAAAGCTTATGATAGGGAGAATCCATGTTTAACACGGGTGTGGGCAGCCGATTAATAAGATATACGGCTGTTGAAAAGGCATAGGACCAGTACTTTTTCGAGATGCCGGAATGTGTGAGCATGGTTAAACCAGTTTCGACTATATGACGGTGTTTGCGCTCAGACACACCATTGTGCTCTGGTGTGTGAGGAGGAGACGTCAAGTGCGAGATGCCAGACTGAGCGAGAAACGACCGTAGAGCAATAAACTCACCACCATTATCCGAGAACAGCGTACCAATCTTGGTATTAAACCGGTTTTCTACAAGAGCTGTGAACTTGATAAACGTTTCTCTTACTTGGGATTTAAGTTGAAGTGGGTAAATCCATGTATATCGGCTGTAATGGTCTACAAGAACCAGATAATATTTGTATCCATCGATGGACCTTATTGGGGAGCTCCAAAGATCAGAAAAAATAATTTCAAGAGGGCGAGTAGAGGTAAGAGAAGTTTGTGAAAAAGGTAGTTTATGGGATTTATTAATCGCACAGTCTGAGCAAATGCAGGGTACAGATTGTGAGCAAGGTAAATGAAAAGAAGAGACAACGTTCTTAAGAATAGAAAACGATGGGTGACCAAGACGATTGTGCCAGTCTACGGTGGTTGGCTTCGGGGTTGTGGTAGCAAAGAAAGATTTTAGGGTAGTTGGGGAGACTGGCCACTCGTACAACTCATCCTTGGTCTTGCCTTGGATTAACGGGGTTCCCGAGTTCAGATCCTTCACCTGAAAGTGGGCAGGGAAAAATTCAACAGAAACATTGTTATTGTTGCATAACCGGTATATCGAGATTAGATTTCTTTGTATATTAGGAACACAAAGTACTCTATTGAGATTTAAAATCCGGTATTTAGAAGGGAAAGAGATGGAACCCATATGTGTGATGTTGAGTCCCGAGCCATCTCCAATGAGAACCGAGTCTTGACCAGTGTAAGGGTTGGCACTCGAGAGGTTGTGTAGGTCACTAGTCATGTGGTGGGTAGCTCCACTATCCATTAGCCAAGAATTTGATGGAGTGGGCGATGCTAGTGCGACATTTGCACGAGGTTGCCACGGACGGAAGGGTGAGGAGACAGAGTTGTATTGGGAGCCCGCAGTTTGGTGAGATTGATCGAAGCGCTGAGTGCAACGACGAGCACTGTGGCCAAAGACGCTGCAAATTTGGCAGCGGCCTTGATAGCCTTTGGAGTTGTTCCGGTTGTCATACTTGTTAGAGTATGTGTGAGGCTGCGGTGGAGACTGTGTTTGGTAGTTGTTGTGTTGGTATGATTGGTTGGACTTCTGGTTTTGTTTGCCATTGTAGGGACGGTTTCGAGCAGTGGCAGGATTTGCGGTTATTGGAGCTCCGGTTGAGATGATGGATGCAGACGCAAGAAGTCTAGCTTCTTTGGTAAGAAGCCGTTCATGGAGTTCAACAATTGTTGGTGGTGTGTCGCGATTCTCGATTTGATCGACCACTGGTTTATACTCCTCCGTTAAACCAACAAGAATGTTGTCGATTTGGTCTTCATGACTTACGGGTTGACCGAGAACAGCAAGTTGATCGAAGCGGGTGACAAGGCCTTGAATATACTCATCAACGGTTTTGGATCCTTGTTTGTATTCTTTCAACTGTTGTTTGAGTTGAAGAACGTGACCTCTGCTTGGCTTAGCATACGTGGAGGACATGGTTTTCCATAGTTCATAGGCTGTGGTTGTGTTGGTGACAAGAGGTTGAATGGTTGGTGAGAGAGTTCCGATGAGAGCACTGTAGATGAGCTTGTCTTGTCTCTTCCATTTTGTGAATGCAGGATTGGGGCCAACGACAGCATTGGTTGTGATTGTTGCCGCCGGTGGTTGAGTGGTACCATCAATGTGTCCTGCGAGCTCATAGCCGTCAAGAAGGGCATGAACCTGGATTCGCCATGTGAGGTAATTTGTTGAAGTCAACTTGATGATGTTTGTCATGTTGAGATTGAGAACTGTTGTGGTGGTGTCTACGACTTCAGCGTTGGCAGCCATTGTTACAGAGTCGAGAAAGAGAGATCGAAAAGGGGGGGAGGAGGCGGCTGGAAAAAAAAATTTGGAGAATTTTTAGGGTATCGATTAGTGCTCTGATACCATGTAAGGAATGTGAATAATCTATGCATTTTAATCAGTGATTGATACAAAGGTATTTATACAGAACAGAGGAAGGATCTACCCTAATCTACTTAAGGAATATACTTAAAACAAAGAGATACGGGATCTGTACAATTAAACTAGAAAGATTATGATATCGTCTTTACAGTTACAATTATATAAGCAACAAAATCAAAAGTCAGTCAACTTGGACAAAAGTGTTGATCTTGTCGCGACTCATAAATGTGGAGAGAAATACTTAGGTACACCCCTAGGGTGTATCTATGGGTCCACCCCCTTCCCCATCACCAATCATTTATCCACCTATTATCTAAAAAAATTAGAGTTAAAAAATAAATAAATATATATATATTAGGTTTGGGTTAACTAATCCCAAATTAGGGTATAATTTTGGAGTTTAGGGTTTAGGGTTTGAGGTTTTTAATTTATTTTGGGTTAACAAATCCCAAATTAGGGTATAGTTTTGGAGTTTAGGGTTTAGGGTTTGAGGTTTATAATTTATTTTGGGTTAACTATTCCCAAATTAGGGTATAGTTTTGGAGTTTAGGATTTAGGGTTTGGGGTTTATAATTTATTTTGGGTTAACTATTCCCAAATTAGGGTATAGTTTTGGAGTTTAGGGTTTAGGGTTTAGGGTTTGGGGTTTAAACCCTAAAATTCTAGTCTCAAATTAGGGTATAGTTTTGGAGTTTAAACCCTAAACTCCAAACTATACCCTAATTTGGGAATAGTTAACCAAAAATAAATTATAAACCCCAAACCCTAAACCCTAAACTCCAAAACTATACCCTAATTTGGGAATAGGTAACCCAAAATAAATTATAAACCCCAAACCCTAAACCCTAAACTCCAAAACTATACCCTAATTTGGGAATAGTTAACCCAAAATAAATTATAAACCCTAAACCTTAAACTCCAAAACTATTCCCTAATTTGGGAATAGTTAACCCAAAATAAATTATAAACCCCAAACCCTAAACCCTAAACTCCAAAATTATACCCTAATTTGGGAATAGTTAACCCAAAATAAATTATAAACCCCAAACCCTAAACTCCAAAACTATACCCTAATTTGGGAATAGTTAACCCAAAATAAATTATAAACCCCAAACCCTAAACCCTAAACTCCAAAACTATACCTTAATTTGGGATTAGTTAACCCAAAATAAATTAAAAACCTCAAACCCTAAACCCTAAACTCCAAAACTATACCCTAATTTGGGATTAGTTAACCCAAACCTAATATATATATATATATATTTATTTATTTTTTAACTCTAATTTTTTTAGATAATAGGTGGATAAATGATTGGTGATGGGGAGGGGGGTGGACCCATAGATACACCACCTAAGTATTTCTCAAATGTGGAGAAGAAAATTCAATATTGGTACACGAACACGGTTATAAGTGTACTTAAAACCAATGATCAAGTCAAGCATGTAAATGTGTGGCAAAGAATCAATCTTATTTACAACAACCACAACTCACAAGCTTATCTTCTTCTTCTTCTTCTTCTTCTCGATCACAAATATTCTGAAAACCCGAATTAGAGAAAAGAGTCCATGCATGTATAACATTTGGTCTATTTTAAGAAAATAATACATGATTTCAGATTTTAAATGTAGATAGATCTTAAAAATTATCGTAGTAATGAGATTTAATCCTATAATCACACAAAATCATACCAAACCAAATCAAAAACAAACAGCATCGCCAATTGCAATCTCACTTAACCGGTTCTTAACCGAAACCACCTCAATGAGCTAACCACCAAAGAGAGCACTTGCAACGAAACCAACATGAACAACAAAACCGCCGCAAAAAAAAGGCAAGAATCTGCCAAGAACCATAAACATAAACCTCAACAAATCTCCCAATTTTCACTTTCCACCGTCCGGTATAATACCGGTTAACATCTTCAATAGTCTGATCCAAAAACCCAACTTTGGTCAACCTCACAGATTTGCTCATACCATTCCACATCTCCGCAGCTTCAGAATCACTCTTGAGACTGCTCACAAGAACTCCTTCTTCTCTAATCACTCTTAACGTTTTCTGATATTGCAAAACTTAAGAAACTCGGTTAAGAAGGACGAATCTACCGCCATTATCCACAACAGAGTCTCGCCGTTAAACACGATATATTTATGATAACAAGCTCGAATCTTGATCTCCAATGATTGTAACTTCTCGACAAGGTCAATGAACTTGAAAGATTTGGATTGGTTTCGGAATTTTCGGGCGATCATGAGTTTATACCTCTCCATTTCGTGAAGCTTCTGGTTTAAGAGAGTGATAAGGTCCGATCGAAACTCGGTGAGGTGTGTATGAATCTGGATGGCTACACATTAACGCTTTTGTAACATTGAAAATGCTTACCGTGACCTGTTCAAGATCGTGTTCTTCTAACGCTTTTGTAACATTGAGGTGCGTATGAATTCGGATTTGAACACAATGCAGTGATCTTACTAGTACAAAGTAACTCATGATTCAACCATATAAACAACAAACAGTGATCTTAGTATTACAAAGTAACTCATGCTTCAACCATAAAAACAACAAACAGTGATCTTAGTATTACAAAGTAACTCATTAATCAACCTTTTAAACAACAAACATCTATAAAGCACACAACAACACAAACATGAATATAAAAGTATAACAAATACTTAGATAGTTTACCACTTATCACTTTCCATTCAATGAAGCTGGATTTGCTAAGTGTTCCAGAACATGAACTCTTTCCGAAGTGACCACTTTGGTACAGTTAGCCACAAGTGCACCAACTTGCTCGATTTTCTCCCCAAACCCTTCAACTTTCTTAATGATTTCTTGCATCGCAAGTTTCACGACCACGTCTTCTCTCATCTCCACAGCAACCTCCGCAGTCTTCAAAATCGACGAAATCTTTGTTGTTAGCGAGTCAACTAGGCTCTTTATCGTCTCCATCGATCTGGTGTTGACTTGTGTACTGTTTTCCGTCGACAGAAGCAAATCATTTTGTGTCTTTATAGCCTCCTCCTTGTCCGTCAACATCTTATCCAACCATCTTTCTGCAGCTGCAATGATTGCAGTCAACCCAATCGCAACCTTAGCCACCACCGGCGCGGCCGTAGGTAAAGCTACTGAAAAATATGCTGATAAGGCGATAACAGAGAATAACGTAGTCACGTAAAGAATAATCCCCAATCTCCTCCATTTCTTTACATTCTTTTTTTTTTTTTTTTGAATTAATGTTAAATTATATTCAAAGAAAAAAATAACTTTTTTACAACCGTTTCAATAACATTTTTGTTTAAAAAGAAAAGAGATTTTTTATCTCATTGAAAACCAAATTTGTAGAGCCTCTTCAAACTTCAAGTCGCCTTGTCGAATGATGAGGAGTTGGTTGCGAACCTTTTTGTCGATGGAAGTAACTAATTGTGTTTGCCCTATATGCGGTTCTCCATGTCTTCTACGATTCCTCTCCATCCATATACTATGAACCGCAGCTTGAAATACGTATCGGAGTAGAAAAAGTTTGATTTTACCCACGGAAGTGTCATTCATCGCATGAACCACCCTTCCCCATGTGTAAGTGTACTTCCTTCCCATTAGCTTTTTGACCAAAATCTCCCAAATATTTTGTGTAAACCGACACGAGAAGAACAAATGATCCCTTGTTTCAATCGGATCTAAGCAAAACCCACACCTCGAAATCACATTGTTGTTCCAACACCTCATTCGATCTCCCGTAGATAATATATCCCTCATAGCAAGCCACACCATAAAAGAAAACTTTGGCATTGAGTAAGAAAACCATACCCCTTTGTGCCAAGCTACTTCCCCATTGGGGGTGCGGATTTGCTCTATCGTCTCCTTAGTAGAAAAATATGGTATCGAGACATCACTCTTCCGTTTCCAAAGAGCCCGATCAAGCTCATCTAGCCGCCAAACTAGCCGTTGTTCTTCAATCAGCCTCTCCACCGTGATGAGTGCTTGATTACGATGTCTACGTCTCCTCGGGCTGCTTAAAACTTCACCAACAATAGCAAATTTCCTAACCCCCAAATCAATAATACCACGGTCCCCAAAGATATTATACAAACATCCCATGCTACACCAAGAATCAAACCAAAAAGAGGTGGCATTACCATTCCCCACTTCCATACTTGAGAACCCTCTTGCAAGGTCACGGTATTTCAGTAGTTTCTTCCACATCCAAGATCCTAATGATGTATTACTCGATACCGACCAAAAGGAACCATTGCGTATTAAGTGCTTCTTAATCCAATTTACCCGCAGTGAATCTTTTGTAGAAAGGATTCTCCATATAAGCTTCAGACAACTTGCTCGGTTCGCATCTTCTATAGACCGTAACCCCAAACCTCCTTCAACTTTGGGGAGACAAACATCTTTCCATGCTACCTTAGCCTTATGAGAGTTTAGAGATGGGCCTGACCATAAAAAAGCAGAACAAAGCTTATCGATTTCCTTGATACATGCTTTAGGTAACCGAAAAGCAGATATCCAGAAATTCGTGATACTCAAAAGAACCGATCCAATTAGTTGTAACCTTCCTGCAAATGACAAAGCTCTCGCTGTCCATGTATTAATCCGATTTCGTATCTTCTCAATAAGAGGGAGATAGTCAGAACTAGACATTCATCTTGACATCAAAGGCAAACCAAGATATCTAACCGGTAATTCCCCCAGGTCGAAAGGAAACCTCTCGAGTATCTCAGCCTTTGTAGTCTCGTCTACTCCCGCCATATAAATGGTAGATTTCTCAATGCTAATGCACAACCCCGACCTTTTTGCAAACTCATCAAAAACTCCCAAAATGCCTTCCACCGATTCTTTCTTCCCATCTACAAAAACCATTAAATCATCTGCAAAACATAGATGAGTTAATTTCATATCATCACACTCCGGATGGTAACCAAAAACTCGGTCTCGGGCAGCTTTGTCCAATTTTCGCGAAAGAACATTCATGCATATGACAAATAAGTATGGTGACAATGAGCAGCCTTGTCGAAGTCCTCGTTTACTACCAAAATAGCCTGCAAGTTCTCCATTAACCTGGACTGAGAAAGAAGCAGTTGTAACACACAGTCTAATCCAATGAATGAATTGATCTGGAAAGTCCATTGCTCGTAAGGTGTTGACAAGAAACTCTCATTCCACTGAATTAAAAGCCTTTGCAATATCAATCTTCATCGCACATCGAGGAGAGATAACTTCCTTATGATAATCCTTAATCACTTCGGTGGCCAGCAAGAGATTCTCCATTAACAACCTGTTTTTAACAAACGCATATTGGTTTGGAGCAATGAATTTTGGTAGAATACCTTTTATCCGATTAGCGAGGATTTTTGATATGATCTTGTAAAGCACATTACAGCACGAAATCGGCCGGTAGTCCTTCATTACTATTGCTTCCTTCTTCTTCGGGATTAGCGCCAAAATAGTAGAATTAACTCCTTTAGGCAAAAATCCCATCTTAAAGAAAGATTGGATTGCAACCGTTACATCCCTTCCTACTATTTCCCATGATTTTTTGAAAAACTCTATGGTAAATCCATCAGGGCCTGGGGATTTATTTCCCCGCATAGAAAAAATTACCTTCCGAATGTCCTCTTCGGTAACCTCCGAAGTTAGCATCATCTTATCCTGCTCCTCGCATCGGAAATCCAGCAGCTCCCGAAGCTCGTCCGTAGGCCAAGTCTCCAGAGAAGAGGGCCGAATGGACATGATCTCTCGGAAGTGCTTCTCTGCCTCAGCTTTGATTAAAACCTCATCAGACACGATTCTTCCATCCGCACATTGTATTTCTCGTATACTATTCCTCATTTCACGTATTTTGACCGCATTATGAAACACAATGTTGTTCTTGTCTCCCACCTTTAGCCAATGTAAGTTTGACTTTTGCTGCAAATATTTCTCCTCGATGTCTGCAAGTCGTAATCATTTCTCATATAATTCTCCTTCTTTCTCCATATTAGCCGAACTAGGACTCAACATGGTAATTTCTTGCGCGTTACAAAGTTGCTTATAAGCTTCCCTTGTTCTCTTTGATATGTCCGAAGTCAGCTGCTTATCCAAGACTCTCAACTTTGGTTTTAACACCTTTAGTTTCTTAGTCAAACGGTGTAATGCCGAGGTTGAATGATACAACTGCTCTGTTTCATCCCATACATTTCCTACTGTTGGTAAGAAACTAGGAAGCTCCGTACTCACGTTAACAGACTTGAATGGTTTGATGATCCTCATTGTAGCTTCTTGTATATAAAACCGACACCTCATATGGTCTGAGCACCCACCGGGTTCAAACACACTATATGATCGATCGTACGCTTCTATCCATTCCTTGTTAATCAAAACTCTATCCAGTTTCTTACATATCAAGCCTTCCTTCCTCTTATTACTCCATGTAAATCTCGGTCCTTGGTACTGTAGATCCACCAATTCACAATGATTTACTACATTTTGAAAATCTCTCATCCCTGAAGGTAGAGACGGAGACGTCTCAAAACACGAATGTTCCTCAGGATCCAGGATTTCATTAAAATCTCCACATACTAACCAAGCTTTCCCACTGAATAAGGGTGCAGCCTTATGCGCATGTAAATCCTCCCATAGTTGTTTCCTTTCTTCTTCGTCGTTTGAAGCGTAAATAAATGAAACAAAGAACTCCTCGGATCTCCCGTCAATAAGAACAGCAACCGTAATCAACTGAGCCGTCTTATAGATGGGCGTAATCCGAACATTTGGTCTCCATACAATCCATAACCTTCCCAACCGATGGTCCTCATAGTTGGTCATAAGTGAACACCCATTAAACAACTTTGTGAACAAACCACTTGCTTTTCTCTCTTTAACCTTCGTCTCAATAAAGCACCCGAAATCAAAACCGCCTTTTTTCATCCAATCTCTAACCACATCATGTTTACTTTTTTTGTTTAATCCGCGAATATTCCAGAAAAAAACCCGACATTATACTTTTCGTTGAGAGGTACGAGTCTTTGAAGTAGTAGAAGATGAATCTCTACTACTTTGTGGTTTACCCAATACTTTATGAGTGTTCTTTGCATCACGAGGAAGAGAAGGCCTTTGTCCGTTGGACTCATTACCCGACACCTCATGTTGATGAATTCTCACTCCTTCTTCAATTTTATTTGTTGTTGTAACCGACATCTCTGATGAAAGAGAATTCATCTTCACATGTTCCAGCACATTAATACTCTCCTTTGCCTCATCCACATCTAATATCTCTCCCTCCTCACCTTTGTCCTGCAAGCAATCAAACCTTGACTTTTGCAGCAAAGATACACTTCCATATTGCAAGTCTTTTGGTTTCCCCGGACTCCGACTCAACCGTATTGGTTTGGACCACCCATCTTCTCCTTTTTCCTCCTCTGAATGTAACTCAATCTTGTCCGGTTCGGAGATCGCAGCCTCCTGTGACTCTGTGACAATCGTAGCAGGTTGACTTGCTTGTAAATCACCAGCAACCTTCACGTTATAAGTTTCTTGACTGGCAACAGTTTCTTCTCCTTGTTGCGTTACTTCTCCGGTACTTTTTTTTGATCTTGGACAATATTTTCCTCCATGTCCCCATCTCGAACACTCTCCGCAACGAAGAGGCAGTCTCGGAAAGCTATATTCCACCGTGAGATCCTTACCCGTACCATCATCAAAAGTGAACTGTTTTGGCAAAGCTTTCGTTAAATCAACATCAACCAAAATCTTTGCTTCTTCCAAGTTTTTACAATCCTCTGTTTCCTGGTGTAATTGACGAGGGACACCTAATGGGCTCGTCAATGCACTCAGCCCTTCCCATGAACATAACCTTAGAGGTACATTCTTTACGATCACCCATAGGGGAACCGATGACTCTTCTGGTTGCTCTGCTTCTGCTATGGGATCCCATTTCTTAACCACCATGGGCACATCCCATATATTCCACATGTGTCTTCTAAGAACACGATTACGAGTGTGTGAATCTTTGATTCTGAACTTCACCGAGAAATTGTCTATTGGGAAAACATCAATTTTCACATTTTTGTCTCCGAAGGACCATATTTTGTTCACTAGAGTATGTATCTTCCCTATGAACGGAGCCTTGGAAAGAAAATTTCCAATAAGAAAATCATCCCACAATGGGTTTGAATTCTTAAAAACACTTTCGGGTATCTTCGCAACAATTTTCCCATCCACCTCCTTCATACTAAGATCATATTTCACCAAACCCGCTGACTTTTTCTCTTGAACAATCGAAGACCATGACATTTTCTTCTCTCCACCACCCTTGATCGGAGCACAACTCTTGTTTTGACCCGCCTCTGTTTCTTGTTTCTCTTCCCCTGTTTTTGTTTCTGTTTTCTCCTCCACTGTCACCGAACCTTTCCTTTCTGATTCAGCGATCACTTCCTCCCCCAACCCATCACTCTCTCTTCCATTGTTATTGATCTCCACCCCCGGAACAATTCCCGGTACCTCCGTCGCACTTAACACCTCCACCATGTTTATTTCCATACCCCGTTTATCACCCAACAACTCATCACACATGACCGGATTAGTGTTCGGACCACCCTCCGGCGTCGCAGCAGCCAGATCCGGAGGCAGAGGAGCCGCCGGCATGGCCAAACTTGCAAGAAAAGGAAACTTGTTTGGTGAAACCCTAATCGCCTAAAATTTCACCCTCAGAGCAAAACGGTGCGTTCTGTTCGTATTACTACCAAACGGACTTAGCCAACGACTTATGCTTCTTCTTGAGCATTACTTCCATCTCACGGATCTTTTTTAAAAGCATAACTTGTTCATCGTAGACAGACTTGTACTGAGTCGCGAACTCGTCACCGAAAGGATCTTCCATAGCTTTAACTTCGTTCAGCCTCTCTAACGTTTCCGCGTACTTCTTCTTCTTCTTTCCTCCAAAATCCGTGTCCAGCGACTCTGTTTCAAACAGTTTGATCGCAACTCGAATGAGAAACTGGATGCTTTGAGCTTTCTTGACGCATTTCTCCACGGTATTGAACAAATCTAAAGTCTTGGTGGTACTCTCAAAATAGAGATCAACCAAAGACTTTAGTTCTTTGTTCTTTGATATATCATATTTGTTGTCCATAATGGTTTTGACCGCACCTTGGGATCCTTCAACTAGGAAACCGCAGATCTTCATTAGTGAGTCTAGGGGTAAATTTCCATTTTTGCCTCCTTGACCGTAGACCGATCCGACCGATTTGATCAATTTGATAGTTCGTTGTTCAAGCGAAGAACAAAAGGATTTGAGCTCTGGATCTTCTTCAGAAGCGGATATGTAAGGACTCGGGCATGCATCGTATTCCGGCAGCTTGTCTGATTCGGAACTCATGATTAGTTCAGTGAATAATCCAACTGACGCCACTGATATTATTCTGGAGCTAATCTGGAAAGGAAAAGAAAACTCAAGAAAATTAAAGGCAAATAGTTAAGAAATGCATACACCAGGTTTAAGTTAACATCACTGGAAATTAGCAGCTTATTTGCTAAGATAATTAATTTAATCCCGCAAATATAACCTAGTAATACTTAAAATCAAGGAGATATAACACATATTAAGATGAGATGTGGTTGAAGAAATAGAAAATTACCTGAACTTGGATAAACAATCTTGCTCAAGCATCCATATTTATATACATAATCAACGATGGAACGGAAACTGCGAGGAATCAATCTTCGAAACTACGAGGAATCAACCTTGCAAACTACGATGAAAAATAGCTAATTCTGTTTGTAGAGAATTTAATGTGAGAATTTAATGTGGGTAGACTATAACCTTAAAAATAGCTAATTCTGTTTGGTGTACATAGGTTCTACGCGCCCCCTTTTGGTTCCTTTTGGTTCTCGTGGTGGTGGGGTTTTTTGGTATTGAAGGCATTTGTCTGCTCTTTAGGATCATTTGTCAATAATCTGTTTTGTAATGTCACTTTGAGCCTTTGGCTTTTTAAATTCAAAGTTAGATGGAAAAAAAAAGTCGGATTTCACCGGTCGAAATCCGGCCCACTAAGCCTAAAATATAATCAGAATAAATTATATTCGATATTGGGCCTGAGACCCAGAACCATGCATCAAAACGTGCCCGAGATCTCCGGTGACGAGGAGGGATTCGCGGAGCTGAACCGTTAAGCTCAAAGAAGTATAAATAGCGAGTTCCAGAGTCAAAATTGACAACTTTTTCTTACGTTTTACATTTAATCACACTTTAGCTCATCACACTTGTTCTAGCTAAAGTTCTTTGTATACTTGATCGAATATCAATATAAATATATTTTTCGTTATCTTGGTCTCGATTATAGTTAGATTTATCGACATTTCTTAGGACTAAAGTTTCTTTCTCGAATTCACATATAAATTCTTAGTGCGGAATCTAGCTTCCACAATGTATTTATTTGTTTATTTAACCGAATGTATAACGAATTATAAAAAAATATTATAAAAAAATTTTAGTTAGCAAAAAATTCTAACAAAAAGTTAAATTTAAAAGGCCAAAAAGCTACACTACATCGATTGTAGATGTAAACTCAGTTGGGAGAACCTTTGTCAAGGCTATGACTTCTGGGGAAAAATTAGCGTTTTCCAACGCAGTTGGAATAGATAAAGGAGTTAAGTTGGTTGCAGCACTTGGTGTTGAACCATCAACACCAAGTATTAAAACGGTCTTAAAAGTAAAGTTTCCCTCTTTGTTGGGTAATAAGATCGTCCTAGGAGTGTTTCTTAATGAAAGCTTAATTTAGTACAAGAAAAAAAAAAATCACTTGTCTAAACGTGAGCCGAACTTGGCCCATTGGGCCTTAAAAGTCATGTCATGAACAATGAAAAGCAAAAAACACTAGCCGTTACACAACATTTACCCTACTCGTGATCTGTCTCCATCACTTGTGCAAACCGCAACGGTCATATTTGGAAATTCCGACCGTTTGAATCTCTCTTTCACTTCTCTACATAAACCCCAAATCAAACCCACACCACAATATTCACAGTTCACAAGCTTCTTTCTTCTTCTTCTTCTTCACCTCGATCAGAAAAATCCAGTTTTTTTTCTTCTCTATAATCATCAAATCATGGGTCTAATTCCTCAACCACAACAATCAGTTGAAGAATCTCATTACTACACCCACAAAATCTTCCTCTTCTCGAACTACATTCTCCTCGGTGCATCCTCGAGCTGCATATTCCTCACACTCTCTCTCCGACTAATCCCTTCGCTATGCGGTTTCTTCCTAATCCTCCTTCACGCCACCACAATCGCAGCCGCAGTCTCGGGTTGTGCAGCTGCTTCCTACGGTAAGAACCGGTGGTACGCAGCGCACATGATTGCGACCGTTCTAACCGCTATTTTCCAAGGATCGGTCTCTGTTCTCATTTTCACCAACACTTCGAATTTCCTCGGGAGTCTTAACTCTTATGTCCGTGAAAAAGAAGCGTCTATGATCTTGAAATTAGCTGGTGGGCTTTGTGTTGCGATCTTTTGCCTTGAGTGGATCGTTCTTGTTCTTGCTTTCTTCTTGAAGTACTATGCTTATGTTGATGGTGGTAACAACAATGGAGTTGCTATGAGGAGGACTGGTAAAGTTCAGAGTGATGAGTTCCACGTTTAACTTGTTTGTAGTGATTTTGATTTTGAAGGGAGAGTTTTTGTATCAAATGTTAGTTTGATCTGTTTTTCAGTGTTTGGTTTATGGGTGTTGAAGAATTGTAGTGGTCGATTATTATGTTGATGATTCTAAATCTGTACTGTATTCCTATCATTGAATTAATTTTTCACTTGCTTTCTTTAATTTCAGTTGACTTTCATGAATAAACTAAAAAATGGCATTAAGCTTTAGCATAGAAAATATCAATCATTGAGTATAGAGACAAGTAAGAGTGAAAATGGTTGAGTATTAAGAACCATTCTTTACTTAAGAGAGAACATTATTATTCAAGTACTGATACAACATAAAGGGAATCAAAAAGGAAAAGTAAAAAGAAAAGTGAAGTCCTTAAGTCTTATTCTTGGTAACCACACATTATCTCTACTGAAAAAACATATTTTTCTGGACTTGACTGATTCAAACCAGAAACATAACCTAACCACATAACTTTATCTACAATGTTCCGTATAAAAACAAAACATATTCAAATGAACTTTCGTGGTCATAAATAAAACTGTTCCTTGATGAGTGTGATGGTGGCGAAGAACTTGAGGAATAATTGGTAAGGGAATTGTTTTACTTTAAGCCCTGATCTCTCTACCAAAAATCCAGCTAAATGGTATGTTTTTAGCTGCATCTTTGGCTCTTCCTTGAGCTCTCTCTTCAATTCTGCGGATTCTTGCAGGTAGTCCACATACAAAGTCCTGTCAAACACAATGATACAGTCAGAATTCAAGTTCAGGTCCCAATCAGATCTTCAATAACACAAAACAGACCAAGCAATCTAGCTAATTTACTAAGAAGTATTCATAAACTTGGAGTTTCAGTTTATTACAAGTTGAATACTGAAAAGAAATAGAAGTTTCAAGGAGGTAATTTACCTGAGCCCTGTGTCCTTCACTAGAAAGGCCTGACAAAGTCTCTACGTTCCACCGTTCAACAAGAAACTCCAGAATATCAGCATAATCCTTGGCAGTGTAGACACCGAGCCTCTGGGCAACGGTTGAGAAGTGCTCAAACAGGTTATCATCTTCGCCATCATACATCAAATGTGCAGGCATTGAGATCTTTTTCTTCATCATATCAGCCAATCCCAAGATCGTACCATCAGGGTCGATTTCAAAGAGCTTCTCTACAATCTTGGTGTACGCAGTCTCATGACGCTTCTCATCAGCAGCAATCGTCCCACATATCTGCGCAAGTTTCAAGTCTCCACGATCTTTCGCCAGTCTTGCGGTGTTTCCATGGGAGATGAAGGTTGCTCTTTCTTGAAAGGAAGTGTAGATAAAACCCAAGTAAGGGTTGTTTTCAGTTTTTGGATCCTACATAGACAAGACAATCAATCAAGCATGTAAAAGTGTTTGAAGTGGCACCTAAGAGGAATCTCCTCAGCTCTATCATCAGAACTCGAAACATAAACTATGCGTATTGTGCAAACAAGAAGATTTGTGCTTTATCACTATGAAAACAAGCTTTCCCTAGAAATAGCAACATAAGTTCCAACACAAGTAAAAACTGAGAGACCTATCCAATTTTAACACTCATTTCAAATAAGGAGGCAATGATTGTATTCCAATACTAGGTCACTCTTTACTACAACACAATGCAATTTCAGAGGATCAGGGAACTTACCATTCCAGAACCAATGAGGTACTGAATTGTCTTTTCAATCTGCCTCATGTCAACTCGACCTGACAAATAAAGATACTTGTTAAGAAGATCCCCATGTCTATTCTCTTCAGCAGTCCAAGCCCTCGTCCATATCGCCCAAGGAGTAGGACTTGCTCCCGTCTCATCTCTAACTCCGTCCAAGGTGTTCAACATCGTCTGGTAAGTCGGAAGTGCTTCTTCCGTGATCATATCACCAACAAGCACCACAAAGTAGTCATCAGGAAGTTCTTTACACCTTTCTCTTAACTCCTTGACTTGGTCATAGAATCCTTCTGACTCAGCTTCAGGAAGAAAATCGGTCGGCTGCCACGATTTCTCCACAGGTTTTAAGTAAGTCAAGAGAGTTTCATCAGCCCATCCTTCCAAGGACTTGAAAATCTCCAACTTTTGTGGCGGCATTGAATGTTTCACTTGGACATGCACCTCTCGAGGAGGGATATACAGTTTCTTTCCATTCGTAACTTCTCTGTAATTAACCAAATAAAAGTTTTCAAATTCAAAAGAACTTCAGCGAGTAATAAAGACTAAGCAGCTAATACACAACAATCCTGTTCTCATCAATACAAAAATATTCATCTGATTTTGGAGACTAACATAAGAAAGCATTCGAATAAATGAATAAGAAATTGATTAGCAGAGTAGTCTAATGGGGCAACAACCAAGTAAATGAAATTCAATATAACAAAACAATTCATGCATGCATCAAATAACAAGTAATTGATGTTTTAGAAAACGATACAAAGATTTCCCTTAATTTCCTAAGGAGAGTGAACAAAAAAGCAATTTTTTTTTTTTTAAATCAGAAACCCAGTAAATTCATCATATCACGAACCAAATACTAATACATGTGACTATATCTTCATTTAGAGCTTCATTTGCAACAACGAAGCGGAAACGAGATTGCATTAGGCAAAAAAAAATTATTGAATCAACCAAATCCAGAGAATTTTTTTTCCATCACGACACTCAAATCCATAAACCCAGATCAGGAAAACAATCGAATTCGAAAAATGAACCAGAGAAAGAAAAAAACTCACGTAGTAGCCATGAAAACTCTAGAAGATCTGGATCGCCGAGCTTGAGAAGGACGATAAGCGTAATAAGAAGGCGAAACAACGATCCGATCCATCGTTACAGCCATTTTTTTTTCTCTCTATCTTCTTCTCCACCAAACTCAAATCAATCGAAAATGAAGAAAGTGATTTAATAGAAGAATCACAGAGAAAACCAAAAAAACAAATGTCGATTATTTCTATGTTACGAGACTGTGACAAATGTGAAGGTTTTAACAAGAAAAAAAAAAAAAAAAAACTGGGCGTGATAATCGAGCCAGCTACATTAAAAATGCCAACTTTTATATTCCCTAAAGTACCCCTCATCTACTTTCTTAATTACATCTATGCCACTCATTTCAGATATTTTCGTCTTTATTATATTATTCAAAACACCCCTTATACACATCATTAATTACATACATGCCACTCTTAACAGGCCAATAAGCCCAAAACGCAACATCAATTGCCGTTTTATTATAAGTTAACTTCTCTTCCGTAAATCCAGCTGAATGAAACAGAAGGTTTTGACTTTGACTTGACTCTGTCATTAGCTCTTTCCTCTAACCTCCTAATCCTCTGCGGCAAGGTACACAGATACTCCTGTGCTCTCCTTCCTTCACCGGATAAACCCAATCCTAATTTCTCAACCTCCCATCGCCGCAACAGAAACTCCAAAATTCCGGCATAATCCGTCGCGGTGTAAACTCCGATCCGTTGCGCAACGGCGGAGTAATGATCGAACAGAGTATCGTCGCGGCCGTCGTGCATTAGATGAGCTGGCATCGTGATTCGTTTCCTCATCATGCTCGCTAACGCCGTTACGGTTCCGTCGGGATCGATCTCGAAGAGTTTCTCGACGATTTTTGTGTACGCCGTTTCGTGACGCTTTTCGTCCGCCGCGATTGTGCCGCAGATTTTGGCGAGTGTTGTGTCGCCGTAAGTCGTGGCTAGCTTCGCCGTGTTTCCATGGGAGATGAAAGTTGCTCTTTCTTGGAACGAAGTGTAAATGAATCCATTGTATGGATTGTTCTCAAACTTTGAATCCTGAAAAGTAATTATAAAACTATCAATTTTGACCTCAAGAAAGTATAATTTTCATTTATTACCCACATTTAATGGGAGTGCAATTTCGACCATATCAAACCGAACATAAACTTTAGAAGAATCCGTAACCGAAACCGATTCAAACTGAAAAATGAAACGATTTAAACCAAACTTTTTCCAATATCATTCAAGTGAGCATGATTTTGTTACTAGCAACAATATGAATCAAAATTCGGCTCTACCAAACCGAACATAAACCATGTGAAATATAACGAAAACCGAATGAAATGATTTAAGCCTAAGTTTTTTCAATACCATTCAAGTGAACATGATTTTGTTACTAGCAAAACCATATAAAATGATAACCATATTCATTTTGATCTTTATATTTTAATATTACATAAAACCATTTCAAATTAAATCTTGGTTGTAAAAAGAATAATATGAAATAATCATGCATGTAATGAAATGAGATGAGAAACGTACCATGCCGGATCCGATAAGATATTGAATAGTTTTTTCAACATGTCGCATATCAACACGACCGGTTAAATAAAGATATTTATTCAACAAATCACCGTGACGATTTTCCTCAGCCGTCCAAGCTCTAACCCAAACCGCCCACGGCGTTAAACTCCCGCCGGTTTCGTCTTTAACGCCGTCTAGGGTATTTAAGGTCGTCTGATAAGTCGGTAATGCTTCTTCCGTGATCATATCTCCGACAAGAACTACAAAGTAATCGTCGGGAATCTCTCTTGTTCGTTCTCTTAGCTCTTTTACTTGCTCGTAGAATCGGTCTTCGTCGTTGGTTTCGGGTAAAAAGTCTTGTGGCTGCCATGAAGTTTCGACGGGTTTTAGGTAAGATAGTAAGTTGTCTTGTGCCCAATTCTCCATTGATTTGAAGATCTCTAGCTTCTCTTGTGTTATTGTGTGTGTTATTTGGTTTGGTACTTCTTTGATGGGTCGAAATTTTTTTGTTTCTTCACTTGTTTCCCTATAACATTTCAATGGTACCTTGATCAGTTTTATGAGTTTTACCCAACTTTTTTTTTTTTTTACCCAACTTTGTATCTTTAGAAAAACTCCATGCAAATTTTGTTTAGTAGGTAGGTAATTTTTTGTACAACTTATATGTATAAGATATTTTACTACTCATTTTTGTTGTATTTTAAGTATTACAAAATGATTCTAGGACATCTTATTTGAGAAACATTTTGGGAGCACTTTGCTTAGGTGTCATCCCCACAATTTTTCTCTTCTCTATTTTCATTTATTTATTTTATTATCTTATACTCATTGTCAAACACATTTAATTCTAAATATACTTATTTTGATTACTATAACTCTAATTACCAAACACATTTGAATCTTCCTAAACTTGCCAAAATTTAAAATATTTTGAAATTTTCAACTTGCCAAAATTAAAATATTTCAAAATTATAGATTTAAATCATAGAATTAAATGTGAACAAAAATTTAACATACATACAAAAAAAATTGATTAAATAAAATAAAACTATTTATTATCTTTTAAAAATATGTGAGCATGTAAAAATATGTTTTTACATGTGTTGTTCTGTTTGACAAGTAGATGTTTTTAATTTTTCATAAATGCACCTTCGTACAAGTAAAAATATAATTATTAATGAAATTTGTTGGTTTAATTATTTTACGGGTGGAATACATTTGTACGAAAAATAATTGCAATATATAAATTAGGTCTTAGGTTATGTATAATTATTCTTCATAATCTTTTTTTTTTAGCTATAACTATTGTTTTTATTCGATAATCATTTTATCCCGCGTATAACGCGGGTAATTTTCTAGTTCATTATATATATTTTCAACAAAACACATAACTCACGATCTATTTTATTGATTGGAAGCACTTTCATTTTTAATCGTTTTTAGTATTGTTCCGTTTCGATTTTTTTGGAATAGAAGGAAAAATTGGAATTAATCTATTTTTGGTCAGCCTTGAATAAACATTATAAATAAAAAGTTTCATCAAACGGAAAAAGATTGAAGATCTAAAAGGTAAAACTCACCTAGGGTTCGTGGCAACACACGAAACTCGAAGACGCCGATTCGGTGACGGAGAAAATACCGCCACCGCCGGATTCTGCTCCATCGCCACCGTCGAGCTCAAGAGCAGAGTCATGGTCATTTCTCTCTCCTCTCTACTTTTTTCCTTGTGTGTGTGTTTATTTATTTATTTATTTATTTATTTTGCTAAATTTGTGTGTGTGTGTGTTTAGGAGGAGAGGACTATATATAGTGAGTTGACAAATTAAAAGACTTAGTGTTGTACATGTCATCCCCTTAATTAGCTCTAATTGTTATTATTATTGACTAATTAATTACTTGCTTAAATATACAGATATGCTATATGCAGCTAAGCACTTGCGTGATAGTATATGATATGACGAGTCGTTTTTTAATTAGGATATGTGGGTAGTATAAATATCTATATTGTAAATGCGAAGACTTTTTCTCATCTCGATCAAAAGTTAGTACGTAACACAAATACATACAATTTGAACGTAAACATCACATGGATAGTTTTTTAGGTTTATATATTATATTATTAACTGGATCGTTTTTTTTGGTATATATTAAAGTTTGGTAACGCATGCCGTTTGTAAAAAACAAATCGGCTTGCTTGAGAAAGTTTGGCTCATTTTGTGTCTACTTGCCACGAAGTTGGATATGCTAATAACTCTCAAAATCAAGCGTTACAAAACTTGCAATATAAGAAAACAACACATAACGTAACGTAAATATAGTATTTAATTAGAGAGTTGGCCGTATTCTAATATTATTAACAAGATATTTCTTTTATTTGCATCAAAAAAAATTTCCGCTTAGCGTATGAATCGAATAAACAACGCACATAAGATGATTAATCATTTGAGTAATCTATACCATATCGTTGTAAGATGATTAGTTGAGTTAATAATTTAATTGTGCTTTTGTTTTATATGAGTTTGGATAATAAATTAAAAGCATAAACATAATTATATGAATTAAACAAATTAAAAGCATAAACATAAACCGATACCAATACCAGTACCGGACTCCATAAACCGGGACCTATCCAGTAAAACCAAAACCCAAACGAAAGTACATACAGAAATCTATTAAGAGCATGAGCATTGGTGACACCGGAAGGTCTAAAGAGGTGTTCTTATAATATAAAAGTATTAAAATTTGAGTAAAAGAAAGAAAGAGAGTGTTTTTGTGGATAAAATTAGATCTTTTGGAGAGAGAAGGATCTAATATTGGATCTTTTGGAGAGTGTGTTTAAAAGAAAAAAAGAGTGTTTTGATATGCTCAAATTATCCCTAGAGCTAGACTCTCTCAAATTAAGAGGTCAACTGCAGTATTTAGGGTTATCGATCCACAGGGAGTCAAGAAAAACACAATAGATTATCAAATTCAGATTATGCTAGGCAATAGTTATGAATGCAGTAAATTAAAGCAAGATTAAATCGGTTTTAAATCAATAAAAGAAAGAGCTAGGCGCAGGGAATTCTACAGTGAATCAAAGTTGCAAATAAATCAATTATCAGGAATATAAAGTTCAGTTCATGAACATGCACACGAAAGTAAAATAAACCAGCTGTCGCTGCGAATATTTTCTATGTCTAAATCCTAGAAAACCAACTGTCGTTGCGAAATCAGGTTGATCTAAACAAGCATTAATTTCAGGCACAATTGTTCACAAGATCCTAAATCAAATGTCTTTGCAAATAGGAATCTTGCTCATCAAAAACTAGTTCAGGTGAATCAATCAAACTGTCGTTTCTATTAATTAACCCTAGATCAGATTTTAGTTCGCGAAGCTAAAATCAGCAATAAGAACAAGTTAAGATGAAGAACTTCTAAAGATATTATCCTAATAATCAGATCAGATTCAGCAACTCATCAAACACTTTCAAAAACCCTAAACCTAACAAAGGAATTACTCAGACATATTCAGAGAAGAAAACATAATTTTATTAATGAAAATCTCTAAGTAATCAATAGAAATAAGCATGAGCCTAAACAATGGCTCTAAAAACGTATTTATACAGGTTCTAAACCGTCCTAATCATAAAAGTAAACATCTGGAAACTTCGGGCTTCGAACGGACTTTTCTGATAAGAATCTGGGCTTTGACGAACATTGTGTCGAGCGACACAATATATCGTGTCGATCGACACGAATCTTCAAATCGTAAATCTTGGCCTCAAAAGTCTTCGTGTCGAGCGACATAGTTGGTCACGTCGCTCGACACATCTTCCAAATCATGACTCCGAATTTGCATTTCGCCACTTCATTCCGCGAATGCTCCAAAATCTCCAGTAAACATCTTTTATGCTCCAGACGGTCCAGTTCCTGTAAAGACTCTAAAAACACTTGGAAAACACCAAAAGACTCTAAAACATGGACTTATATCGTGGTCTTAAATGGGTAAAAACCACGATATATCATGTTTAAATATAAAATTAATAAAAGTTGAGTAAAAGGATTAAAGAGAAGATATAAAGTTGAGTAAAAAAAAGAGAGAGTGTGTGTTTTAATAATTATACTTTTATACACTATAAATCATTATTATACTTCTAATCATAATTATACTTTTATACACTATAAATCATTACTTTTATACACTTTTTGAAAACAGAATTATACTTCCACAATCAAAACCATATAGATCATGTGAATGGATGGTCAGGAAAGTTCCTATCAAAAGGAAGCAAAGAAGTTTTAATTAAATCAGTTGCCCAAGCTATCCCAACATATGTGATGTCAAGTTTTCTCCTGCCAAAAGGCCTTTGCAGGAAGTTGGCCAGTGCAGTCTCCCAATTTTGGTGGCGTTCGAAGCCCCAGTCAAGGGGAATGCACTGGGTTGCGTGGAAAAAACTTTGTTTACCCAAGAATCAGGGCGGTATCGGATTTAAGTCTTTTGAATATTTCAATCAAGCCCTCTTGGCGAAACAGTTGTGGAGACTTCACCAATTCCCAAACTCTCTGGCAGCCAGAGTTCTCAAAGGGCGATACTTTAGGTACATGCACCCTTTTCATTCGCCAAAACCTAATCGACCATCCTACGGGTGGAGAAGTATATGGTCTTCAAAGGAATTGGTGATCCAAGGATCTCGCAAACTTGTGGGCAATGGGTAAGGTACATCGTTCTGGAGAGACAACTGGATACCAGACACGAAACCACGTCCGGCAATCAGACGAGACGACAGAGTCAACCCACAACTTCGAGTATCGGACCTCACTCACCATCAAAACCGAAAGTGGAATATCCAGGCAATTCAGACCAATGTGCACCTCCAGGATGTGCAAAGAATTCTAAGCATGAGACTCTCCCCAAGAGTATTGGAAGATAACTTTTGTTGGCATTATACCAAATCCGGGCTTTACTCAGTTAAGTCGGGATATGAGCTAGCCAGGACATACAAGGATGCGGATACACAGTTTTTGCTCCAGCTACCGTCTGATAACCCCTCAAAGCCCATGTATGGAAACTTCCTGCCCCAAATAAATTTCGTCATTTTATAGGGCAATGTTTAGCAGGAGCGGTGGCAGTAAACGAGCGTCTCAAATTTAGACACATCAGAGATTCACTACAAGAAAACAGCATCAATACTGACGGAATTGTTAGCCGTCAGTAATTCCGTCAGTCAATTCTGACAGATTTCTGACGGTAATCTGACAGAAAATCACTCCGTCAGTATTCCGTCAGAATATACTGACGGAATTACTGACGGCGAGGATAGCCGACAGTATTCCGTCATAAATCTGTCAGTATATTCTGACGGAATACTGACGGAAATAATCGGTCATCCAATTCCGACGGTTTTAATGACGGAACACTGACGGAAATCAGATTTTTTATAGGGCTGACGGAATTCTGACGGAATTCTGACGGATCCGATGTCGGCAAACTTTGAGTGGTTAACACATCGTCTGGGTTGGCCGATGGGATTGATGTGTCGTTATGTCGGAGGTTTTGACGGTTGTCTGACGGAATTCTGACGGATTTTCATCCTACATAAGTTTTCCACTTTCTCCGGTTGTTCCTAAGATCATTAGACAAACAAAAAAAAAAAAAAATTTTAGTTATGAGTTCATATTTTCGGTCATGGATGGACGGGCCAATGATGCAAGAGGGGGGTAACTTATTAACGACTGAATACGCTACTGGTATTTGCGAGTTCATGAAGTTACCTAGAAATCAAGAGGCGGCCAACAAAGGTCAGCATATCAAATGTCCTTGTTCTAATTGTTGTAATAGAATTAGTGTTGATGTTCCTAATGTTTGGAACCACTTATATAGATATGGATTTAGGGCGGGATATAAGGTTTGGTATTTACATGGAGAAAGGAATTATGAATATGGTAGCAGTAGTAGTAATGCACCTTATTTTCCGGATAGCGTAGGGGAACCTACAGCGGAATTAGATGTTGGGGGTAAGTACGGAAGTAGATGTTGGGGTAAGTACGGAAGTAGATGTTGGGGTAAGTACGGTTGCGATGGTTAGAGATAATTTCCAGTCGGGTGGTTATGATGGTGGTAGGGTTGAAGAGCCTAATTTAGAATCTCGAAGTTTTTTCGATATGTTAGACGCAGCAAATCAACCACTATACAGCGGTTGTAGGGATGGTCATTCACCGCTATCTTCTGCTACAAGGATGATGAACATAAAGACTAATTACAATTTGTCCGAAGATTGTGTTGATGCATTCGCCGAGTTCGTGAAAGATATTTTGCCAGAGGATAATCTGGCCCCTGCATCATACTACGAGATCCAAAAACTTGTTGCCGGTCTTGGTTTGTCCTACCAGGTTATTGATGTGTGCATCGACAACTGTATGATATACTGGAGAGAAGACGAGAACCAAAATAAATGTAAATTTTGCAACAAACCACGGTTCCAGGACACAAGTGGGAGGTTGAAGATTCCCTTCAAACGGATGTGGTATTTACCCTTAACGGAGAGGTTGAAGAGGCTGTACGAATCTGAACGCACAGCTAACTCTATGAGATGGCATGCAGAGCATAGACAAGATGGAGATATCACGCATCCTTCTGACGCGGAAGCGTGGAAACACTTCCAAGCAGTATATCCAGATTTTTCTTGTGAACGACGGAATGTATACTTAGGCTTATCCACTGATGGTTTCAACCCGTTTGGCAAGCATGGAAGAAAATATTCGTTGTGGCCGGTCATCGTGACACCTTACAATTTGCCTCCATCTATATGCATGCGACGAGAGTTCTTGTTTCTCTCAATTCTAGTTCCCGGGCCAGATCATCCAAGACGGTCGCTCGATATATTCCTCCAACCATTGATCTATGAGTTGCAGATGTTATGGGAGCATGGTGTTGTGGCTTATGATATTTCAGTGAAGCAGAATTTCACCATGCGTGCGGTTCTTATGTGGACCATAAGCGATTTTCCGGCGTACGGTATGTTATCTGGATGGTCAACGCATGGACGATTGGCATGTCCTTATTGCCAAGACAATACTTCAGCTTTCCAATTGCAGCACGGCAGGAAGACTTCATGGTTTGATTGCCATAGGTGTTTTTTGCCGCCCAATCATCCATATCGTAAGTCTAAACGACAGTTCAAGACGGATGTACGAGTGTTTCATGGTCCACCTCCTGAGATAGATGGTCGCAGCATGTTGGAACAGTTACGAGATTTTGGTGCAGAGCGAACTCCGGAATGTGGGGGTAATGGCCATTACCCCGTTGACGGTTGTGGGGAATATCACAATTGGCACAAGAAGAGTATTTTCTGGGATTTGCCTTACTGGAAAGACCATCTACTTCGGCATAATCTAGATGTCATGCATGTGGAAAAAAATTTCTTTGATAACATCATGAACACCGTATTAAACGTACCAGGAAAGACAAAAGATAACTGGAATTCTAGATTAGACTTGCCATCAATTTGTTCGAGGCCATCTCTTCATGTAAAGAACGGTAGATTGCCGATGCCTGCTTTCCGGTTAGACGCAGGGCAGAAAGAAGTATTTTTTCAATGGTTCAAAAAATTTGTAAAATTTCCAGACGGCTACGCACCTAATCTACGTAATTGCGTGGATTCTACGGAAGACAAGTTTATAGGGATGAAGAGTCATGATTGTCATGTCGTGATGCAACGTCTTCTTCCATTTGTATTTGCATATCTTCTTCCACAACCTATCCACCAATCTATTGGAGGTATATTTCTTACTCCCATTATTTTCTTACAACCATAATAGTATTATATATGTACTAACTTGTTTAATTTTTTTTTTTAGGAGTTGGTGCATTCTTCCGAGATTTATGTTCAAGAACGCTTACCACACACGGGATACGTAACTTGGAGGCCAATATCCCGGTTCTCCTTTGTAATCTTGAGAAGATATTTCCACCGTCTTTTTTTGACGTTATGGAACATCTTGCTATTCACCTCCCCCGCGAAGCAGCCTTAGGAGGCCCTGTTCAATACCGATGGATGTATCCGTTCGAGCGGTACATGTTCCACCTTAAGAAAAAGGTTAAAAATTTGAGCAAGGTTGAGGGATCAATTGTCGCACAAAGCATAAACGAGGAAGTCTCACAATTTTCCGAAAATTACTTTCCACCGGGAGTTAGTACTAAGGCGAGACGGCCTCCCCGACATGATGATAGAGGTGAGAAAGCAGTCTATGACGTGGTAGTTCCCGAGTTGTTTTCCCAAGTTGGTCGACCAAGTGGAAAAGCAAAGAAACGCAGACTATCACCACAAGAGGTCACCCATTTGCATACATATATCCTAAGAAACTGTGATGAAATTTTGGAGTACGAAAGGTATATATATATCAGTTATCATACTAAATTTATAGAATTATTTTACTTCATCTACTAACGACTGTTATGTTACAGGATATACATGTCTCTCGCACGTGAATACCATCGCGATAAGACAGATGCCGAACTTGCTGTCTTGAAAGACGAAGAATTTGAGAGGTGGTTGAAATGTTATGTAAGTTTACTATAATTACTTACTCTTACTTTGCGATGTTGTCACGTTCATATGTTACTTATATCTTACTATTATCATTTTTAGGTTTCCGATTGTATAGCACGTGCTCATCCCATCCCGACATGGTTACTGGAGTTTGTCCATGGTTTACGCAGCACCGCCACTTCATATCCCCAGTTTTGTACTAGGGGATATTCGTTCAGGATCCGCAAGGAAGGACGTGAAACGTCAACTGCGGACTATGGTATTTCGGCAAATTCCGGCGATACCATGTACTATGGGATTTTAAAAGAAATCTTGGAAATCCGCTATCCAGGAATGTTGAACTTGAGGTGCATTGTGTTTATGTGTGATTGGTATGATCCATGCAATGGTCGAGGGGTTCGAGTTGACCCTCTTGGTGTTATTTTGATAAATTCAAGCCGAAAACTACCGTATTATGATCCATTTATCCTTGCTTCTCAAGCAGACCAGGTATTAATACACTAATATGTTTACATATGTACTCATAGTTAAGGTTTCTTGTTCATGTATATTAACAATATCACCTAATTATTAATAGGTTTGCTACATGCCATATCCTCGAGTTACCTACCGTACAGATCCGTGGATCACAGTAACTCCAATTAACCCAAGAGGAAAAATCTATGGAGTTCCAGAACATGATGCTCTACAACCATCGAGAAGTGTACCAATGTCACCTGTTGAGGAGATGGATAACATTGACCTTGTCGTTGATGTCACACATGTCGGGGATGATCTAGTGCATTCGGACGAAGAGGAAACACTAGGGGAATTTGACGACGATTCAGACTCCATCCCTAGTGAAGGTCCCTCCGAAGATTCAGAATAGTAATTTGGGAATAACTGTTAGGTTTTTTATGTTCTTCTCTCACATTTGTGTGTTCCGAATTATTTAATAGTATATATATTATTGGTATTGCAACTCCAATAAAACATTACATATAATGAAACATAAAATTTAGAACACATTCTTAAAAAGGTACACGAAATCCTTGCAAATATTAAACACACAACGGTTATGGTACAACTACATAATAAACTCCGCATTTGAAAATCTTATGTCGGTTTCCACTTTAGGGATGTTCTTTCCCTTTTTCTTCTTTTCTTAGAACCATTTACTGATGTTCTTTCCCTTTTTCTTCTTTTCTGGAGAATCTACAAATCCGTCACACAATTCGCGTTTGATTGCATCAACATCTAGATTTATGTTAGGCTTCTCTGGACTTTGGGCGAACTCGAAATCATGAACGTAATGATCCTTTGGTGGAGAATCTATAAATCCGTCGCACAAATCACGTTTTATTGCATCAACATCTAAATTTAAGTTTGGTTGTTCTGGGCTTTGAGCGAATTCATAATCATGGTAATGATCCTCACATACGTTTGAAGTACTTCCACTGTAAGTATCTGAGTTTTCCATCAATTGACATGGTTGCTCGCCTTCGATAGGATTGGCGTGGTGGATGTTTGGCGACCACTGGCTGTCAGGCACAATTGTTAATGTCGAATCTTCTTTATGGATTGGTGAGCAGGTATCAAATTCCCACGAGTAAGTTGGAATCTCTTGAGTGAATTCATCGCAATCACCAGGGGTTTCCCACGAGTATTTTGGAATATAAAAAAAAATTGCATCGGATGTTGTTTTTCCATCTTCATTTGCAGAGGGAGAAGACATGTTTTTTTGTTACGGAGAGGTGTAGAAGATATACACTCAATCAGGTGTATTTATAGTAGAAGTTATATGTATAAACTGTCGGCATAATTGTGTGACGGATGTCTGACGGATTGCGGACGCTTTCTGATGTCGGCAAAGATTGATTGGTCAGGTGGACCGACGGAATTCTGATTGGTCAGACATTTATGACGGAATTCTGACGGAATTTTATTTTTTAAAAAAAATAAAAATAAAATAACAATTAAAATACGGTAACGTCTTACGGATTTGTAACGGAGCCTAAATTTAAAATTTGTTTTCCTCGCATACAAATAAAAGGCATATTTGTTTAGGATGTACGATATTATAACAATTTCACGATTGTTTTACAATGAATAAAATTTTACTTCTTATAAGTTAATTGTAATTTATATTTAATTAAGGAAATTTATAATATGATTAAACTTTCTAAATTCTTAATATGATTTAACTTTTTTGCCAGTAATGAATCAAAATAAAAAATAAGAATGTTTTACATTTGAAATTGTTAAATCCTTAATTTTTTTTTTAAAAAAAAATACAAAACCGTCAGAATTCCGTCAGACATTTATGACGGAATTCTGACGGAATTTTATTTTTTTAAAAAAATAAAAATAAAATAACAATTAAAATACGGTAACGTCTTACGGATTTGTAACGGATCCTAAATTTAAAATTTGTTTTCCTCGCATACAAATAAAAGGCATATTTGTTTAGGATGTACGATATTATAACAATTTCACGATTGTTTTCCAATGAATAAAATTTTACTTCTTATAAGTTAATTGTAATTTATATTTAATTAAGGAAATTTATAATATGATTAAACTTTCTAAATTCTTAATATGATTTAACTTTTTTGCCAGTAATGAATCAAAATAAAAAATAAGAATGTTTTACATTTGAAATTGTTAAATCCTTAATTTTTTTTTTAAAAAAAAATACAAAACCGTCAGAATTCCGTCAGACATTTATGACGGAATTCTGACGGAATTTTATTTTTTAAAAAAAATAAAAATAAAATAACAATTAAAATACGGTAACGTCTTACGGATTTGTAACGGATCCTAAATTTAAAATTTGTTTTCCTCGCATACAAATAAAAGGCATATTTGTTTAGGATGTACGATATTATAACAATTTCACGATTGTTTTACAATGAATAAAATTTTACTTCTTATAAGTTAATTGTAATTTATATTTAATTAAGAAAATTTATAATATGATTAAACTTTCTAAATTCTTAATATGATTTAACTTTTTTGCCAGTAATGAATCAAAATAAAAAATAAGAATGTTTTACATTTGAAATTGTTAAATCCTTAATTTTTTTTTTTTTTAAAAATACAAAACCGTCAGAATTCCGTCAGACATTTATGACGGAATTCTGACGGAATTTTATTTTTTTAAAAAAATAAAAATAAAATAACAATTAAAATACGGTAACGTCTTACGGATTTGTAACGGATCCTAAATTTAAAATTTGTTTTCCTCGCATACAAATAAAAGGCATATTTGTTTAGGATGTACGATATTATAACAATTTCACGATTGTTTTAAAATGAATAAAATTTTACTTCTTATAAGTTAATTGTAATTTATATTTAATTAAGGAAATTTATAATATGATTAAACTTTCTAAATTCTTAATATGATTTAACTTTTTTGCCAGTAATGAATCAAAATAAAAAAATAAGAATGTTTTACATTTGAAATTGTTAAATCCTTAATTTTTTTTTTAAAAAAAAATACAAAACCGTCAGAATTCCGTCAGACATTTATGACGGAATTCTGACGGAATTTTATTTTTTAAAAAAAATAAAAATAAAATAACAATTAAAATACGGTAACGTCTTACGGATTTGTAACGGATCCTAAATTTAAAATTTGTTTTCCTCGCATACAAATAAAAGGCATATTTGTTTAGGATGTACGATATTATAACAATTTCACGATTGTTTTACAATGAATAAAATTTTACTTCTTATAAGTTAATTGTAATTTATATTTAATTAAGGAAATTTATAATATGATTAAACTTTCTAAATTCTTAATATGATTTAACTTTTTTGCCAGTAATGAATCAAAATAAAAAACAAGAATGTTTTACATTTTAAAGTGTTAAATCCTTAATGTTTTTTGACGGAATTCTGACGGAAAACCCTAATTTATTTCCCCCCTAAACACTTCGGTGGGATCAAAATGGCGGGAAGGCTGACGGAATTATGACGGATTTTAATGAACCGTCATAATTCCGTCAGAAAACCGTCATACTGTTCTTTATAATCACACTTCGTCTTCTCCGTCGGGTTTGCAGAGAAAAACCAAAAAAATTTACCCACCTCCTCTTCTCCGTCCGATTCACCGGAGAAAGCGTCCGATTCACCGTCTTCTCCGTTGCTTTACCGCCGTTTGTCACCCAACTCACCAAATCAATGTAAGTTCTTGGTAGTTTTAAGATTATGAACAATTCCAACAATATTTTTTCAATCCGTTGAAATTGATGCTTGAAAATGTTTCGGATTTCAATGGGTATGGGTTAATTTCGGATTAGAAATCTTGGAGAACATGGTTTTGTAATTGATTTACCACTAAAGATTTAGGGATTTAGAAAATCAAATGAATTTAGGGATTTAGAAAATTTCATTAATTTAGTGATTTATAAAATAAGTATGAATTTAGAATTTATGAAAAATTTGGTATAAATGGATGTATAGATTAATTGAATTTCAATTGTAAAAAGTTGTAATTTTTAAGGATTTATTGAGATATATACCTCTAATTTGTTAAAAGTAAGGAAAAAAAATCTTTAATTATAAACATGTAAAGCTTAAATTTTAAAACATATAAAAATATGTTACTTTGAAAAACATGTAACTTATAAAAATATGTTATTTTGTAAAACATTGAAATACCGTATAAAAACTATATAATTTAAATAAATAGAAAAAACTTTAAAAAAAACTTGTTAAAAAATCTCTATAATTTAAAAACCTTTAAAAAAAACCTTTAAAAAAAACTCTATAATTTAAATAAATAGAAAAACCTTTATTAAAAACCCGATGCAGTCGCGGATTCAATTGTAAAAAAAAACTTGTAAATTTTAAATAAATATCAAAAATTTTACAAACATGTAACGGTTAAATTTAAAAACATTTAAACTATGTAACATTTATGAACATGTAACTTTTAAAAACATGTTACTTTTGTAAAATCTCATAAACTCAAAATCATAATTCCCAAACGCCCTAACTCCGTTCAAAATGAATTGTATATTTTAAAGCAATAATTGGCATACTAATTTTACATATGTAAGAAAATTAAAAGGTTATTTATAAATTTTTGAAATCGTAGGGATTATCCCATGTTTCATGGCGGTACCGGAGGCGGTGAATCCAGTAGGGGAGGTGGGACTGCGAGTAATTCGCAGATCCCAACCACTCCTCATATGGGTACATCTGCCTCTGCGGCTCGTTGGGCAATGCCCATCGAGGAGTTTGTGGCGCTACCTGGTCGGGATAGGTTGCAACGCCTTGACCCGGAGTTACCTCCCAACACGACCTGGTACTGTCTACTTTCAAAATTTAAATGATTATATTAGCTTAATAATAATTGTTTAAAAATATGAAACAAAAAACCGTGTAGGTTCCAATTTTCGGGAAACGGTATTGCGGGTTGTATCAACGAAATGGTCAACAACATAATAAGTAAGCCGTATCCCACATATGACTCGATGCCGGCTGAAGACCAGGACATATGGTTTCGGCAATTTGCGGTATGTGTTTATAATGTTAATTAAATTTACAAATATTTAGAAAAATTTCCAATTGATAATAATTCGAGTTTTGGTTTCCTTTGCAGCAAGAATTTACGTGGGACCCCCAGCTGACTCCTATGGTTCGACGTTGTTTCGACACAAAGGCGAGGAGAAAGTACTCGTCGAAGATAAACGAGTGGAAGAACAAGTGGCTAAAAAAGGGGAGGGCGCCTAAGGCTATTAAAGACAACACAACATTATGGGATGGACTTGTTGCATATTGGCAACTGGACGCCACTAAAGGGACCTCCGCCCAAAACTCGAGTAACCGGAAGAGCCAGCGGAATGGGAAGGGAGAGGCGACCCACAACCTCGGTGCAACGAGCAAGGCGACACGTGTTCAGCAACTGGTAATTTTCCTAATTTTCCAAATAAATTTACTTATCGCTAACATTTTCCGTATTTGAATATGCTAACAGATTGAGAAGACCGGTGTCCGGCCGTCGAATGTGGATATCATCAGAGATGCCCACACCAACAGAAAGACGGGTGAAATCCAAGATGCGATTGCTCGGGAAATCGTGGAGAGCGTGGAGAAGGCCGGGCAGGAATTCCTCGCTTCGCAACCGATCGTGGAAGGAACTCCGCCGCTAACCGAAGTTCCATTCGACAAGGTGAACTAGTTCACTTACGAGGTTAGTATACGTGTCAATTTTAAACACATTTAAAATACTTTTTAATACTAATACGTTTTCAATTTAAAATTTTTTTTTGTTAGGTAACCCCTAAGAGCAGAGGTCGTGTCTACGGCCTCCCCGAAGACAGTTGCTCATCCGTTTCGTCGTATCGCTATCACGGTGGTAGCAGCTTGGTAGCACAAAACGCCGCACTGACCGAACGGGTTATCTCTTTGGAGGAACGGTACGACAGAGAGAAGGCGGAGGCGGAGGCGGAGGCACGTCTGCAGAGCCAGATTGAGGAGGCGGAGGAACGGCGCAAGAAGGATATGGAGGAGGTGGAGGCACGGCGTCTGAGAGAGAAGGCGGAGGCTACCGCACGAATCCGTCAGATGGAGGAGAGGATGGACGCCTTCTTCCGTCGTCAATGATTTTAAATTTAAAATGTAATTTAAATTTAATGTAAAACTTTTAATTTCTTTTTAAACAATTTCTATTTAATTATAAATTTTTTTTTTTAATATAATTTTTTCTTCCTAATTTATTTTATAAATTAAATAATTTTTTTTTAAAAATAATGCGAAATTCGTCAGAATTTCGTCAGTGTGTCCTGACGGAATTCTGACGGCTTTAAAATAATTTTTTTTTTTAAATAATGAAAAATCCGTCATAATTCCGTCAGTTTGTCCTGACGGAATTCTGACGGCTTTTAAAATAAATTTTTTTTTTAAATAATGCAAAATCCGTCAGAATTCCGTCAGTGTGTCCTGACGGTTTTCTGACGGATTCCGTTGATCCGATTTCCGTCAGAAATCCGTCAGTGTGTCCTGACGGAATTCTGACGGAATGGAAATACTGACGAGATAGAACTGACGGAAGAAATCCGTCAGAAATCCGTCAGAATCAGGTGATTTCTGACGGATTTTTCCGTCAGAAACACAGATGTTTTCTTGTAGTGATTCAACGAACTGCCCTAGATGCCCTGACCCAATAGAGTCAATTAACCACGCGTGCTTCACATGTCCGACAGCAAAAGAGGTTTGGGCTCTAACTGGTCTACCGACAGATACACATGTCTTCCCGTCGGAGAACTTAAGATCCAATCTAGACTTCCTCTTCTGGCGTATTCCACGTCACAGGGATACGGACGAGGTCTCCAAGGCCTTTCCTTGGATCATATGGTATATATGGAAAGCACGAAATGACAAGGTTTTCAACGAGGTAAACCAGGAAGCAACAGCAACTCTAGCCCTTGCAATCAAGGAAGCACAAGAATGGTCCGAGGCGAACTTCTCGGAACAAAGGTTACATTTGCAACCACCTGACACTGAGGACCATCACTCAGCCACCTTCACGTGCCTAGTCGATGGATATGGAAGAGAGAAGATAAAACGAGTGGTGTGGGTTGGATCTTACAACTTCAGGATGGGACGACAGATCTACTGGGCCTGCAAGGATACAACCGAAGTCTTTCCCCCCTCCACACAGAATTCCACGGACTGCTATGGGCAATGAAATCATTAATTCGGAAAAAACGTTTTTGCTCTACCTTCGCCACGGATTCAAGGGATCTAGTGAAGATGGTAGATGCGCCACATGAGTGGCCCGGCTTCGAACCGGAGTTGCGCGAATTGGCAAACCTTCGGGAATCTTTCCCTGAATTCAATCTCATCTACCGACAACGGGAGAATATTGCGAGAGCGGATTTGTTAGCAAGGAATGCACGCACGCGAGATAGGATCTTTTCATTTATTAGCACTTCTGCCCCCTATTGGTGTACTGATACAGACAATGTATTCGCATAACTAATAGAGAAGTGTGTTTTGTGAAAAAAAAAAAAGATCATATATTCAGAAATCAATGAAGAATCAAAATCACAACAAAATAAAGAAAGATAAACCTCATAAGACTAAAAATCAAGATCCCAAGTATATCAAGCTCAAGGCTAAAAAAGAAAGATCTATAAACAGATTTAACATAAATATATATAAATATAATAGAGCTTGCAACGATGAGAGAAACTTGAGCATCACAAAGAACAGAAAGTTCATAAGCTTTCTTCAACAAACCATTACTACGTTTAGCAAACGTAACTTGTCTGTTGATTTTGTTCTCTATCCTCTCAAGCTCTACTCTTCCCCTTCCCATTTTTTCGATCCCCTTTATTTCAAATAAAATCCAAATTTTATTTCCTGTGTTTTTTTTTTTTTTTTGTAAACTCTATGTAAACTTTGTTTAGGGTATGTAAAATGTTTGTCGATAGAAATGAAGAAAATTGTCAACGTAAACCTTACTTAGAAAAGTTTCTCCGTTTCTTATTCTGATCATGACTACTATTAGGGTGGCAAATGGAGACATTGGTGAGCATCTTCGTAACCATGTTCACTTAACCATCAGAGTCCGGTTTTAACTAACCGGTCTCTTCTCATGAGAGATCTCATTGTTCTTCAAAGATCAAGATCACTTAAAGACCCATCAGCCGTCTTTGATCGGAGATTACTCGAAAGAAAGGAAGAAGAAGAAGAAGATAACTTGATCGAAATGTGATCTATTGATATAAATGCGATGAGATGAGACAACATATCATCAATGCAGAAGTGGTTCAAGAACCCCATTAATGATTCTCTAACGATATTTAAACTAAAATGTCTCTAATCACATTTTACATTGGTGCCAATAACAAACTTTCTTACATTGGTGCCACTCACAAATTTTCTAAATGGTATATTGATTGTGTGAAAAATTCGTTTAGTTTTGCTTTTTTGGAATATTTTAGTATTGAGTGAAACATTTATAAAATGGAAATATAATTTAGAATATTTAGCATGATTTATGGCCGAGAAATATGTGTAATGAAATTCAGTTTGTAGAAAGACTTTTAAATGCATCAAATTAAAGTTTGAAAGATCGGCGTATTTTCTTGTTTGGATTTTACCGCGAGTGGAATGATATTATTATTAGTGGTGTCTTTTTTTTGTTCGGTTTAACTATATATAAAGATGACATTTATGATTCAGGACCAGCAAAAGATTTAATCCCCTACAGAATTCATTCTACTAGAGTGAAAACCCTTCAATTCTGACTGAACAAAAACAATGTAAAACAATCACATCAAAGGCATACCAATCGTGTGACAACATCAAACTTGTGGCGCATGTGCATTATCTCAGCCATGAACAGATCAATAGGTTCCTCGGGTTTCCGAATGCAGAGAACCTGTTATGTGCAGGGAGTAGCTAATTAGAAGACAAAGAAGCTTAAAAACAAAAACTGATCCATAGATTAGTTCTCATATAAGTAAAAAAGGAATCATGATATTCAATGAGAGATATCAGTATACTTACCGAATTAACGACAATATCAGTCAGTTGATCAGCGAAGCTTTCATACAACTAAGTGAGCCAGAAAAAATGGTAGTTAGTAAGTGAAGAGAAGAGACAGTGATAACCAAAAGATAAAAGATATCATCAAACAAAGAATACCTTAGTTCTTAGTGTTGTCCTAGCAACCATCGTCAGAATCTCTTTATCAAGCTCATCACCCATAACCACAGGTGTCTTGAAAGTGTCGAGAAATTTGAGAGTGGCTTTTTGTTGGAATTGAATCCTTGATTGAACCTACACAAAGAAAAGTGAAATCAAGTGAGACAGAAGATGAAGAACAAAGCAAAGCATCAAAGAAGAAGATGCATCAAAGCAGAAGAAGAAGCCAACGACAAGAAGAAAAGAGAAGTCAACAAGAGAAGAAGTTGACTTTGGGCTAGTGTTAGTGGGCTGCAGATTTGCTTAAGGCCCAAGTGAAATGTGTGTGAAATTATTTGAAGTATTTTGTCAACAAGAGTTGTTGAATGTGTAAGAGAAATGCTTAAGCTCTTACTTGTAAAACTAGTCTAGTGATCTAGAGGTATGGACTAGATGCAAGTGTGTGTGTGGTAAGAGAAACCACTATATGTAAGTGTGTGTTGTGTAAGAATGAATGAATCAATGTTAACAATGTAGTCTTCAAAGACTAAAAACGTTTTCTTGTTTTCTCTCTAGAACAAGTAAACAAAACTGAAAATGTGAGAGATAGAGAGCAAGAGAGACTAACCTTTGAGAGTGAAACAAAGGTTAGATGCAAGAAATCCAACACTTTTTTTGCAATCTCAAAACCATCAACTAAGACACGTGGATGCATTCCTGGGATACATAAAACCTTTTTGTTAGAACCATATCTAACAGAGATTAAACAAAACACAGCAAGGTAGCTTAAAGAATTATATGTTAACCATGACAAACAGCGTGTCCTTGAAGAAATGATAAAAAAGATGAAAGCTGAGTTGGATGGATCAGCTTTCATCATTTTTATCATTTCTTCAAGGACACGGTTTTTCTCATCTGTTGGAATCCCTGTCTCGACTGTTTTCTGCAAAAAAACACAAAATAAAAATTCCAGCTCACTTTCTTTCACAATTCGCCATAGATTCAACAACTGTTCCAGACACAGTATCCACCATACACAAAACAAGCATCGATGGCTCGCTCACAGGCTCTAGTCTTAACAAGACGACCAAACTCAAGCCCTTCTTTCGTGAAGACTCTCTTCATATTTTCCTTCTGAAATGCCCCAGAAGAGATATAACATTTCAATATATATAAAAACTCAACCGATATAGACTTCAACATTACGAAATTCTTTACTTTACTCAATCAACGCAAATGTAACTAGAGAAAGCACAAGCTATGAAAAATGGAAAAGGTACCCAGTGCCGGTCCAATCATTTTGGATGCCCTATGCATATTTGTAAAAAAATGCAATTTTCGTACATTTTCCAATACCGTAAACATAATAATCTAAATAAAAAGCAACACAAACTCTATTCAACCATTTATATTCCAAATAGATAGTAAGAAGTAAAATAAAAACAACAAGATATAATTTATTTTTGAAATATTGTTCTCCTTGTATTTTTGTCTGCAAAATCATTAATTAAACACATGTTGTCTTCAATAAATGGCAAAACTAACTCATTCAATCTCTCTTGTCACATGGTAGACTACAAATCATTTTGTTATGAGTTTCAACTTCAAATTTCACCTAATAATTTCAAATTAATTTTTTAAAATGAGTAGTTAAGATGTTTGCTTAGAGAAGGTCATAAACATTTAAAAAAAATATTTGAAAATCAAAATCTTATGAATATTATTATTGTAGAAACTTTATATATATATTTTTTTAATTATAGCTATAACAAAAATTTAACTAAAAAATGTCCTCTAAATTTAGGGCCCTAAGCGGTGGCTTCATTGACTTGTCCTCTGGGCCGGGCCTGAAGGTACCTGGAAAAAATGCATGATAGCAAGAGTAGCAAGAGACTGATGCGGCTAAGGGAGGGATTTTCGTGGGATGGCAAGATACTGTATCAGGTTTTATACTAATAAGCTAGGGTTTTAGTACTTTATGGGCCAACTAATCGAGCCCATTAAACCTAGATAAACGACATTATTTGGGCCATAATAATAAATACTTCTTGGTAAATTAAATACACTAAATTTATTTGGGCCATACCAACTAGGGGTGGACCGGATCCATGGCACCCGGATATCTGAGATTCGGATATCCTTCTAAATATTAGAATATCTGCGGATATTCTTATTGCACACACCATCGTGTCTTAAGGCCATATAAAATTATTAAAACACACACTATCTCTTCCTTTTACTCAACTTTATACATTCTCTTTCATCCTTTTACTCAACTTTTATTAATTTTATATTTAAACACTCTCTCTTTCTTTTAAAAACACTCTCCAAAAAATCTAATTTTAAACACTCTTTCTTCCTTTTAAACACTCTCTACTCTCTTTACTCAAATTTTATTAATTTTATATTTCAAAAACACTCTTTTTCTTCTTTTTACAACCATTTTAATAATTTTATATTATAAAAACACCACATTTAGACACCATCGTGTTACCAATAAGGATGCCCTTAGAATGCGATGTTTGGACGGCCGAGAATGAAAGGTGGGGTTGGGAGGCACATACGATAATGTTGGGATACCTAATAACTATTTTTCCAATAAAAGAAAAAACTATGTCAAAGAGCGAGAGTTTGCCCTAGCCGCCGACGGATTTTCTCTTGAAGCCATTTCTTAGATCTGGATTTTTACCGGTGCCGGTGGCTCTGGTAGCATCGGTGCCGGTCCTTTCTTCTTTTCTCTTTCGTTTTTATCTTCGGTTGTAGTCCTGTAGATTAGCGTTGCTCCAATTGGATTGAGTTTGTTGGATCGGAGAGTATGACTCTGGGGATTGAGAGGTGGTTTGGACGCTTAATGATGGCTTGTGGTGAGGGCTTTGTTGTACATATAAAGCGGTGGTGCGCGGGTCCTTTCTCGCAAGAGTTGTTGGGCATTTCAGATCCACTTTCGCTTAGACCATGATCTACTCTTCGATGGGGTTTGTTATATGGTATCTTGTGTCAACGTTTGTCTTGCTTTTTCTCAGGATCAATGGTTTTGTTTCAGTAGTTGCTAGGCTTGTTTCAAGTGGATTGTAGTTTGGGCGTGGGTCTGATTGATGTGTAGGTGGACTTCAAATCGTGACCATAGTGCTTCAAAGACGTTTCCTCGGCTCGATTTGATATGTCCTCTTCGGCATCGAAGAGTATTGTTAGAAGATTAGTTAAGTTCTACTGCAAAGTTGAGGAAAAGTTTCTTTCTCGGCTTGTTGGTCTCGGGTTTCCAAGTTGATTTGTCCTCTTCTGCCGTTTCCAGAAGATGTTTGAGGATTTGTATCCTGTCTTCGTTCAATTCTTCCTGGATTAGTAGCTTTGGAGCTTTTGCTCGAGAGGTGTTTGTGTTCTTTGTGTCTTTGTTTGGTGTTGGTGGACTTCAAATCCAGGGCAAGATTCTTTAGGCTCTTCCTCGGATAGTTTTGATACGTCCTCTTCATCTTCAAATTGTGTTTTTAGAAGTGTTTTAGAACTTCCGTTGGTGCGGTGTTGAGGAAGTAGTCTTCGAAAGCTTCGGAATGGATTGTCCTTACTCTCCGTTTTCAGATTAATCCTTCTTGTATCGATACTTTTCGACAGCTTTCCCTTAACAATATTGGGTCAAATGTCGGTGAAGAATGATTAGAGTGTTTTTGAATTCCGATCAGCTTGTTGTTCTCTTCATTTAGGTTAGGTCTTCGTGGAGTTTTTGAAGCTTTTTGCATGGTTAATGGTCTTCTATATCTCAAGCGTAAGTTGAAGTCTATTTGGTTAGCTTCTGGATTTGGAATCCATTTATCTTCTATGTTAGACTATGTAAGTTGTGCTTCACTTCGGAAATTGTTGTGTTTTGTTGTGGTAGCTTATGGGGTTAGTGTTTATAAACCCTTCTCTGATCTTGTAATCAGTTTCTTTCAATAAAATTTAGATGACAAAAAAAAAAAAAAAAAAAAAGTTTTAAAGGCATTGAGAGTTTGACTTGACATATTAGTTGTACTTCCTTGCTGCAACTGCAAGTACAGTTGGTGGTGGATGATGTCAAAATGTTTACGTCTCTTTATTAAATCTGACCGTCTACGATGTACGTTTCTTTATTTTTCAAGAAAAACCTCAAAAGAAGAAAAGAACATTAATCATAACAAGATCAGATTAAAAAAAAGTACCAAAATAAAATGCAACACAATGTAATTCCTTTTGTGGGAATCGCACCAGTAACTTCGCGCAAAGTGTAGAGAACTCAGAGACGTCTCACCAATTCTGCAACTAAATCAGCTCTTGGAACTTCCTCTTCAATTTCTGTAACGATATTCTTCAATGTCACAACACCTTCATTGAGTTGTCTCTGGCCTACAATCACCATCCAAGGAATCCCTAAAAAACTTAGCGGGCTCGAAATGCTTCGTTCTCCTTTTGGACACAAGATACTCTGCATTGATATCTGCTTCCCAAAACTGACTCACCAATTCCGCAGCTTCGTCTAGCTTGTTATCCATCATCACGCAAACTAACACTTGTGTCTCCGTAGCTCAAGGATCCTACATTCACAACACAATTAAACAAAGTTGAAAAACTAATCTTTTTCAATTAGGGACAAAAAAATAATAAGCATAAGAAGAGTTTGGGAAGTTACTTATTGTTGTTGTCCCCAATTTCTCAAGGAGTTCGGTTAAAATCTTCACAACTTCGAAATCTGGTCCCATTGGTTCGGACAAACCAGCAATATCGAAATCACACTGATAGAACTCTCTGTATCTCCCTTTAGATGGATTATCTCTTCTGTACACCTTAGCTATTTGGTATCTTTTGAATGATGTAATACCATTCATAGCCACATACCGTGCAAATGGAACGGTTTTAAATCATATCGTAAAAAGATACCATAACTTTACAGATATGTACGCAAAGTCATATTCACTTCCATTTATAACCCTAGAACTAGTTTTCAGTCTGCATAGGAGTTCTCCAGACTCAAGTACACGTGAAAGTAAGAAACGTATACAAAGTTATAGCTTGTATAAATAAAAATCTGAGTATAAGCCAAGAATTATTAACTGGTCAACAATTATTTACTCAGAAAGATCTCGAACTGGAGCCCATTCCGCGAATAAGTTGATGGTATTCAAACAAGCTGAATGCTGCTTTGCCAACTCAACATTCTCCCTCCCTGCTGCATTCCTTGCAGCCCCAAAGTGTTTTTCAAGAATCTGCATTAAGATCTTGACATTAAACTACTGGTAGAATAAATCAAACTGATTGATAAGAGCAAAAGGTTGTAAAATGATTAGTTGAGTTAATAATTTTTCATTGTGTTTTTTGTTTTATACGAGTTTCGATTTTGGTTTGTTGAGGACATAACAAAATCGTTATAATCATTCTAAATTGGTTTCACTTGCGAATTTACATGAATGGAACAAATTAAAAGCATAAACATATACCGATACCGATACCAGTGCCGGATTCCATAAACCGGGACCTATCCAGTAAAACCATAACCCAAACGAGAGTACTCATCTTACAGAAATATACTAAAGTGTTCAAACAAAAGAATCTAAAGAACAAGAAGAAAGTGTCCTAAGAAGCAACCAAAGCAAGCTTCAGAGTTTCTTCGTCTCAGCCTCTACCAGTTTCTACATCTTCTTCTCTCCTCGTACTCGGATTATCCACCATATGCAAACCCATAAACCCGCCGTCTTCTTCTTCTCCACTGTTATCAGCTTGGGGCGGTTGCTGCACCGCTCCATTCTCGAGCCCTGCCACTCGAGCCGCTTCCAACACTTGGAAGTACGCGTACGGTCCCCAACCTACAAAACATATATAAAACCTTGATGTTTACTTCCCAATACACCATTTCAGTAAACCGTAAATGAAACCCGAAATTCTTTTTACCTTCGGTGTGATAAGGTGGAGGGAAGAATTGAAGATAACAGAACGTAGAAACCACGAGACCTGCGAATTAGATGATTTGTATAAGTTTGTATGATGTTCAAAAGGGAACAAAGTTATGACCTTTTTTAAGTTAGGGAGTGAAAACAAACCTAGTAAGCCTCCTGCAAAGACATCTTGCCAATGATGCCAGTAGTCATCTACACGGGAAATACCGACAAGAGCTGCAAATAGCAAAGGGAGTATGACAATGCATAACTTTGCTACGTGGCCTTTACCGTCAAATGCTTGTATCTTTCCCGATAAGTACAGCGACAGAAATCCCAGACCCGCAAAAGACCCTGCAAAAACAAACCAACCCGTTCTTTCAAGTTCGGTTATTTAAAAACTCAAACTTTCTTTCGTACATTCGCGTAAAATGCTTAAGAAAACGGTAGGTTGGTCTTACATGAGGTGTGACCGCTTGGGAAGCTTTTGTGCCCTTCCCTTATGACGCTTTTATCACCATGGCATATAACATCTCCGAGGCCATCATAAAGCTGAGGAAAAGAAAAAAAAATTCAAGAGGCAGAACAAGAACTAAAAACGAGATAGTCAAACTCATGAAGACATACAGCTTTGCCATCGGGAAAACAACGCCAGAAGAAGTCAGGGCGTGGCCGACCAACCGCATTCTTTATCGCATCTGTAAGTACTGCTGTCACTAGAACAGAGTATAACAGACCTGCACATCAAAAAGTCAATACTGATTACATATGAAAGAAGAAAACAAGCACTCTTCTTTAGTAATACTGACCTAGCACCGCGTGATGAAGATCGTAAACATCTCTTCTACGGAAATAGATAACAATGAAGATTACCAAAGGCAACAGCATCGCATAAATCTGCCATTTCGAGGGAAAGAATGTTTTTTTTGACATTTCAAAAACTTGTACGTAGCCACTAGAACTTGAGTTAGTGGAAGCTTACCGGAACACACCAAATTGGTACGGTGTTACTCTTTAAAGGGTAACTGAGATCAGTCATCATATCTTTCCCAACAAAACGATAAAACGGGTGGATTATAAGGAGTCCGCACTCGAGAATAACAAGCAACACGAGTATGATCCAATCATGCATGTGAGTCCTTGCAAGAGTCATTCCATGGGACCTCACAGTGTGACCGCCTAGTTGTGCCTCTCTCATCCTTCGCTGCTGCTTGGAGACATAAATAAGCTCATTAATCAAATAATCTTCTTTTATTCTCTTAACACTCAATCTAAGCATGAATCTAAAGACACAAATAGGCCACAGAGATGTAAAAACCAAGAATCTAACCAAGAAAGGTGAGCGTGTGAAAGGCAAATAATCAACAAAGACTCTGTTTGTCGTATAATATCGAATTCTCTAAGCTTTGTATCGCAGTGTTTATCCTAAATTCGATTCATCAATAACAACCAAAGCCAAATACAATTGAGGGTACCTCTTTACTATTAGGTTCTATGAGTGGAATGTCAGATGGTGAGACCAAATTATCAGCAGTTTCTGAAATCTCAGTGCCTCGGTTTGTCACAGCCTAAAAATCATCCCAAGAATCACAAATTCTTCTGAGTAATAAACTTTTACATACAGAGAAAGACAAATCCACTCACTGACAATGTTTCTAACGACTTAGTGATTCTGCAATTCACAGCTCATTCTTTTGCTATACAATTATACAAATCCAAGAATCCAATAATCAATCTTTGGTAAGCTAAATCTGGATCTGCCATAGCTATAATTGGTTTTTTCTTCTGAACTGAAGAAACAAACCAAACAATATCACATTTCTGCAAAGAACTCCAAACACAGAACAACAATCTGAATTGAGATTCGAACTAAGGGCTAACTAACTTCACCTAAAACCTGGAAGTGGAAGAAACCAAACACGACCTGAAAGTAAATGACTTTTGAACTAAAGTAGAGATTTCAAGTAAAAAAAGACCAATTTTGAAATCTTTTCCAAAATCATTGGCAAGAATAAACAAACCTGGAAAAAACCCCCAAAATTCTGAAAACAAGGAAAAGGCATCGTAACATAACGTATCAATTTAAAGTCCCAAAATTAGTTCAAGAGGAACAATCAATAGATAACCTTAGCTGTTGAAAAAGTAGAGAAGAATTAAGAACCCAATTTTGACATCTCACAGTAATTGAAAGAGGGAAAAACAGTGACTCTTGTGGGACACAATCTAATCTAATAAACAAGTTCGAGTGGCAATAAACAATGTTTTTCTATGTCTAATACAAAAAACCCATGTGAAAAAGGAACGGCCTTTAAGAAGAAGATCTTTTTATTCTCTTGTGAAAACAAAAAAGAAGCAAAATTTAAAAATTGAGAAAGAAGAGATTTTTTTTACCAGATTCTTATCGATTCGCCTTCTGGGTTATTTTGAAAGCTTGAGAAAAAAAGGTGTTTTATATTTTCATGGCGGATTGAAAGAAACAAGACGTGTTTCGATGAATTTGATGATAAATATAGAGAGAGTTGTTTTGGGTGCACTTAGGGAAAGGTGCAATTATGAAAATTTCAAATCTTTTACTTTTTATTCATGTGTTATGTTTGGAGTCTTTGATTAATTTCGTTTTATTTTTTTTGTTTCCTAATTATTTTGTTGTTAGAGTTCTTACCTTGAGTGAAAAAAGACAAACTTTGCCTCTTACATGTTGATAATCATATCTTGAGTAACATTACCTACCGTATATAATTGTTTTAAATTTTAAATATTTTAAAAATAAATTAAAGAGATTACTAATACAGTATGAAACTTTGGCTAGCTTTTTAGGTGAGGATTAAAAAATGAATATGGTAATAAATCCTTTCACATTCTTCATAGTTAATTTGAATTCAAGAAAATTTATGAAATGGTAAGGTTATTAGAGAGATTTATTCTCCAAAATACACACAACACTTTTTAACATTAAAGATTTGAAAAAAAAAAGTCAGAAACTTTGCAGCAAATTCGCAGTCACGTTTCTACATCCAACAATGTGATTAGAAAGGTTTAAAAGAGTCACAAGAACAACACATGAATGAAAGAAAATGTGAACTTGAAACATTCTCATTTCTCACTTTGCTTTTTCCTTGAAGCTGTCTTTTTCTTCTGCTAAAGGAACCTTAAGAGAGCCAAACATCCAATCCATCCAAATGGTATAATGACCATAGTTATGCTTATATGTAGTATGGTGTATGGTATGGTATCCTGCACCCATTATAGGCCAAATGTTACCATGGATACCATCATGGATACTCGCGGTCCAAATCCCTTCCAAAAACAAAAGACTCATATGTGTAATGAGATGAATCGGCACTATAAATAGCGCTATAACGTGCGGTACAGCCTGAAGTATCCCGTCCAACGGGTGAGATGCGAGCCCTACAAAACCAAAAAACATTTAGAGACTAACCTATTTATTTGATTTGAAGTTAAGATACAATTAAACCACGTAGGTTTAAAAGAGATTTTGGACATACCGGCAAATGGAGAGAGTGTGTTTTGCTTGTTGAAGATATGATGGGTCACATGAAGATGGTTATAGAGAAATTTAATGTCATGAAGCTCTTTGTGAACCCAATAAACCATAAACTCGACTAATACTAGATAGATCGCGATGTAAGCAAAACAGAGGAACCAGTTGAATTGGTCGAGTGTAGAGTAACATTTGGTCCAACCACGCTCGATCATATACTCAGAGATAGCTGGAAGAAGAGTGTACCAAGGCATAGCTTTCATTGCAACATATATTTGTAGAATCATTGCCTTTCTTGTAGGTATGGAATCTGAAGAGCAAATTGTCAAAGATTTCAAAACTAAGGCAAATTAAAGAAACATAACCGAAAGAAAAAAAACACATAAGAAACAAAAAGACCAATCACCATTTTTCGATTTTTCGATTTGAATGTAATAATATACACTTTGAGACAATTTGTGAAAATAATTGAGACTTTTTAAAGACTAACCATCAAATGAGAAGTAGAAGTAAGAGTAAGAGAGAAAAAGGAGTGACCTTTGGGGAAGTAAACGTTGAGTTTAAGGTAATAGATGTAGAAGCACCAGAGGAAGGCGGAGATGAAGTAAAGTAGGTTCCCGGTGAGGTAATTCCGGAGCCATGTTTGGAGGAAATGTGGTAATGGTTCCCAAAGATATGCAGGCAAAAGATGACTTAGAACCATTTGGTTATAAAACGTTGTCTCCTCCACAAACTCAGTAAAATACCCATAATCCGTTGCTGTCGCCGACATATATCCGGTTGAGGAAAAGTCAAACTCTACTAATGCGTTAAAGAGAGAAAGAGAGGGAATGAATCTGTGCGTAGTTAACGCAAGAAGGAGGAGCTTTCGTTGGTTATAAGTTAAGTTCCTTCTCTTCTTCCCAACATAAATTAGTATTCTTTTATCAAAAACACACAAAAACATTTCTTACTATTTACAGGATTTGGATTGAATTTATTACAAGCATCCTCGTTGTATCAAATATGTCAACTGTCTTGTTAACCAAGTAAGAAGATTTATTAATATGTCTAGCTCAAAAGCTAGCTGCTCGACTCTTGCCTAGTATATTTTGAGCCGGGCCAGTCTCTAAACAATGTATTTGTATTCTTTTTCAAACCGTATAAGAACAAACAGGCGTTTTCAAGACCACGCTATTTTTGTCTGGTAATTTCTCCTCACCTTTTCATATATAATGCATTTGACGCATCTCCATCTCCAAATTCAATATACCAAAACCAAAGTTTTCTTTACAAGATCAGATGAAAACAGAGCATTAAACCCCTAGTTTCAATACTTTTCAATGTAAACCGGAGTAAACCGAACCAAAAGTATTTGTAGTTGTTTAGAACCCCACTTGAGTTTCACCATTGGACACATAAATATTAGCAGAAACTAATTGAGTCTCAAACACTAAATTAATGTTTTAATTCTAAAATATGATTTAAGAGCCCTAGTATGTTTTAAATCTTTGACAGATTTTTTTTTTTTTTGTTTCCCTACATTATCTTGTTGTTATAGTTCTTACCTTAAGTGAAAATAAGACAAACTTTGCTTCATATCTTGAGCAACCTCACCTACCACATAATTGTATTAAATATTATTTATTTTACTATTTCTAAAAAAATTAAGAGATGGTGTAAGACTTTTAGGCTAGATTTATGGTAATAATAAATCAATTCACATTCTTCATAATTAATTTGAATCCAAAAAAAAAATCCATATGGGTAACCAATTGGTGGTGATGGAGTATTCTTATATTGTTGTCAGAAAAAAAAAATCCAAATTTGAAATTTTTGTAGGGTTATTAGAGAGATTGATTTTCCAAAATACACACAACATTTGTAACATTAAAGATTAAAAGAAAAGTCAGAAACTTTGCAGCGATTTGTGCAGCCATGTCTCTAATTCCAACAATGTGATGAGTAGAAACGTTTAAAGAGTCACGAGAACAACACATGAAAGAAAGAAAAAAGGTGAACTTTGAAACACATTTCTCACTTTGCTTTCTCCTTCAAGCTATATTCTTTTGCTAAAGGAACCTTAAGAGAGCCAAACATCCAATCCATCCAAATGGTATAATGACCATAGTTATGCTTGTATGTAGTATGGTGTATGGTATGGTATCCTGCACCCATTATTGGCCAAATGTTACCATGGATACAATCATGGATACTCGCGGTCCAAATCCCTTCCAAAAACAAAAGACTCAAATGTGTAATGAGATGAATCGGCACTATAAATAGCGCTATAACGTGCGGTACAGCCTGAAGTATCCCGTCCAATGGGTGAAATGCGAGCCCTGAAAACCCGAAAAACGTTTGTTAATTGCAACATTCTTGAATTTGAAGTTAAGATGCAATAAAACCACAATGCAAGTAGGAATAAAAGAGATTTCTTGAGAATTTGGACATACCAGCAAATGGAGAGAGTGTGTTTTGCTTGTTGTAGATATGATGGGTCACATGAAGATGGTTATAGAGAAATTTAATGTCATGAAGCTCTTTGTGAACCCAATAAACCATAAACTCAACTAAAACAAGATAAATCGCGATGTAAACAAAACTGAGGAACCAGTTGAATTGGTCGAGTGTTGAGTAACATTTGGTCCAACCTCGCTCAATCATATACTCAGAGATAGCTGGAAGAAGAGTGTACCAAGGCATCGCTTTCATTGCAACATATATTTGTAGAATCATTGCCTTTCTTGTAGGTATGGAATCTAAAGAGCATATTGTCAAAGATTTCAAAACTAAGGCAAATTAAAGAAACATAACCGAAAGAAAAAAACCCTCACAAGAAACAAAAAGACTAATCATCATTTTGAGCGAATTTGTGAAAAAATAATTGAGACATTTTAAGACTAATCATGAAATGAGAAGTAAGAGTAAGAGAGAAAAAGGAGTGACCTTTGGGGAAGTAAACGTTGAGTTTAAGGTAATAGATGTAGAAGCACCAGAGGAAGGCGGAGATGAAGTAAAGTAGGTTTCCGGCGAGGTAATTCCGGAGCCATGTTTGGAGGAAATGTGGTAATGGTTCCCAAATATATGCAGGCAAAAGATGACTTAGAACCATTTGGTTGTAAAACATTGTCTCCTCCACGAACTCGGTTCGATACCCATTAGCCGTCGCCGTCGCCGTCCCTGACATATCTCCGGTGAGGAAAAGTCAAACTCTACTAATGCGTTAAAGAGAGATAGAGATAGAGTGAAACTCTGCGTAGTTAACGCAACAAGGAGCTTTCGTTGGTTTATAAGTTAAGTTCCTTCTCTTCTTCCCTAATTATTTATTTAGTATTCTTTTATCAAAAACATTTATTATTATTTATAGGATTTGAATTGAATTTATTACAAGCATCCTCGTTTTATCAAATATGTCAACTGTCACATGCTGTGGTGACTTGTTAAACAAGTAAGAAGATTTATTACTATGTGTAGGTCAAAACTCAAAAGCTAGCTGCTCGACTCTTGCCTAGACATATTTTGAGCCGGACCAGTCTCTAAACAATGTATTTGTATTCTTTTTTAAACCGTCTAAGAACAAATAGGCGCGGACCAGTTCATAAATGGCCTTTACTCATAAGTTCATAACCACATCCTCGAGAATTTAGGATTAAAGTTCCAAATTCGAAACTTTGTCCTGCAAATTATAGATGATGAGTGTTATACCATGGATTTGGCCCAAGGCAAAACCCCACTCTCAGCCCATCAAGCAAGAAGGCCCAACTCATTTCTTTGCTAACCAGGTTTGATTACTTTATATCTTAGTATAGTTACTTTAAGCTCATAGATGATTACTTTATGAACATATGGTTAATATGTAACCATATGTACCATAAGCCCTAATCTTAATGTACTATATATAGTTGTACCATCATTTGTGTACAACTAAGTTGGAATACATCATCCTTTCACCAAAAAGCTTATTATTCCTTACAACACACGTGAGTCCACTCGACATCACAACTTTCCCACTCGATTACTGTTCATCCGAGCGGACCCTCGATTCTAGTCTAGCACTTCCTTTTCCATTAAATCAAAGAATCCCCGAACCGAATACAAATTTAGTGTGGATCTCGATTTGAGTATCAACAATGAGATATTGGCAATGCACACAACACAACATAAGGTTTAAAAGTTCAAACACACATTTACGTGAACTAAAACTAGACAGCAAATGTGGCAGTCACTGTTTCTAAACTAAATAATTGGAAAGGTTCAAACTTGAAAGAGACACAAGAAGAACAAGAAAGAGAAAATGTTATAAACTTTGAACAAGAAAGGTGTAACACAAAAGACAAGACAAAGAAAACACAAATGGGCATATGCTCACTCTGCTTTCTTGGAACTGTCTTTGTGGTCATCTTCTTCTAAGAGAGGATCTCTAAGAGAGCCAAACATCCAATCCATCCATATCGTATAATGACCATAGTTATGCTTGTAAGTGGTATGGTGTATCGTATGGTACCCAGCACCCATTACCGGCCAGATGTTACCGTGAATGCAGTCATGGATGTTTGCTGTCCATATCGCTTCCATGAACAAAAGACCTAAATGGGTCGTGAAATGAATCGGCACTATAAAGAGAGCTATCACATGCGGTATAGCTTGAAGTATCCCGTCCAACGGGTGAAACGCCAGCCCTGAAAAACCGAAACATTAAGGAAGTTACACGCTACATTCTTGGCTAAACCAAGTTACAATCCGAGCAACGTTAGATAAAAGAAATTGTATAGTCTTACCGGCAAACGGAGAAAGTGTATTCTGCTTGTTGTAGATATGATGGGTCGCGTGCAGATACTTATATAAAGGCTTAATGTCATGAAGCTCTCTGTGCATCCAATAAATCGAAAATTCGACGAAAACAAGATAGATGGCGAGGTAAACAAAGTAGAGTATCCAGCTGAATTCGCCTATTCTAGAGTAACATTTGGTCCAACCACGTTCAATCATACTCTCGGAGACAGTTGGAAGAAGAGTGTACCAAGGCATCGCCTTCATCGCCACATATATTTGCAAAAGCATAGACTTTCTTGTAGGAATAGCATCTGTAGACAAAGTAGATCAAAAAGAATATTTCATACTAACACAAAGGCCTATAGGTTCTTAAAAATCAAAAGTAATAAACTACAATATTGTAATGAAGCAACATATATAATGATCTCATCTATAACAAACCCTCATTAAAAGAGAAATCAACAGATCTAATGAACTACATTGTCAATCACTTTCAAGTTTAAATACAATTGAGTTCCAATGTCATCTAGATATAAGAAAATTCAAAGCCAAACAAACAGAAAAAATTAGCCATTGAAGTCATTTTCATGACTAAAGAATCTGAACTACCAAACCAATGCCTAATCAAAATCACCAATAAATGAAAAAAAAAATAGATTTCAGTACATTACAGTACAATACGAAAAGTACAATACGAAAAGTAGAAATCCAATTTCCTTAAAATTGAAAAATCGACAAGAAACCTATTCAGACAATAACATCGAAGCGAGAACTAACTAATCAAACTCAGAAAACAAAAATCAAAAGTCAATTAATTAATCAAGACCATCACTATAATCACCTTTGGGGAGATAAACATTAAGTTTAAGGTAATAGATGTAGAAGCACCATAGAAATCCGGAAATGAAGTAGAGTAAAGTTCCGGCGAGATAATTCCGAAGCCATGTCTGAAGAAAATGCGGTAAGGGTTCCCAGAGATTCGTCGGTAAAAGATGACTCAGAACAATGCGGTTGTAAAACGACGTTTCGTCGACAAACTGCATCAGATACGTATAATCCACCGCCATGTGATCCGCCGCGAGGTACTGGCGATTCAACGAGATCGGTGACGGGAAATGAGAGAATATTCGCCGGAATCTTAAACCTGATCCTGATTTGGAACAAGTCAACTGTACTACTGCAATACAGAGAGTTAGCCACACACAAAAAAAAAAAAAAATCAATCACTCACACTAACTCATGTTCATTCGTTTTGTTTGGTTCTTGGCCCACATTGATTTTATCGAAATAGGTGTAAATATTGCCCTATTTTTGTTAATATTTACAACTAACGACCTTAAATTTGTATGTGTGCATAGAAAACCCATATCAACAAGTTTATTTAATGAAGAATGAAAAGTACTAGGCGTGATTCAACATTTTTGAACCAAACACACATTTTTGACTAAGAAATTTTCTTTATTCGGGTTAATCAAAATCGTATAAATATCTCCCATATATTAATTTTGAGATTAAACCATGTAATAGAGTTTGAAAATGCCAATTGATTAAAAACCTAAATTGCTATAGGAAATTGGAAGATTTGTGCCTATGTGTGAAAAACCTGTTCGTTTGTCAGTCGCCGGCGGCTGCGGCTGTGTCATGCGGCCAAACGTTGTTCGTTTACCTGACACAACCTCCTGCGGCTAGACGCAGCGTCCGATCTCAGCGTCCGCATCTAAAAATTTCGATCGCAGAAAAATATAGCGTCCCGATTTAAATAGTTGCGTTTAGACGCTACGACCAGACGCTGCGGCAGGTAAACGAACAACAATTGCTGCGACCAGACGCAGCGTCTAGACGCAGGACGCTGTCGCTACCGCTAGCGGCAGGTAAACGAACAGGCATTATGTGCAAGTGTTTACGTGGGAGGTTGTAGTTGTAGAAAAAAAGAAGGGTATGTCTATGTAAAAAAAAACACAATTGGGGGTGAAATTTGTAAACTGCAAAATATTAGGGGTGTGATGTAGAAATAGTGAAAGAAGTAGGAGGTTGTGTTAGATTCCGACGTGAGATAATTGTTGGTAACTGGTAAGTGTTGTCGTGACCGCACGTGGAAGGGGAAGACAGTCACGCGCCGTTAAAACGAATCAAAAGGTATACGTATACGAGGATCTATGATATTCAAATGGGCTAATAACACAAGGCCCAAATTGTAAAACTAGTTTAGCAAAGGATTACTTCAACTTTTGATGCAATAAAGCTAATGTGTAAGTTGTAACACAATAATGAAATAAACTTTTTAAAACCAAAGTTGAGATTGAAAACTTGATAAATAATATGTGAAATATTTTATTTATTCACTGAAAACACCATGATTTTGGTGGGCAACAATGACGTGATTTCAATTCTTATAAATCACGATTCAACTTTTTAGAAGTTTAGTTCAAAAGTAAAAAGAAAGATTTGGCTTAGGACATGTACGGGTCTCCTCCCAAATTGGTCGTCATTGTTGATGCTCAAATCGAGATCCACACTAAATTTGTATTCGGTTCGGGGATTCTTTGATTTAATGGAAAAGGAAGTGTTTGATTAGAATTGAGGGTCCGCTCGGATGAACAGTAATCGAGTGGGAAAGTTACGTTGTCGAGTGGACTCACGTGTGTTGTAAGGAATAATAAGCTTTTTGGTGCAAGAATGATGTATTCCAACTTAGTTGTACACAAATGATGGTACAACTATATATAGTACATTAAGATTAGGGCTTATGGTACATATGGTTACATATTAACCATATGTTTCATAAAGTAACCCTTAATGAGCATAAAGTAACTATACTAAGATATAAATTAACCAAGCATGGTTAGCAAAGAAAGGAGTTGGGCCTTCTTGCTTGATGGGCTGAGAGTGGGATTATTCCTTGGGCCAAATCCATGGTGCAACAGTAGCCCCCCCCCCCCCCCGAGTCGGCGAATCGAGCATGCCGAGTTCGTCGAGAATAAGCGAACAGGCGGGAGAGTAAGAGGGTCCGACTAGGCCTTTCTCTCGAGGGTTTTTCCCATTCGTTCGGTCGATCCGGGCGCGTCGACTTATGTCAGCGCGTGGATGCGACTGGTCCTTGCACCTAGCACGTGCTTCCTTATTTTTCGCCCCAGTGATGATTACGTTTTTAGCGGTTATCGAGATAAGTTAGGGTTTCTATGTTGATATGACGTTTTGGTGTACCGCCTCTTTGACTTCCGCCTTGCTCTTAGCCACATCCTTTCCATGGTTCCCTATATATAACGCCATATCCTCCCTTTCTCTACCCTTTATTCTGTATTCTGAAAACTCCGAGCAGGTGTTTTTCTTTTATCCAACTCGATCTCCTTTTCTGTTCTGCTTTTACTTGTACCCTTTCATTTTCCGAGTATGAAATCGGTTCAACGAGTTCTCCGAAATTCTCGATGTCGAATGATTCTTCTACTAGCTCTGATAGTCAAGCGTTGATCCGCAAGAGTAAGAAGAATGTGGATCGGCTCACCGTCTCGGTTTCGCCCTCTCTTTCTTCCGAACCCTCGTATGACACAAGCGATTCAGAGAACGATGATAGGACAGCTTCATCGTCTCTTCGCCGCCCCAGACAGACGACCGACGACGGCGATGACTCTTCCGAGGAGGATCACACGTCGCTTGCTACTCTGAAGGAGAAGAAGAAGAAGAAGGTTGAGACGCAGGGTGATATCAAAACTGCCCGGGCGAGGAAGGAGTCGGCCGCGGATAAACGGAGGAAAGAGGCCACTCGCCAAAAGAAAGCGAAGCGGAGGGAGCAGTTGAAGGCTTTGGAAGCGGTTCCCGTGTTTGGCTTGGGTCCCGGTCGCTGCCCTCACATCGTGTTGGAGCTTCATGATGATAAACCATCGTGCTCCACTCATAAGAGTATTATCGCATGCGGTAAGGGGATAAATTGGCCGAGGATAAAATATGCCATCCCCGAGCCGGAAGACAGACCGTGGGCTCCCCCTAAGAATCACTTGTGCATCTACGAGTGTTTCTTCGATCAAGGTGGGCTCGGCTTTCCTATTCCCCGAGTGATCATGGAGTATTGCGCTCGTCGACGGGTCTCTATATCCCAGCTAACACATGCGAGCTTTCGGAACATGATGTCAATCCTGACATTGAGTTACGAGTCTCGTCGGGTGGTCACGTGCGATAACCTCGAGGAAGCTTGTGAAATTACCCGCGGGAACACCTTTGACTCTGGTCGGTTTCAGGTCAAGATGAAGAACAGACTCGTTCTGGCGGATAACTTCAAAACTAGGCTCTCCGGCAACTGGCAAGAGAAATATTTTTTCGTTGAGATAAACAAGGACTCGATTGGGAACTACAGTGGGGAAATTTGAATAGGCTGGAATAAACAAATCGGTATGATTTCCCCCCTCGTCTTTTATCTACGGCTGATCGTTGATTTTGTCTTCTTTTTGCAGATTCCTTTACGCGACCTCTCCCAGCTGCATCCTCTTCTTGCGTGGTTGGTTTGCTGCAGCTACATCCTCCTCAGGATTGGCCGTCCTTCCTTAACATCCGGATTCGCCAAGTGTACAACCAGATTTCCTCAGGTTTGTTCGCGCTTTTCGACCATATTTCCTTGCCCTTTCCGATCTAACTTCTTGGTTTTCACATTTTGTCTCTCAGAAAATCCCACCCTTGGTTACGACGTCGCGAGGCGTGTTGCTCCCCCGTCAGATCAAGCAAAAATGGCAAGATTGAATCTAGCTCAGCCTCCGCTTCCCAAACCCAAGGCTGGCGCTAAGCCGAGCGAGCCTGTTTCCTCGGGAGCAAAGGAACTCGCTGGTGCAGGAAAGAGCAAGTTTGTGGCTTCGGTAACAGATAAATCTGCTGGCAAGTCTGTTATTTCGGGCCGCTCGGGCGGAACCCTGAGCAAGGTGCAGAAAGAAAAGCCTGCTCGAGACACGACTGGGACTGCTTCAAAGAAGCGGTCAAGGGACGAGAGCGCCCAAGTCGTCGTCAAACACGGGGCCGGGAAAGACGTTGAGGCGATGTTTGCTCACAAGCGTGCTCGCCAGAGCTCCGAGGGGGCCTCGCAAGACCTTGTGCTTTTGCCGGTGGATGATACCGATGCTAACACTAGCACCAATCGAGAGGAGCGAAATGTCGACTTGGTTGATGTTGGCCATAGCACCGAGCCAGGCGCTGATGCCGAAGACAGCCTACTCGTCCTTCATAGTCGCGATGAACTCGATTCTTCGGACGATTTTTCATACAGCTTCAAGGGCTTTGGCGGGCATATCATCGACTATCCTGAGGAATGCGCCAAATATATTAACTGCATTCGAGGGGTTACGAAGAAGGGTCCGAACCCCGGGTTGGACGAGATGTATGACCGAGAGGGCTTCTGTCAGTCCGCTGCGTACCTCGTGGACGTAAGTTCCACTCTTATTATTTTATACTTCTCTCTTTTTTATATATCCCTGTCATTCCCACCTGTGTGATTTGGCTCATGCTCTAGTTCCGCTCCTTTGCAGACCATAGTCGCTTTCAATTCGGTTTGGAAGCGATTTGACTCCGCCATGAGGAGGGAACGTACGCTGAAGGAGGAGATGGACTTCGACGAGGCTCCAATCGACATGCTCACTAAGGAGAATGAGGCACTAAAATCTGGAGGTGCCTCGATGGAGCTCGAGAAATCGAAAAAGGAGCTCGAGAAGTTGAAAAAGTATTCTGAGAGGCGGTCAAAGATGTTGGAGGATGTCACCAAGCAGTATGAGGCGAAGAGGAAGGAGAGGAGATGAGCGGAGGCGAGGTTTGAAGACATCAGGGAGCGTCTCCAGAAAGTCGAAGAGGTGAATACTGCGTTGATTGAGCACGTCCGGATGCATGTACCCCGTCTTCGGTCCTCTCCGAGAGACCATGGTCTATCTTGCGCCAAGATGGCTGCCAAGTGGGTCCGTACTGAGCTGACTTGGCAGGCGCAATCTTCTCTCGACCGGGCCCGTAAATATTGTGCCGAGCGGGTGGAGTACGCTCGTCTTAACAGCTTGGCTAACCAGGTCAAGACGCAACTCAACATGATATCGGCGTACGGAATCGACGCTGATTCTGAGGAGGTTCATGCCATATCTGACGATCTTCAGAGAAGGATCAAGGCAATGAAGCTGATTGACTTCTTAGAAAAACATTATGAGTTCGTTCCCGGGACGAGTGTTCTCCCGGAGAGCTATGATGAGGATAGAGTCGGGTCTCCTCTTGTGAAGGCTTCGGGATAGAGCGTGGTTGGATCCTCGAGCCCTATATAAGCGAATGGATTGAGAACACTGCTGAGGGTGGAGACACTCGGGATAATGATCCGATCGTCGGGTCCGAGCAGGATGCTGAGGTCATACTCGCGGCGGCAACTTCGAGTTCCCCCCAGGTCAGTTAAAATTGTCGAGCAATTCCTATCCGGTATTGTTTCGAAAGTTGCCGAAGATCTAATGAATGAAATTGCGGACAGGGTTTTAGCTGAGCCCGAATTTGCCGATCAGACTTTGGTTGGGGCTTCGGCAGAGGATCCAGGGGCCAAGGTGTCTGGCGTTGTCGGGCAATCCGGAGTCGAAGCTTCAGCGAAAGACCCAAAGACCGGGGAAGACTTGATGCCTCTTTTTGCTCCACCCCCTTAAGTTCCGACGCAGAGTGATCAGCGTCCAGAATAGCTTTGTATTTTCATTTATTTTATTGTAATCGGGCCGAGTGTGGCCGTTGACCACTGTATAATTTTCCCCGGGCTGATGTGGTCTGGGTTAAACTTGTTTACTTTGCCTGGGGAGCGGATCCTCTAGGTTTTGAACGGGATTTGAAGTTTCTTTTATGCGATTAAGTTTTTTAGCTTAAGCATCTGCTTATGTTTTTAGTGCAACTAAGTTTTAAAGCTTAGGCACTCTAAGAGTTCTGGGAGTAGACCCGCAGTTTAGTTGGTTTTGATCGAAATCCAGAATTTTTATTTATGCGATTAAGTTTTTTAGCTTAAGCATTTTCGTATGATCTTTGTGCGGCTAAGTTTTGAAGCTTAGGCACTGACTTGTGCGTCCAGCGAAGTGATCCCTGGGTTACTTTGCTTTTGATCTGACCGAGTTCGCCGGATGGAATGGTCGGATCGAGTCGTCCGCGAGTCGGAACCCGACTTACGACTAGAGTCCGTCTCGTGGTTAAGCATGCGAGAAGTGTTCGGCTTAAAATTCTTACACGTCCTTGGGAACTCGTGCAGGACTGGGCCCGGTTTTTATCCTACTCGGGACGGTTGTGGTGGATCTTTCGAATTTGGATTGTAGATTATTTCGCTAATGCATCTAAGAAAAACGTATGTTATGAGTCCGCTCGGGTTTAGCTATGGTAGGCCTCCCAAGGGGGATCGGCCGAGTACTTGATCAGAGTATCGGTGTAAGTGAGCACGGAGTTGTAAGTAAGCGCGGAGCTATTAGGGTTTGGACCGATCTTTTAGTTAAAATAGATATCTTTATTGTTTATAGCTGGACTTCCGAGGAAGCTGCCTACGTACCCGTTAAATAGGGATCAAGCCAGACGTAGTTCACGTTACAAAGTAAAAGATAAGCAAATCATCCGGAGATGAGTTAGAGCGAGTCGCTCGGAAACGAGTAGAAGCATACGATGCTTGCTTTTTTTTTTTTAATAATAATTTAAAAAGGAACTTGGGCGATGCGGTGAGTGAGGGCGGGGCCTTCCTGGTCGAGTCGGCTTTGTGTTGTGGGCTCTATTTCTTCCTGAGGACCGGTGTAGAGGTTGATCGAGCGGAGTTGTTTGCCCGCGATGAAACACGTTCGGGCCATCTTTTAATTCCCGCGGATTGTGAAGACTCCGAGCGGGGTTGGGAACTTGAGGCACTGGTGGTATGTTGAGGAGACGGCTCGGAGAGAGAATAACCATGGGGTGCCTATGATTACATTGTAAACGGTCGGTTTATCTACGACCAGAAATTTGACATTTCGGGAGATTCCCCTGGTGTTTACCATCAGTTTGACTGACCCGACTGTCATTGTCGTGACGCCGTCGAAACCGGGGAGGGGCATGACACCCGGCTTGATGCGATCGTCGGGTATCTCCATCTTTTGCAAGGTTTCCTTGAAGATCAGATCGACCGAGCTCCCGATATCGACCAAAACCCTATTAACCACGAGCGGATCGTTATGGGGCATGGCCAAGTCTTTTGTGTCAGCCTCCGTGAAAATGACGGGCATGTCAACCAGACTCTGATCGGGACAACTCTTGTCAGTGGTTGCTGCCCTCTCGTATTGCTTGAGGGAACGGACCGAGTCGTGGGCTAGGCTGAACCCTCCCATGATCATCAGGACCCTCTTGGTTGGGTTCTGCTTAACGGCTTGTCCTTTGTCGGGTTGAGCACGCTTTTGGGGAAGGGGCGAGTCGGCGTTCCCGCTTAGTTTCTGTTCGTTCCCATTATGCTCCTCCTCGGGTTTCCTCTTCTCACCTTGGTCGATTGGAGGCACAACCTTGATCGCTCGCTTTTGGTACTGTGCGAGCAGTTGTTCCTTCAGGTGTCGGCATTGTGAGGTTGAATGCCCGTGCATCTGATGGTAGTCGCAGTAGGATTGCCCGCTCGCCGGTTCCTGGACCTCTTGCGGTCGCTGGTACTTGTTCCACTGCTTCGAGGGGAGGCTTGACGAGCTGGTGACGACATTGGTCGCCAACTTCTTCTTATACTCGTAGTCCTAATGCTGTCAGGGTTCCTGGTAGGGTTCCTCGACAACTTCCTTCGCCTTGGCCCTAGCTGCTGGGGGCTTGACAGGTGAGTTCTTCTGGGCCTTCCCGGCCTGGTCCTTTTCAAGCCTGATGAAATCGAGCGAGCGGTGCATGGCTTCCTCGATTGTCTTTAGGGGGTGCAGGATCAGTTCCTTTCGGAATTTAGACGACCGGTGTCCCTGCTTGAGGGCAGCGACAACAGTGGTGTCGCTCGCCGTGACCCACGAGATGACGGCCTTAAAACGGTCCATGAACTTTTCAAGCATCTCCTTCTCGCCCTGGACCAATCCCCATAGATCGGCGTCCGAGGCGCCGTCCTCTATATAGATGGCGTAGTGCCTGAGGAACGCCATCAACAGTTGCTGGAACGAGTTGATCGAACGGGACTCTAGCCTGGAGAACCAGTCCAAAGCAGGGCCTGCCAAGTATTCGATAAAATACTGGCAGTGGCCGGAATCATACTCCTCGAGAGAGAAGTGGACTCGTCCCATCGCGATGGAGAAGGCAGTGAGATGCTGCTTCGGGTCGGAGTCCCCGGAATATGGTTGTAGCCTTAGTTTAGCGGTATGCTTGATCGGAATAGATGTTATTCTATCGGAAAAGGGGGTCCGCTGAGTCTCGGCTAAGACTTGGTCGATTTCTGGGGCCAAGCTAAGGGCTTGGTGCATCCTCGAACTCATTTCCAGGATTTGATTTCTCAAATCCTCAAGCTCGAAGTGCTGAGTATGAGGCATTTCACGATCGGGGGCAGTTCCCTGTCGGGCAACGATGGTTTGTCGGAAATCCGCAGCATTACCGAGTCTCCCGAAGATTGAAGGCGAGGAGCTCGCTCAGACTGTTGGCGACTCGAAGGTGGCCCGTCTCGGGGCTCCCTCGGCTTGTTCTGGGAGTGGCCCGCGAGATGCGAACAGGCTGTCGAGTCTGAGGTTTGTTAACCTCGCTCCCTCTTCCTGCTCGTCGAAACGACGCATAAGAGCTCCGATGAGCCTAGCGGGATCCAGGTGAGGTTCCTGCTCGCTTTGATTTTCTGCTCGACCCTGGTTGTCTCGGGTGGGGTTGGGTCGAGCGACTAGCGTTTGCCTCAAATCCACTGTGCTTCCGAGCACGTGCCGGAGGTCTGTTGGCTCTTGTATCCTCTGAAAGGCGGATACATGACTGGTCGGGCGCTCGATCCTTTCGAAGACTGAGGAGGCGGCGGTTTGCCGCTCGACCCTACTGGGAGCGGTGATCGGGTCAGCGGGCGGGTTGTGCTCGCTGGGGAGGAAGGAGGGGTTCTCCGTGTTTTCAGTGTTGGGGTGTCCCTGCTCGGGAAGAAAGGTCGCTCGCTGGGCCACTGGAGTGTTAGTGCCCTGAGCACTTGTTCCCGAGGAGCGCGTTCCCATACTAACTTCCTTATTAAGATCCATTTTTGCGTAAAAAGATATCCTCTTTTGTTGCGAGAAGTCAAAAAAATTCCCCTACCTGGCGCGCCAAATGTTAATGCTCAAATCGAGATCCACACTAAATTTGTATTCGGTTCGGGGATTCTTTGATTTAATGGAAAAGGAAGTGTTTGATTAGAATTGAGGGTCCGCTCGGATGAACAGTAATCGAGTGGAAAAGTTACGTTGTCGAGTGGACTCACGTGTGTTGTAAGGAATAATAAGCTTTTTGGTGCAAGAATGATGTATTCCAACTTAGTTGTACACAAATGATGGTACAATTATATATAGTACATTAAGATTATGGCTTATGATACATATGGTTACATATTAACCATATGTTTCATAAAGTAACCCTTAATGAGCATAAAGTAACTATACTAAGATATAAATTAACCAAGCATGGTTAGCAAAGAAATGAGTTGGGCCTTCTTGCTTGATGGGCTGAGAGTGAGATTTTGCCTTGGGCCAAATCCATGGTGCAACAGTCATTAATTCCGTTATCTAGTTATTAGTAGCGAATAAGATTAATATGAAGCTTTTCTTTTTCATTTTGGTATTGAATCTTCCACGTTTTTGACAATTATAACATTAAGATTACAAAAATAAAGAGTTACTGGTTTACACTTTTTGAAAACAAAAATGAAGATTCACATGGAATTATACTTTTTCCGTCTATGGTCAGATTTTTTCTGTTTATACTTTATTTTTATTTCCCTTTCATCAACCTCATATTCTTTTTCACTTGATGTCAAATTTGTTTTAAAAGATTCTTCTTTCTGTTAATATTGAAAAAGACTCAATTTGGAATCATCGTAAAAATTAAGAACGTTTAGAACATTTTTTATTTTGGTTGTTATGGTTTTGTTTGTATATTTTGTTCTAGTTAAACTTATAACTACTCAAGTTTTGGAGAGTGAGTCATCATCATTACAGTCCACGTGGACAGCTAGCAACCGGGCCACAAACCACGGACGGACGTTAAATTTCCGTCGGCAAAACACATGATTTCTCTTAACATCTGTCACTTTTCTACTTTCTTAAGCTAAACATCTCAACCCCACAATTATCCTTCATTTACACTTTAACCCCAATACTTTCAACATTACAATCTCACCTTCCTCTGTTTATAAAATAAAAAACTCCCACGATTCGGCAACGCATCAAGGAATAAAAAAGCTCGAGTCTTCTTTTTCCATTGCCATGGGCGCTTAAAGCTTAAATACTTCAATTCAGATTCAGATTCGTAAATTGTGAGTTTTTTTTTGTTGGAATGGAGATTGCTACTGTGGTTAAGGCTAATGGTGGTTGTGAAGCGGATCGAAAACGTCTTCGCCGATTGAGATGCTCTGTAAAAGATTACGATTGGGGCAAAATTGGGTCTGATTCACTCGTTTATAGGGTTTATGCGGCGAATTCTGATTACCAGATCGATTCGACGCGACCTTACGCCGAGCTTTGGATGGGGACTCACGATTCCGGTCCGAGTTACTTGGCCGATGATGGGTCCAATGGCGAGATGAGTCTTAGATCGTGGATTAACGAAAACCCTAAATCTCTTGGTCAAAGGGTTTTGGAGAAATGGGGTTGCGATCTACCGTTTCTCTTCAAGGTACATTTTTTCAAATTATCCCCAAAATTCTCTGCATTGAATCGGAAATTGTGTTTTGAATTTTGGTCGTTTTGGTGTGATTAGTGAGAATTGTTATGAAATGTAATTTTGAGTAATTTGATAGGTGTTGTCGGTGGCTAGACCGTTATCGATTCAAGCACATCCTGATAAGAATTTGGCAAAGAAAATGCATAAAGCTCATCCAAATTTGTATAAAGATGACAATCATAAACCAGAGATGGCTTTGGCTTATACACAATTTGAGGCTCTATGTGGATTTATTCCTCTTCAGGTATCATTTACTGTGTTGACACTATTTTGATCGTTGTTAAAGTTTTTGCTTTTATTATATGCAATGGCCCACATGTTGTTTGTTCTATTCATCTAATTTTCATCATGAGAATTGGTTAATATAGGTGATGGTTAAAAACTGTAGTGTCTCCTTCTCAATTGCTCTAAGTTTGTGCCTAAGGTTTGAGTATTTAAGCTTCTTCTTGTACTTAATGTTGTAGGAGCTTAAGAGTATCATTCGGGCTATACCGGAGATTGAGGAACTTGTGGGCAGTGAAGAAGCAAACCAAGTTTTCTGCATCAGTGAACATGATGAGGAGAAAGTGAAATCTGTTGTCCGAACAATCTTCACCCTGCTAATGTCTGCAGGTCCTGATACAACAAAGAAAATCGTATACAAACTGAAACGCCGTCTGCATATGGAGAGTCAGGTAACTTTTTTGTCACCGTCTATGTTGCTTAGTATTGTGTGTTTCTGTTTGATTCTTCCTCTTACTCGATTGCGTTTGTTATGCAGGAACGCCAACTGACAGACAAGGAATGGCTAGTTTTGAAGCTAGAGAAGCAATATCCAAATGATATTGGGGTCATATCTGCATTCTTTTTCAACTATGTGAAGCTCAATCCTGGTGAAGCCTTGTACCTCGGTGCAAATGAGCCCCACGCATACTTATTCGGTGAATGCCTCGAGGTCATGGCGACTTCAGACAACGTAGTGCGAGCTGGCCTCACTTCCAAGCCTCTGGATATTAAAACACTTTGTTCCATGCTCTCATATAAACTGGTAAACCTTAAATCTTAAAAACCAAGCTCTTAGTATATTACAAGACGTGCAAAGAAACTGAGTTTTCATTTCTGTGTTTTCAGGGATATCCTGAAATCCTGAAGGGATCAAGGGTTCGACCTTACGTCACAAGATACCTCCCGCCATTCGAAGAGTTTGAAGTTGATATATGTGATCTTCCCCGTGGAGCCTCGACTGTGTTTCCCTCTGTTCCAGGCCCTTCTCTTATGCTTGTGCTTCAAGGTGAAGGAAGAATGTCTAGTGAAACTTCTGTAGATGAGATTTCAATGGGAGATGTTCTATTTGTGCCTGCAGATACTGAGATTCACTTGAGGTCTTCTTCTGATTTGAAGCTGTACAGAGCAGGAATAAACAGTAGGTTTTTGTATCCTCTATAGTGAAAGTGAAACTACACACAAGTTTTTTAATCAGTTATTGTATGATTTAAGTTAAAAGAGAGGCAAAAACACTACTGTGCCCTGAAATTCCAAGTTTGATTGATTGATTATTTTTTGAAATAATGTTATCTGAATAAGATTTCTTGAAGAACAAAAGGGCATTCTTAAATAGAATATTGTGAAACATGAAAATCTTTTCCAAAAGAGTTTTTAATCCCAAAACATAATTTAAAAAGCTCTTTATCCAACAAAAAAAGGATCAAACAAACATTTCATTTCTTCAAGCATCAGTGCCTGGGTACTCGAAAACCACATCTCTCCCTGTAAGCTTCCTGTACACACCAGTCATTGTCTCAAGCTTGTATTCAGTGTTGTTCCTCTCCTTAGGATCCAAAAAGACCTGGCACAAATATGAAAGAAGCATGTTAAGGAAAACCTTAAAAGCATTAGAAGAAAATCAAATGGAAGTTTAGCATTTGAACTTACCTTCATGATCTTGGTGCCATCGAGACGGTATCTGGTTCTCTTTCCAACAATCTCAGCAGGGTAAGCAACATCCTCAAGCATAGCTTCGTGGACCGAGGTGAGAGTTCTGTTGCGTGGTCTCTGAACAGCTGAGCCTTTCTTGGGAGGACGCATGATTCTTCTGGTGGCAACAAATATCACATCTTTACCACTGAACTTCTTCTCAAGCTCCCTGACAAGACGAGAGTGAATCTTGCGGAAAGCTTTCCTCAATCTGAATGGAACGTAGATCACAACAGCCTTACGGTTTCCAGAGATATCCATGTGACTGCACAGAAAAAAAAGATATTTCAGCCGAGAAATCGTAAGTTTAAGAATCCTTGCACCGATGTAAAAACAAGAACTTACACTGCTTGGTTAATGTACAGATCTTTCAAGTCACTTTTCAACTCCTGGTTGGTGTTCTCCAAGTCAAAGAAAGCCTGCGAAAAAATAAATCAACATTCTAATCAATGAACCACCCAAGAGAATGACTAAGACAACAAGACAAGGAAGAAATGATGTAAGAACCTGAGCAACTTGCTCTTCGAACTCTGTTGGAGCCACACCCTTATCCTTCTGGATCTTGTTCTGAGCAGAAAACATCTTGGCAGTCTCTAGAACAGTGACAAGATAAAACACACACAATAATAAGCTAATCAACATTTGGTAACAAAGGTAACATCCATGATTGTAAAGAGACTTAAAAGCTAACTGTATGTGAATCCACTTCATACAAACTGATACAACCTTTTGTGAAACTATGACAAGTATTAACTTACAATCTACAAGAACCCAAAGTAAAAGAGTTCATTTTCAGCACAAGTTATATCATCTTCAAAAGCTAAATTACAAAGCAAAATAATTGAGCACTGTGCAAATCGAATACCCGAAATTACCAGATTATACAACACTTAAAAAAAATCTAAATCGAAATCAAAATGAAAAACATTTATCCATAAACCTAAAAGCAAGTTCTTCATTCGCTAGTGAGTAAAACCCTAATCAACACCATGAATCAAAGCTCTCACTGAAGCTACTATCTTCCTCTAAACAGTTTCAGTGAGCAATTTGTTTTAAAAAAACATCGATAAGCCTCCGAAAAAGCAAATCCGTTACTTTATATTACGCGGAAACGATTCTACAGAGAAAGGAAGCCTTTGAAGCTTACCAGTAAACAACGAACGAAGAACTCTACACAAGGTGAGAAAAATGTTTACGGCTTTATCAGAGCTTCGTGTTCGAGAGGCAGCACAAATCTGGTGAAGCAAAGGCTATATATTTAGGGTTTTTTTTTAGATCCCTATTTTGGACGGTCTGGATTCGCTCGTGGCTCTGATGAAGTTATACCCAAACTGGGCTGTTTATAGGAAGAATGGGCCTAATATATATTATTTTCGAGCTAGCCCAATATGAAATATATAATTGTTTTGTTTTTTTTTTTTGTTTTTTTTTTGGTGAATCTTGTTTTGTTTTGTTTTGTCGATTAGAAATATAAACATTTTTTATTTTTGATTTGATAGAGGATGATAATGCTTTTTTAGTAGACAAAATTGAATTAGCTAATCCTAGTTGCTAAATTTCTTTCAGTATCTCTCCATTATTAATTTCTTTGACAAGACTGAAGCAATTTAAACGTGAAAAGCATTATTAAGAATTAAATACCTTACAAAGTTAGAGCTTAGTGCTTGTCTTGTTCCGATTCTTCTAATTCTAAATTTAACGATAAAAACCAAACCAAAATATTATTTGCCATTTTTTTGTTGTCATTTGAAAAGTTTAAATATATGAATATTTTGTTTGTATAGTTTTATGTCTATCTAAACTTTTGCTTGATATGTGGATAATGCTTAATGTACCGTACGCACTAACGGTTTATAATCCTTTGACCATTCAAACACCATCAAATTTTTATTTTATTTTTAATGGTTAATGGTTTCTTAACAACATGCGAGCATATTTAACGTGTCCATAAATACATTAATTACATAAGCAAGATCTTATCAATTCACCATAAAACGACATCGTTTAGTCACACAAAAAAACCTTATTCACATTTTTGGTTCTCATCATCATCATCATCTATAAAAGTAAAATTTCATAGCCGCTTTGATTTCTTCTCTTTCTCTCTTTCGCTCACCCTTATCGCCGCTGTTTCGTCTTTGATTTCTTAGGTATGTATATTTCTCTCTCTTTCTTTCTTCTTTATCAAGCTCCGTTAATGGCGGAAATTACAGATCAAAGTTAGTTTCTTTTTTTTCCTTATTTTGAAGATCTTATCTTGTTCGTTTTCTTTAGTCTTTGTGAAAATTTATGTTTTTAGTGCAGTCAAATACTTTCTTTGTTCCTTAATTCGTCGACTTGTATGAATTTGGTTTCTTGTAGTCAACGTATTCGTTGGCTTTTTTCTGTTTCAAATTCAATCCCTTTTTATACCCAATCTCTCTTAATTTCGAAATGATCCATTTTTTCATCACTTCCCTCAAATTCGACGAATTTAGTGAGAATTGTACATAAATTTTACATGTAAAAAACTGATTTCTTTCTATTTCTTTTGTTCTTTTAAAAAAAACCCTAATTTTGTTTAAATTGATGTTACAGATTAGGAGTTCTTCTGTGGTTCGAAGATGAATTATTGTAACTTTCAGCAGAACGTCTTCATGTCTCGTGACGAATCAAGAGGATCTGTTGTTTGTCCTAAGCCTCGTCGTGTTGGGATTCTTGCTAATAACGTTGTTCGTCCGTTTAGATTACATTCTAGGTATAAAAGTCTCTTCCTTTAATGTTTTTTTGCCCACAATGATCATATTGGTTTTTTAAAAAAAAAAAAATGCTGATTTTACTTTGTTTTGTGATTTCACAGTCAATCAGGAGCAGCCGATGTATATGATGATTCTAAAGCCGGTGCTGATCTTTTGGACATACTTCGTAGAAAGGTTTGTCCTTTGTTTGAACTATGTGAATTTGAAGCATTTCCTTAATTTGTGTTTTCTTGGTATTAAATCAATGCTAGGCTATATAATTGATTCATGAGTTAATTCAGTTTTTGTTTAAGATTGTTACATGAGTTAATTTAGTTTTTGTTTAAGATTGTTACATGAGGTAGTTTAGTTTGATCTAAGTGGAATAAGTAAAGTATTATCTTTGTATTGGTATCTAAACTGTGATTTTCCTGTTTCTCTATAGGAGGATTGTGGAACATTATCATTTGTAGCTTCATCACCGCCGTTTTTCCTCGGGTCTCCCCCGAGTAGAGCAGCGAACCCGTTAGCTCAAGATAAACGCTTTGGAGATGAGAAGTTAAACTCTACCTCACCCTCGCTCTCACCATTCCTCCCATCGCGATCTCCATCTCGTGCCAGCGGAGGAGGGGGTTGTGGTGGTAGAATGAATTATGGGCTGAAACCAGCAGCGGTTAGAGTAGAAGGATTCAATTGCTTGAACAGGGACCGTCAAAACTCGAGCATCCCTGCCATGGCCTAGAAGAAGAAAAAGGAAGCAGAGATTGACGAAAGTGTACATAAAATCCTCAATCAAGACTCCATTTTTTCAAGCATACATAATGGAAGATTTGAAGATAAGTTAAGGCTTTTAAAGTTTTACCGCAGTTTTCTGTAACTATGATGAGGTCAATATTTGTGTATATACCGTAATTATGAGGTAAGATTGAGTCTTTCATGTGTTAAAAAAACATTCTCTTTTCTTTTGAGTCTCGTTGTAACATATTACACCTATTTGGAGTGTATTCTCTTTTGTATAGTAAAACGTTTCTTCTTTTTTTGGAGATTCTCAAATCTTTGTAAAATGTAATGATTTTGATAAATTCCATGAATGTTTTGTATTATTGAAACAAGTTTCCGTATCTCACTCTTGTCTCTTTAGAGCTTCTCATTCGCTTGTCTTGATGAGATTAGACAGGAGACACGGAACGGAATACAATAGAGTCGCTTCTCGTTGACTGCTAAGAAGATCCGTAACGTGACAATTACGAGTTAAGGTCTATTCAACGAAGAAGATTCCTTCAAGTTCAAATATTTGTGTCGGGAACATAACTTATAAAACTTATTGAATTAATTGACATTGGATTTGACTAATTTAACTTTGTTTTGAAGTAATCAAACCAAAGGATAAGCCAAAACCATGGAAACGAAAATTAGACATATAGTTGTAGCTTCTTATGCAATTATATGGCTTTTTTTTGATATTTTGGGTTAAATATTACATGGTTATTCTTATTACAAAGTTTTGACTAGCTTCATATGCAATTTCAATTGTAATATCAAAGCTGATTTTTGGTTTTTCTGTGTTAAACTTAATGTGCGTGTAAAAAAAGAAAAGAAATTAAAATAAAGGTGATTAAAGACAATTAAAAAAGAACTAGTAGAAGAATTAAGATTACGTTTTGATAAAACCGTCGGCGAACTACACAAAGATCCGCCCACAGTCACAAGAAGAAAAAGATCAAAACCCGGAAACCGAAAACCAGAAACCAGTGAATGGTTTGGACAGTTAAAAGCGGTTTTGGTAAACCGATTCTTTTCCCGAAAACCAGGAGGTAGGTGTGGGCCCCTAATGACTCAAATCCCATCTGGCTCAAATGTGGCGATTCGACCAAATTTCTGACGCGTCTGCGTGAAAGACACGTGCTCCGCTACTGTCTTTTCACACTTTTGATAAAATAGACGGACTTTTATTTTCCCCAAACCAAGGAATAATATACAATAGTATTCTTAGCATGAAAACAAGGAATATATATAGATTAAACAAAATATTATTTCACGAATCACCTAAGTTTTTTTAAATTCAGGATTGGTCAGATGCTCTACCTAGTTAAATACTACATGATCCACCCTACACCCACAATCCAAATTTGAACGAATATCAAATTGTATAAACCAGATTTTTAATAACTCTCTTTACTCATTCATAAGCATTTTAAATCATAAACAAATTATTGTTATACGTGTACGTCACGCGCGTGGGGGTTGAGAGTGGGGATAGAAACAAAACTTGCGGACCAAACACAAGAAGTGAAACCTTGAATCAGGGATAAAAAAACCGCGGCGTTTCAGTAAAATGACAAAAACATCCCTTACTTTAGAAAAAACAGCTCTTCTTATCATATTTTCTTTGAATTCTCCCTTCTTCCCTTGGTTTTGTTACTCCGCTCCCAAAAACCCAGGGGCTTCTAAACGCATACAATCCCTTAAAAGCTCTAATCTTTCTTATATATTAGTCAATAATATCCATTACCACTTCTCACAAAATATCCCAAAATCTTTCAAAACATTTTTTGTAATCGAGTTTTTTCTTCGCTCTGGGTTTACTGTTGTTAGATCAATTGTTTAGTGTAAGGAAATCGAAATCAAGCAGACAAAAAGATGCGGATGAGCTGTAATGGATGCAGAGTTCTTCGAAAAGGGTGTAGTGAAGATTGTAGTATAAGACCTTGTTTGGCTTGGATCAAATCGCCTGAAGCGCAAGCAAACGCAACCGTGTTTCTCGCTAAGTTCTATGGTCGTGCCGGACTCATGAACCTAATCAACGCCGGTCCTGATCATCTTCGTCCTGGTTAGTAAAATGTCGCCGTTTCGTGTCTTAGGTCATTTCATAAGACGCCGTTTTGTGCATTTGTGTGGAAAAAACTAAAAACGCCGTTGTATTGCCGCATCTTAGTTACGACGTCGTTTTAATGGAATTTTTGTTTTACAGGGATATTCCGATCGTTGTTGCATGAAGCTTGTGGGAGGATTGTGAATCCGATCTATGGTTCGGTGGGTTTGTTATGGTCGGGAAATTGGCAGCTTTGTCAAACCGCCGTGGAATCGGTGTTGAAAGGTGAACCGATCAAAGAAATCGCTACCGACGCGGCGACGAACGGACATGGACCGCCGCTTAAGATCTACGACATCCGACATAACTCTAAGGACGAGAACTCCGCCGCTAAGGATTCTGTCTCCACCGATCAGAAACGTGCGAAAACTCGCCGGCCTAAAAGAGTCGCCGCGGTCGCGAAACCGGCGGAATCGGAAGGAAAATCCGGCGGAGATGAAGCTAGTCATGAGTCGTCGTTGAGTCACCAGTCTGAAATTGTGGCTGCTGCCCATGAAGGAGATAGTAAGGAGTCGAAGAGTAATGTCTCGGAGGTTCTGACATTCTCGCCGCCGGCTGGTCAGGTCGCCGGTGAGATTAAGCTTGACCTAACTTTAGGACTCGAGCCGGTGTCACGTGCGTATGACGTGGTACCTGTAAAGAAGAGAAAGATTGGTGTGTTTGCCACGTGTCAGAAGGAGACCACGTGTAAGACTGAGCTGATGCTTTAATCAACAAACCTTTAGAAGTTTTGCCCGCTCCGTTCGGCTCGGCTCTGTTCATCATCCGAGCCGGTAACTTTTTTTTTTGGTTTTCTTCTATAGTTTTCTCCTTTAATCTTCACTTTCGTTTTGATCGTGACTAAAGAATCAAAGAATAGAGTATGTACAAACTTATTTTACAGTGATAAATTCATAATTGGCTTAAAAGGTATTTACCATTCTGATTTGTACAAAGAACCAAAAGTGTAAATTACACAAAATACACGAAAAGTTGCTATGGTTGGTGGATTCTACATAAGATTGGGCCTTGAGAAATATTATTGGGCCTATAATCAGCACACGTGGTGTATTTTAATTGGTTAAATACAGCTGACCTGGCATTTAAAAAAATACAACCCATGTGCTTCGGGCTCGAGCGAACGTATTGGTAGGGGCCAGATTCTGTAATCTTCTTCACCTACTCACTCGCTTTTCTCAATCTTCCCAAGTTATCACCGGCGGCGATCGATCCGAACGGGATTTCGCTGGGGAAATCGGTCACTGGAACGGAATTTTAACGGTGAAGATGAAGATATTTGTGAAAACCCTCAAGGGGACTCATTTCGAGATCGAAGTAAAACCCGAGGATTCGGTAATGGGGATTTCTTGTGACAATTTGCTTTGTTAGTTTCGATCGAGTTTCTTGTTTCGTTTAGAGTGAGGTTTCGTCTTTGAATCTTTGATTTGATCGGATTTAGTGGATTTCTGTTGATTACTTTCTTTCGTGATCGAAGAATTAGCTCCTGCTAGTGAATTTTCATGTAATTTTGAGGTTGCTAGATATAATTGATTCAATTCAGCAATCTTTGTGTATGGATTTTGTTTTTGCCATCTTCAGGTATATGAAGCTTGACAATTTTGGTTTGTATTATATAGTTATTTCACTGTTTGTAGTGGGAAATTGGCATTAAAGTGCAATTCTCATTGGCATTAGAGTTTTACAGTATTTCACTGAACTGAGAGTTGCGTAACCTTGATTGCTGTTTTTTATTTCGTTGTTTTGAATGTATTTCTTATGATCATATGCTAGGTTGCTAGTTTTTGGTTTTAGATGAGTATGAAGTTGTTTTTTGGTTGATGCATTTGATTATTTTCTTGAACTTATGATGGGAAAATGTTAACATTCAGGTTGCTGACTTGAAGAAGAATATAGAGACTGTGCAGGGAGCTGATGTATATCCTGCTGCAAAACAGATGCTTATTCATCAAGGGAAAGTGCTTAAAGATGAGACCACAATTGAGGAGAACAAAGTTGCTGAGAACAGTTTTATTGTCATTATGATGACCAAGGTGAGTTTGGATCTGAGGAATCAAAAGTAATTGTGTTGTTTTCTGTTTTGCTCTTTGATTACCTGATTCTGACTTATGCTCTATGGGGATAACCGTGTAGAGTAAACCTGCTTCAGCTGGAGCGTCTAGTGCATCTGCGGGCTCTCCAGCGCAGGTGAGTAGGTACTGTTGTTATAGCATCATCATAAACGCTGAGTTGCCGAAACTTAGAATATTGGGAAACCTTAGCCTCTGCAACTAAGGAAATGAAATTTCACATGTTCCTTAACAGCAGATATTTTCCGTTTGTTGAATTATCTTACTTTGGCATTGATTTAGGCCAAGTCGATACCTACCTCATCAACACAGCCTTCAATTTCCCCTCCCACTCCGGCTTCTGTAGGAGTGTGAGTTTAAGAGACGAGTACTTTCCTTTCAGAAATTTCCTGAAAACAGAGTGAAAAACTGTGATGACACTTTATGTTAAAACTAATTCGGATTCTCCCCCCAATCTTTCTAAAATTCTGCAGACCAGCAGCAGCTGCACCCTCGCCTGCACCTGCACCCGCACCTGCACCTGCCCCTGCACCCGCACCTGCACCTGCACCTGTTGCAGCAACTGAAACTGTGACTGCACCTATACCTGAACCTGTACCTGCTACTCTACCAGCAAGCATTCCAGCACCCGAATCAGCTCCTGCTGGGTGAGCATATTTGGTATCTGAATGTAGTCTATTTAATTTTGTGCTTGCTTCAGAGATTGGCCTATTCTTATTTTTTTCATATACCTTTTTGGTTGAGATAGATCTCAGGGTGATGTTTACGGACAAGCAGCATCAAATCTGGCTGCTGGAAGTAATTTAGAGAGTACTATTCAGCAGATTCTTGACATGGGTGGAGGAATGTGGGATCGTGACACTGTTGTCCGTGCTCTCCGTGCTGCATTTAACAACCCTGAAAGAGCTGTGGAATATCTTTACTCAGTGAGTTCAATCCCATCATCTTGGTCACTATACCTATAAATCTACTTCCTCTATATATTTAAAACACTGACTTTGATGTTTTAGGGGATCCCTGAGCAAGCTGAAGTTCCACCAGTTGCCCGTGCCCCAGCTAGTGGTGGACAGCCAGCAAATCCTCCAGCACAGACTCAGCAACCTGCAGCGGCACCTGCAACTGGTCCTAATGCAAATCCATTAGATCTCTTCCCACAGGTAATACACCTTGAGATCTAAAATATGACTTCTGATCATATATGGGTATGTAACTTAAATCTTCTCTTACTTTTGACAGGGCTTGCCAAATGTTGGAGCTCCTGGTGCCGGAACACTTGACTTCTTGCGCAACAGCCAACAGGTATGAGCTGTTTCTTTTCTTACAGTTGCTTACAACAAGATTATATTAAATATCAATGTGTGACGTGTTTATTGTGATGTATATTAGTTCCAAGCTCTGCGAGCCATGGTGCAAGCAAACCCTCAAGTTCTTCAGGTATGTTGATCCCACTTACAGAAGAACCAAAATAACTTAAGTCATTAGATAGTGTTACCTATGATTTTGTCCACGCGTTTTCTACAGCCTATGCTTCAGGAACTAGGAAAGCAAAACCCAAACTTGATGCGGTTGATTCAAGATCATCAAGCTGACTTCTTACGCTTAATCAATGAACCCGTTGAAGGAGGGGCAGAAAGGTATGTATAATCTCTGTGCTACTATGATTATGCTTCATCTGTTTTATTCTCACATATAAAAAAACCAAAACTTTGGGAGGCTTTTAATTACTTACATAGTGACTCTTCTGATGTTTGCTTGTGCATTATATAACTCAGTGGCAACCTCTTGGGCCAATTGGCGGCGGAAATGCAACAGCCACAGGCGATCCAAGTCACACCTGAGGAACGTGCAGCAATCGAACGGGTCTGTTCCCTTTTTCTTTTCTTTCTTTACTTTGAGAAGTTGACATCTCTTCATGATTGATCAACTTGGTTTTACATTTGTGAAATAAAAAAACAGCTGGAAGGGATGGGATTCGAGAGAGCATTGGTGTTGGAAGTGTTCTTTGCGTGCAACAAGGACGAAGAGTTGGCTGCAAACTATCTTCTGGACCACATGCATGAGTTCGAGGAATAGCTTCTTCCAGTAAAGTCACCTTCTTCTTCATTCTCTATATCCTTCTCATTGGTCCATATGTTTACTTATACATTTGTGAGATGCCAAGTTCAAACAAAAGATTACTCTGTCCATGGTCATGGCTCAGTTCTCAGTTAAAAATGGAGTTTTCTCATCTGCTCTCTCTCTTCGTGTTGCCTTAGATCTTCACTAGTCGTTTACAAAGTCTCATGTTCCTGTTATTTTTGTCCATTTAAGGACATGTATTTGTTCATTTATGTGCCTAACTATAATAAACAACAACAAAAATATGGAAAAAACTCACTGTAACAATCTCCCAAATCTTCCCTCTTTGTAAACTCCATAGTTTGTCAATTCTCTTTGTAAACTCCATAGTTTGTCAATTCTTGTACCTATTTTTTATCTAACCAAGTTTTGTCTATGTTGTGTTCATGAAATCGCTAAAATAGCTCCTTTTTAGTTCGATTTGAAACTGAATTGGAAGAAAATTGATTAACCATCAGGAGTCTCTACCTCAACTAGAGGCTTTCCTCACACTAATTCCCAACGTGCCGGCGTATTCAGGTCCAATACGTCGTCGTTTGATGCACTCATGGATTTCTGTATCTCTGAGCCTTCACTTGGCAGCAACACCGAAATTTAAAAGAAATAAAAAAATAGAGAACTCAGAAGCTCCCCGAAGAAAAGCCCTAGAAGTCTCTCTTCCCACTTTCTTCTCTAAATCTCTCTTTCGAAAAGCTTGATCTCTCATCATCGAAAATGTCTGTGCGTGTTCTCAACCCTAATGCCGAGGTTCTCAACAAATCCGCGGCGCTTCATATGACCATCAACGCCGCTAAGGGTTTACAAGATGTACTCAAATCCAATCTCGGTCCTAAAGGAACCATCAAGATGTAAATCTCTTTCTCCGCTTTTCTTCTTGGATCTATGTACTATTCCCTTGATTTTTTTTGTTAGTGTTTATGCCGATTTATCGATCAATTTGTGTGTAGGCTTGTTGGTGGCTCCGGGGATATCAAGCTTACCAAGGATGGGAACACTCTACTGAAGGAAATGGTAAGTCCGAGAGCAAAAAAAATTGCTAGATCTTGTTGATAGATTAGAATCTAGCTTAGTATTTTCCGAAGCTAGTTAAACCTAGGCTTGTGTATTTTTTGTTCTAGTGAAATTGAAGTACAGTTCTGTGAATTTGAATATGTTAATGTTAGGGTCATGTAATTAAGTACGTTTTGGTCCAGGACTTACTCAAGAAATGTGACTTAGTTGCTCTAATCTACAGTTCTGACTTGCTTTATCTTTGCAGCAAATTCAAAACCCAACAGCCATCATGATTGCAAGGACAGCTGTTGCACAGGATGACATTAGTGGTGATGGTACTACTTCTACTGTCATCTTCATCGGTGAGCTTATGAAACAGTCCGAGCGTTGCATCGATGAAGGTAAGCCAAATTTGTCATGGTTAACATCAATTCTCCAGATACCTTGCCATGTTTTGTTTAACCTCAGTGAGAAAATGGTTCTAATCAAAAGGTTTATACGTGTCCCAGGAATGCATCCACGTGTCTTAGTTGATGGTTTCGAGATTGCAAAAAAAGCCACTCTCAAATTTCTCGACACTTTCAAGACACCTGTGGTTATGGGTGATGAGCCTGATAAAGAGATCCTCAAGATGGTTGCTAGGACAACACTAAGAACAAAGGTATTCTTTGTTTGATGATGTCTTTTATCTTTTCGGTATCAGTCTCTTCTCTTCACTTTCTAACTGCCATTTTCTTGTCTTACTTAGTTGTATGAAAGCTTGGCTGATCAACTGACCGATATTGTTGTGAATTCGGTAAGTATACGGATATCTCTCATTAAAGATCATCATTCTTTTTTTAATATATAGGTGAGCTAATCTATGGATCAGTTTGGTTTCCAAACTTGTTTCTCTTCTAATTAGCTACCCCCTGCACATAACAGGTTCTTTGCATTCGGAAGCCTGAGGAACCTATCGATCTGTTCATGGTTGAGATAATGCACATGCGCCACAAGTTTGATGTTGACACACGATTGGTATGACTTTGATGTGATTACAGTAATTTTCAGTCAGAATTCAAGGGGTTTCGCACTAGTAGTGAATGAGTTGTATATGGGATTAAATCTATTTGCTGGTCGTGAATCATAAATGTCATCTTTATGCACCCCCTGCTAATATGACATGGATTGTTTCTCTTGTATTAGGTTGAGGGGCTTGTTCTGGATCATGGTTCAAGACACCCTGACATGAAGCGACGTGCGGAGAATTGTCACATCCTAACTTGCAATGTGTCACTTGAGTATGAGAAGAGGTGTGTATAATAAACCTCTGGTTGATTGGTTTAAGAGATATGAAAGACTAGAAGTTAGAGGAACTATCCCATGTATCACTGATTTTGTAGCCTAACTTTGTATCTATCAGTGAAATTAATGCAGGGTTTTTCTACTCGAATGCGGAACAGAGGGAAGCCATGGTTACTGCTGAGCGACGTTCTGTTGATGAAAGAGTTAAGAAAATTATCGAGTTGAAGAATAAGGTGGGTTTCAAAAAATTACATCCAAGCCATATGCTGTATCTTTTCGGATATTTATATGGTTTATTTCTTGTGCAGGTGTGTGCTGGTAATGATAACAGCTTTGTTATCCTAAATCAAAAGGGTATTGATCCCCCATCATTGGATCTTCTTGCTAGAGAAGGGGTAAGCTATGACCAGTCTTGTATGTTTTTCGGTATCTATAATTGTGTTCCGGTTACTCCAATTACTAGAAAAGTAAGAAAAATGCTAGACAAAGATTTTGAAATCAAGTGATTGGAAATGTAACGGCAAAATGAATTGAAACCAATAGAGAAAAGGTTCTCCACTGAGAGTTTTCACCTAAAGCGTTTAGACGCCTCGATCTTCCACTTAGATTGTTTCTCGTCTCGTACTTGGTTTCTTGTGTCCACAAGTTGTTGCAATCTAATATCTTTCGGTTTCTTTATGTTTATGTGCCTCTAGATAATCGCCCTTAGAAGAGCAAAGAGGAGGAACATGGAACGTTTGGTTTTGGCATGTGGTGGAGAAGCTGTGAACTCCGTTGATGACATGACCCCTGATTGTCTTGGTTGGGCTGGACTTGTATATGAGCACGTTCTTGGAGAGGAAAAGTACACATTCGTCGAGCAAGTGAAGAACCCTCATTCATGTACTATCCTCATCAAAGGTACAAAGTCCCAAACTTATATTTCGCAGTCGCCATTTTTGCTTTTCTTTACACTGCTGGTCATTGATCATCCATGATTTCATTGATTCATATAGGGCCTAACGACCACACCATTGCTCAAATCAAGGATGCTGTCCGCGATGGTTTAAGATCAGTGAAGAACACCTTAGAAGATGAGTGTGTTGTATTAGTAAGTATCTGATCCTTCATGAAGATCATAGAGATTGCCATTTCATTGTAGTGTTATTGGTTTCATGCGTTTATGGTTTATTTACGCTTGTCACTTTCCATAGGGAGCTGGAGCTTTTGAAGTTGCAGCGAGACAACATTTAATCAATGAAGTCAAGAAAACTGTTCAAGGGGTAAGCATAAAGCTATATCACTCTGCTCCATTACCAATTTCTTGAATTTTCCGGTTGCTAATGTCATTGTGGGTGAATTGCAGCGCGCTCAACTCGGTGTTGAAGCTTTTGCTAACGCTCTTCTCGTGGTTCCCAAGACACTTGCTGAAAATGCTGGGCTTGATACACAGGATGTTATCATTTCTCTAACGGTATTATACTTTTATTTCCTCTTTTTCCGCTATCGATAATTCTCCAAAAGACATATCTAACTTTTTTGTTTTGATTTATCTACGGAATCTTGATGTTACTTACAGAGTGAGCATGACAAGGGAAACGTCGTGGGACTGAACCTACAGGATGGAGAACCCATTGATCCTCTACTTACTGGCATTTTCGACAATTACTCGGTGAAACGCCAACTTATCAATTCAGGGTATGTACAAAACCAAAACTCTAATTACAATCAAGGTCTAATTCAGTAGCGGTTGAGTTCAGTTAGGTAATGCGGTTGTTTTGTTTGTTTGTTTGTTTGTTGATGTGTTACAGGCCGGTGATTGCTTCGCAGTTGCTATTAGTGGATGAAGTGATTCGTGCAGGAAGAAATATGAGGAAGCCTACTTAAGAACCTTGTTTTTATTTTCACCTTTTGGTTTTGTTTTCTTTTCCTTGTTTCAAGTTTTGAGCCTTGACCATATGCATGCTATTATTTTGAGCAATCTTTTTTTGCTTTGTATCTTTTGTTGTCATCGATAATCTCGAACCTAACTTTTTTTTTCTTGTATTAGATAAACATGATGAATGTTTTGGTTTGTTGTGGTCTCTAGTGAAAAACGAAGAAAAAGAGTGAACTCTAGCTATTTTTATTTCCTGGATTGTCATTAAACTGTACTTGTTTTAATATTTGAACAGAAACTCAATGTGAACGAATTTCGGAAAAGTTTATAGAAAGTAGCATCATTTAAGATAATAAAGGTGATTAGACAGAATTTATAGTAACAAAATATTTGGTGAATGTTTAAAAGTCAAGCTATTAAAGAAATTTGCGTTGAAAATTAAAAGCATTATAAAACATTGTGCTGTTGTAAGATGTACTATAATATTTGTTTTTCCATAAAATTTTGTGATTTAAGGAGAAAGATTCAAAACTTTCATGAAAACGGAAAGAGATTTAAAATCAAAACAATAAAAGTCAAATTACCAACAATTGCACGGTCTACTTTAATGGTTCCTAAGAAAACGGAATCATGGCCCATTGTAATAATTTATTTTTTTCACGAAATATTAAAGTCTTTGACGGGTCAACACCGTCATATACACCTGTCGACTTCTTATTGGGCCTAATTTTTATCTTTACTCTCTCCAAAAAAAAAAAATCAAAAAGCCCATATACTCCTCCTTTTTATTTTCCCCCTAATTTCTCTCTTCCTTCACTTTCGCGTCGTCTCCAATCTTCGAATTCGACAAACCCTAATTCCAAAATCCCTAGGTAAGCTTCCGATCTGCTCACACTTCGAACGAATAATCTCTCTCTGTTTCTCGTTTATGATTTCGCTTCGTTTTGTGGATTTCGTACTTGGTTATCTCGAGATCTAGCGTTTTCATGAATGATTTTGTTCCTGAGAATCTCTTTCGTTGTCTGTGTTTGTATTATCTACGATTTGTTAGTATTTAGGATTGATCTGTATGAGAATAATCTTTGTTTATACCTTAGCTACAGTGATATTCATGAAGTTTGAATCGATTTTTTGAAAACAGGATCTAAAAAACGATGTCGTCTTCACGAGAAGAGAATGTGTACTTAGCCAAATTAGCTGAACAAGCGGAACGTTATGAGGAAATGGTTGAGTTTATGGAGAAAGTTGCAAAGTCCGTAGAGACCGATGAGCTTACTGTGGAAGAGAGGAATCTCTTATCTGTTGCTTACAAGAATGTGATTGGTGCTAGGAGAGCTTCGTGGAGGATTATTTCTTCTATTGAACAGAAGGAAGAGAGCAGAGGAAACGAAGATCATGTTTCGTTAATCAAGGAGTATCGAGGAAAGATCGAAATCGAACTCAGCAAAATCTGTGATGGGATATTGAGTCTTTTGGATTCTCACCTTGTTCCTGCTGCTTCTTTGGCTGAGTCTAAAGTGTTTTACCTTAAGATGAAAGGAGATTACCATAGGTATCTCGCCGAGTTTAAGACTGGTGCTGAGAGGAAAGAAGCTGCAGAGAGCACTTTGGTTGCTTACAAATCAGCTCAGGTAAAAATCTGTTTTTGGTACTTGGGGACTAGTAAAGGAGCTATCTTGTTAATGCTTATGGTGTTTTTTTCTTTATGATGTAGGATATTGCACTTGCTGAATTAGCTCCGACTCATCCGATTAGATTGGGACTTGCTCTTAACTTCTCTGTTTTCTACTACGAGATTCTCAACTCGCCTGATCGCGCTTGCAGTCTCGCAAAACAGGTTTATATTCTGTGTTATGTGATGTGATTATGCTTTGAGAGTTTTGTGAACTCTTAATGAAGTTATCTGAGTTGTTTTCTTCTACAGGCGTTTGATGAAGCAATTGCTGAGCTTGACACATTAGGAGAAGAATCATACAAAGACAGTACACTAATAATGCAACTTCTCCGTGACAATCTGACCCTCTGGACTTCTGACATCAATGTACACTTTTGTCTCCCTCCTTAACTTATATCTACACAATCTAAAGCATTTTTACATGTTCATGTGCTTGGAAACTTCGACTAAAAACTGGTTCTTTGCTCATTTTGCAGGATGAGGCGGGTGGTGATGAGATCAAGGAGGCGGCGTCGAAACCCGAGTCGGAAGAAGGGAAATAAGCTTAGGCGTTGAAGTGATCAGAGAGATTTTTAAGTTTGTATGGTATTGGATTTGGTCTTAGTTTGCAAAAAAACATATGATTTGTAGAAGCTGAGAGAAGATTATGATTTGGTTCAAGTTTGTTTTTATTGGGCTTTTAAAGCTTTTGAGTAGGTCTTTTGTTTTGCTTCGCGTTGCTTGTTAGAATTTTATTTAGGAAGTGAAGAAGAAGGAACAAAATTTAGGATGATTGCTCTGGAATCATTAATAAGAGTATTGTCGTTTTAAAAATTTATTCATTGAAGGTTTTGAAATTTTATTATCGCATTAACAAACAGAAATATACAAAATGAAATGCTTTCGTAGTGGAGATGTATTGTAAGCTCAAATTTTTATTCTTCGAATGATATTTTCCATCTACAGTGTCTAATGGGTCTCTTTCCATACATTTAATTTATTTCTCTGTTTTTTTCCATATGTGCCAAGTTTTATTTTTGGTATAAGATTTTTTATTTAACTAATAATGACCTCCTCAATAATTTTAATCCGCTGTAAATTCGGAGCGTATATAAAATAGAAAGACGAATATACGCCAAAATCAATGTCGTGAGCGAATTAAGTAAGAATTAACTAAATAATTAAAAAATTAGTTACATACTTAACATATAATAAACCCATCGCTATTATTATTACCACCCCTCTCGAATCCCACTGCTTTGTTTTTCCGCTTGTCTCTGTGTATTCACTCTCTCTCTCTCTCTCTCTCTCTCTCTAATGGTTTCAGCTACTTCAATCATAGCTTGGTATGTCACTCTTCTCTCTATTTCGAGCTTTAAAAGTTTCGATTTTTTTCACTCACTTGAGTTAAAGCTTGGTCTCTCTTCTTACCATCTTCTTTGTTCTGGTTTTTTCAGGGGCTCAGGAGAAGATGGGCAACTAGGAATTGGTACGAACGAAGAAAAGGAATGGGCTTGCGTCGTTGAAGCTCTCGAGCCTTACTCTGTTTCCTCTGTTGTCTCCGGTAGCCGTAACTCCCTCGCCATTTGCGATGATGGCAAGGTACTAATGAGATTCTGTCTTGTTTAAATTGGTCTCTATGCTCTTTTGGATATGATTTTTATCAAAAAAGAAGCTTTTTTAAGTTTGGTAATTTTTTCTTTAGTTCCTGTCTCATCAGTCTCTATGTGTCTTCTTCTCTTGTGGGAAATGTCTCTAAGTTGTGAATTCTTGATTAGAAGTTAGCCAGTAGGTCAAAGTTGTTTTCTTGAACTGTTTGAATGTGTTATGATGGAATTGGTTTGGTTCGGGTCCTTATTTCAGTAGTTTGATGACTAAATCAAAGGTTTAATTCAGAAGGTTGAGATTTTTAAGCTCTGTTTCACTAAGGATTATTTGAACTGATCTCAGATGTTTACATGGGGTTGGAATCAAAGAGGTACATTAGGACATCCTCCTGAAATAAAGACTGAAAATGTCCCTAGTCAAGTGAAGTCCCTTGCCAATGTCAAGATTACTCAGGTTTGATCTTTCTTTCGACTAAATCGTTCGTGGTTTTCGTTTAGATTATCGTATGGAACTACCAGTTTTACCTTTGAATGTGCTTCTTTTTTTTGGCAATGGATCATAGGCAGCAATTGGTGGTTGGCATTGTTTAGCTGTTGATGATCAAGGCCGAGCATATGCGTGGGGTATGCAACATCTTATTGTTTCATTATCTATCTGTTTTGCTTGTTGGATCATATTGACACTGATTATGAGAATGCACTTAGGTGGGAATGAGTATGGACAATGTGGTGAAGAGCCTTTGAAAGACGAGTTGGGTAGACCCGTTCGTAGAGATATTGTGATCCCTAAGCGTTGTGCCCCGAAACTTACAGTCCGACAGGTAAACTAACTCGTGTTCTAATTTTTAAATCTCTCTACATTGCCTCAAACGCAAATCTGGGGATAATTTGTTTGATGTCTAATCTAATCTTCTTAATAGGTAGCTGCAGGTGGTACTCACTCAGTGGTTCTGACACGCGAAGGTCATGTCTGGACTTGGGGTCAACCGTGGCCTCCCGGTGACATGTATGGAAGCAATAGCATACATTTTGTGTGTTATTAGGCTGTTACTAAGATGTTGTGTTTTGGTTTTCATCTAACTTGCAGAAAACAAATATCTGTTCCTGTAAAAGTTCAAGGTCTTGAAAATGTCCGTCTTATCGCTGTTGGAGCGTTTCATAATCTTGCTCTTGAAGAAGATGGGAGATTGTTGGCATGGGGTAATAATGAATACGGACAACTTGGAACCGGTGATACTCAGCCAAGCTCTTCTCCTGTTCCTATCCAAGGCCTCGACGATCTCAATTTGGTTCGGTTTTATTTCCTTCTCTTGGTTCCTTTTCTAACCATTAAACCTTTATATAGTGATTCTGATTATAAGTTTTCAAATGGTACCACCGCTTTCTGATGCGTAATCTACAAAACTAATTTGTAGGTTGATATTGCTGCGGGTGGATGGCATTCAACCGCTTTAACCGATAGAGGAGAGGTATTAGGATACATTTACTGTCAAACATATTCTCAAAGTTTCTATCTTTCTATCTCATTCTCATTTTCACCATGTGCTAGATCATCTTTTGAGTTAAGATATGATTATATGTGTTTTGGTCTTCTAATATGTAGGTGTATGGTTGGGGAAGAGGAGAACACGGAAGACTCGGGTTTGGTGACAATGACAAGAGCAGTAAAATGGTTCCACAGAAAGTTAATCTCCTAGCTGAAGAAGATATAATTCAGGTAGTAAAGCATTAAACTTTAATCAATGATCTTGATATGTCTCTCCTTTCGCGTAAATTTTAATAATCTTGAGATCTCTTATTTCTATCCAAAATAAGGTTTCTTGTGGAGGAACACATTCAGTTGCATTGACAAGAGATGGCAGAATCTTCTCGGTTAGTCACATTTAAAACTAAATAATACCGCTCGCAAAAAAAAAACATTCATTCTTCTGATTATGAAAATCTCTTTGTGATCAGTTTGGTAGAGGAGATCATGGAAGACTTGGTTATGGAAGGAAAGTTACAACAGGACAACCAATGGAGTTACCTATAAGGATTCATCCGCCTGAAGGAAGCTTTAATCACGCAGACGAAGAAGAAGAAGGAAATTGGTTAGCTAAATCCATTGCTTGTGGTGGTCGTCACACTCTTGCCATTGTTGAATGGAAGTCTGATGACATGAACCTCTGAAGAGAAGAGAATGCAATATGTATGATTTTTGTGGAAGGCGAAAGCAGAGTATGTATTTGTGAAAAGGAAAGTGAGAAAACATCCTTTCTTATTTCAAATTACCTTTTTCTCTATATATAATCTTTAGATTAAAGTAATTTTGAGATTTCAAGGAAAAATTTACAAGTACAAAATTTTGGTGAGGGGAGTTTTCTTGGTAGACTTTTAGTTTGTTGAGAGCCTTGAATAAACATTTGTTATTTACCGTCTTTTAATTCAATAAAAATGTGTCATGTGCCAATTTGTAAAATAAAAAAATTCAGTAAAAAGTTCTTTTACAATTATCTTGTTTAGTTTGTAAACCCTCAATATTTAGTTCGTATGAGTCTCAAATTCATTCAACCACATAAAATATTGATGTAATTTATTGGGTTATCCATCAATAATTCATCCATACAAAGAAACAGAAGAATGTAGCATAGGATCTTGCAAACGTTACCATTATTACATGATTATTCTTATTATATATACATGATTATTAGTTTGAAGGTGAACAAGATTTGATAAGAAGAGGAAGACAAAAGAGAAAGATGCATTTGGATTTTGTCGGTTGTCTTTGCTTTTTTTTCATCCATGAGAAACACTCACTACCTCTTTTCTTCTTCCTTTCCTTCTTTTCTTTGTTTCCTTTTGTCATCATATTTTGCTTCTCTTCTTCTAACTTCACATCCTTCAAAATAAAAAAAATAAAACCCTCAATAAGCGACACGTTATTCAAGTAGCAACTCACTAGTAAATTTTATATAATTTCTTTTATAAAAATATTGATTGGTGAATGGTTATCGATTATGAATGATTGTAGATGTAAACATGGGTACATATATACTTTTTTTTTTGTTAAACATGGGTACATATATACTTAGTCTTTTATATCTACAAATCAGAACAAGGGGGTCCAATGAGAGTTTTGTCATGAAATAATTACAACAGTATAGCTGGACGTGTATGATTGATACTCTCATGTATTGTACAACCACTTTTGCTTCTTTTTCCTAATATCATGAAAGCATCTAAATCTTGAAAACGATACAATATTATATCTACAAATAAACAAAACGTGGAGTCTTATCACTGTCTCTTCTACGATTAAAAAAAGTATATATACAGTGCACGGGTGTGTATTGGTGTTTTCTCTTATTTTGTGAAAGAATCTAAATTTATTTGCTGCACATACAATTTCAAATTTTGATGCAATTATTACGTACGTGCCTTTACATGAAAATCAATTATTTTGAATGACCAGATGCCAAATCGTACAAAAATTTGAGCATCATTGTTAGACATCAATATTGTTCTCATAGGGCCATAACTAATTAATGTCCTTTCAGAATTCATTTCAAATATGTTAAATATTACGTACGTACTTACTACATTTTAACATAGTAATACATTAAACATAACTCAATACTGTGTAATAAGCAGTATTTCGTATAAGATGATTGAAAATTAATTTTGAATGTGTAAAATCAAGAAGTAGAGCAAAATAGTGAATATATTTACCTCTTGTTGAGTTTTCAACTTTAGTGCATATTCCACCGGCAAATCATTAGCTTCCACATGTCTTTTCGTTGAGCTCTCCATGATCGGCGGCGTCTTCGCCGGACTAACATTTGCCGGTGCACTTTGCACACCAACATCTCGTGTTAACCCCACAACTTTCTTTTCTGCTCAAAAACACCCCAAAACTTCTTCTCTTGTTAAAAAAAACAAAAACACAAAACCAACTTTATGAGAACATTTTATAACACAAAGATTATCAATCACCTTGAACAACAACATGATCAGGAGATATAGGATCCTCATGAATGATTCTTACGTTAGGATTGATCGTTCTTGGATTGTTGAGATTATGATTAGAAGGTAAGCTCATTAGTGTATCAGAAATGGTGGATAAGTTTCTAAAAGATCTTGAACTTAGGGTTTTAGAAGACAAACACTCCATAGGAACTTCACCAGACAAAGGATTGCAAATATATTTTTCTGCTTCGTTCCATTTCGAATTTAACTCAACTCCTTCTGGTTTTAACCAATCCCAATTCTTCTTGTACACTGCTTTTGCTTGCAATGCTGTAAGAAAAATAAAAGCAAACAAGACAACAAAGAAGAAGATATTTACATTTTCTCTGTTTTCGTTCATAACAGAGATTTTTTCTTCATAATATCAGTAAATATAAACAAACTAATATAAGGGTAAATATTATGATGTAGTTTTTATTTAAATTTTGATAGAAAACGTAATGGTTTTGGCTTAAAATTATGTTTCTTATTTTATTTTTTTTTGGGATGAAGAAACTTACCCTTAAGTGCACTAGTGAAGGAATAAGTTGATGGGTCAATCTCATCTGTCACAAAAATTCAAAAATTCAAAACATTTTTCGAAGGAAAAAAATAGCGTAAATAGAGGTTGTTTATCACCTTTGAGAGAGTAACCAGGAGAAGAGGCAGTACTAGAGATAGTGAAGTTTCTTCTACAAGAGTTGTGATCTTCTCGGAAGCTTCGGATACAAGAGGCGGAGAACCTTCTAGAAATCGGGTTTTCGATAGTTAAATGACCTCTTCGAGCCCATTCTCGTAGGTTAAACTCAGGCTCTTCGCCACTCAAAGCCATTGGAAACGAATTGCTATGAAAGTGCAATGGTAAGCTAAGGAGGAGGCAGAGAGGGAGGAAATGTACCTCTCTAAATTTAAAAGGGGTTTTTATTGATTTTTTGTTACTTTAAAATATTGACTTTTCTAGTACTTTTATCGTTATTTTTTTACCGGTATATTGGGTGTTGCAATATAACTCATGTTGAATTCTAATTGGATGACTGATATGTGTTAAAAACATCTTACTGTAAAGTTTTTTGTCTTTTGTTTCTTGGGTGTAATACATATATAGAAAACAAATTCACTTGGCATGTTTCATTTTTTTCCTTCAGTAGTTTCTGATCTTTTAGTTCTGGTTTCTTTTTCATGTTTTAATTTGTATATAGTGGCAGCTAAAATTAATGGAATTGATTGGTAAGAAAAAATGCATCGATTTAACATGTTTGCTATTTCTCACTGTATATCAGACAAGAAAATCTATAATTCGGATGACAAAATATCGCTGTGGATTGATTTAGCATGTTCGCTATTTCTCACCGTATATCAAAATGGAGGGGGAAAAGGGAGGCTTCAAATAAGAAAATTAATAATTCACATGAAGAATTACTCTATACCAAAAAATGTGTGTATTTTTTAATTATCTTATCTTTCCAAAAGGAAGAGGAATATATATAACATATGATTGCATATGAAGTTCTTCAACATAAAATATGTAGTAGGTTGTTGCTAAATTTAATTTAATTATATATACTAAATACTCTCGACCATATACTATTTATGAGCTACAGATGAGCTGAAAATTATGGCAGGGTCTATTTACTTATTCAGGGTGGATACGTGAAGTTGATGTGTATAGTCTCATTTATGAGTCTTTATAAAACATGTAAAATTTAATATCCACATTAACTATGAAATATTTGAAATTCATTGCAATGGAATGATATGAAAACTACAACTCTTTCATTGGTGCAGATAGCTACCTACTATTTTTTTTCCGTAACAACTTATTTTCTAGCTGAAACCTAAACTATCTAATAACCATTCTATTTGCATGTCAATTTTATGTTTTAGTGACTCTAAGCGACATCTTAACAACATTTGAAACTGTGTTCTAAAAGAAGAAGAAAAAAATACTCGAGGTTAATTCATTAATTATTGGTCTTTTTCTGATATAGTGTATGGTTGTTTTCAATATATAGCATGGAATCTCTTTCTTTGGATTCCAAAGATTAAACAAATAAAGAGACTACCACCATCATATATATATATATACTCTAGTCTTCTCTTACTCTCTTTGGAGTATACTTTGTTGCAAATTTTTATGGTTTATCATAAAAAACTCTCTTAAACTATATGATCTCATGAATCATATCATTGTAATAGTTACCTTTGCATTTTAAATTGAAATACCTTTATCAAAAAAAAAAAAAAAAAAAAACCATGTGCGTCTTATATTATGTTATGTCCATTTCTGTTATGTCATTAAATGTACGTTGAAATTAACCTTGGATCTTAAATTGTTTGAAAACTTCCTTATTTCAAAACGGTTCGTCATCTCGATCAAAAATCTAAATTATCAGGATACCATAAAAATTATACAGATTTCAACGTGATATAATGTCAAACCCATCCGGTTAGTTTGATTATTTTTAACAAAACCTAGTCTCCTAGCATCAGACCGGTTTTCATAGTGTATGTTGCACCATGAATTTGGCCCAAGGCAAAATTCTACTCCCAGACCATCAAGCAAGAAGGCCCAGCTCATTTTTTTGATTAACTAAACTTGGAGACTTTAAATCCTAGTATAGTTACTTTAAGGGTTACTTTATGAGCATATGGTTAAAATGTAATTATATGTATCAAAAACTCTAATCTCAATGTACTATATATAGTTGTACTATCATTTGTGTACAACTAAGGTGGAATACACTACACTTTTGACTAAAACATATTATCCTCTTCCGTATACATTTAATCTTCCTAGAATCCGAAATTTTCCTCTCGGTTACTGTTCATCCGAGTGGACCCTTATTCACTCATCAAAAGTTTCCTCTTTCCATTTATCAAAGAATCCCCGAACCTATTACAAATTTAGTGTCGATCTCAATCCGAGTTCAACATTTGGCGCGCCAGGTAGGGGGATATTTCTCACATCTGCAAGAGGATATCTTTTCACGCGACAATGGATCTTAACAAGGAAGCAAGCATGAGAACGCACTCGTCGGGAACAAGCGCTCAGGGTACGAACACTCCGGTGGCCCAACGAGCGACCCTTTTTCCCGAGCAGGGAAACCCTAACACCATGAACACGGAGAATCCCGCTCTCGTTCCCAGCAGGCACGACCTACCCATAGACCCGACCGCAGCCTCCGACAGAGTCGCGCGGCCAACCATCGCCTCCTCGGTCTTTGAGAGGATCGAGCATCCGACCAGTCCCGGAGACGACCTATCTCTGCTCTCGGATCAAGCACGCTTCGAGAAAAGCGGGACCGATGTACGGAAGCCTAAAGGAGTCCTCATAATCATGGGAGGGTTCGACTCAACTCATAATTCCGTCAGATCCCTCAGACAGCACGAGAAGAAAGCGAAAGCCGATCAGAATTACCTCGCAAGAGCAAAGATAGATATGCCGATCATCTTCAGCGAGGACGATACCGAGCACCTCGTTATGCCCCATAAAGACCCGCTCGTAGTTACACTAAAAATCGACAACTGGGAAGTGAGCAGAATCCTAGTCGACACTGGAAGCTTCGTCAACCTAATCTTCAAGGAAACACTGGAGAAAATGGGGATCCCGGTCGATCGTATCAAGCCAGGCTCTCAGCCCTTGACAAGCTTTGACGGCATAACCATCATGGCGATCGGATCGATGAAGCTAACAGTGTATTCGGGCGATACCTCCCGGGGCACAAAGTTCATGGTTATAGAAAAACCAGCTGTATACAACGCGATCGTGGGAACCCCCTGGTTATTCTCTCTCCGAGCGATAGCCTCGGTCTACCACCAATGCATTAAATTCCCGACCATGACCAGAGTCTTCACTATCCGAGGAAGCCAAAAGATGGCCCGTACGTGTTTCATCGCCGAGAAGCATCTACGAATGGCTAATTTCCATGTCAATCCCATCGGCGAAGCCAGTTCCCTGAGCCCAAGCAGGAGTCTACGACCCATGTAGGCATCGACCAAGCTCATCCGGCTCGCAGGATAAGCATCGGATCCGAGATCGAGGCGCCCATTCGAGCCGAGCTAATTAGCTTCCTGATAAAGAACGTCAACACTTTCGCCTGGACAATTGACGATATGAAGGGCATCAGCCTGGATGTCACAATCCACGAGCTCAATGTCGACCCGACATACAAGCCAATCAAGCAAAAACGCAGGAAGCTCGGACCCGAGTGAGCTAGGGCCATAAACAATGAAGTGGCTAAACTCCTAGAAGCCGGGTCTAGGGGTGGGCGTTCGGGTACCCGATCGGGTTCGGGTCGGGTATTTCGGGTATCGGGTACCCGATGTTTGGAGATATGATACCCGATCGGGTATTATACATATTCGGGTTCGGGTATTTCGGGTATACCCGAAATAACCGAAATAGGTTTTTTTTTTTTCCGAAACCCGAAATAGCACCGTAATAAAAAAAACAAACTTAAAAATGAACATATGAAGTGTAAAGAAACAATGCTCAATCAAGTCAAAAAATCGAAACTACATATGAATGAATAAGTTATAATTCTTAAGAACAATGTGAAAAAAGAGAAGTGTAAAGGAACGGTTTTACCGGAATCATCTCTAAATTTAAAAGCAAATCACTCAAAATTGACAAAATCCGTTTCTTGCTTGGAAGAGTATTGACTAAGCTGCAACTATCTCCATTAATCTAAACAATTAGGTTATTTAAAAAAAAAAAAAAAATTTCAATTTCAATAAGAAAACTTTTCACTAGTTAATAAATTGAATTCACACTCTAGGTTATTACTAATACTGACCAATTAATCCATGGAATCCAACCCTAATCACTAAAAAAAAAAAAAAAAAAAAAAATAGAATCGAATCGGGTACCCGTACCTTAAGAACTTAAAACACGATCGGGTATTATATATGTTCGATTCGGTTCGGATATTTCGGTTCGGGTTCGGGTTCGGTAATCAGATTCGGTTAAAACGCCCAGCCCTAGCCGGGTCTATAGCGGAAGTCCAGTACCTCGAATGGTTAGCCAACCCGGTCGTCGTCAAGAAGAAGAATGGGAAGTGGAGAGTCTGTGTAGACTTCACCGATCTAAACAAGACATGTCCCAAAGACAGCTTCCTACTCCCATACATAGATCGAGTGGTCGAGGCCACAGAAGGCAACGAGCTGCTCTCGTTTATGAACGCATTTTCGGGTTACAATCAAATCGCGATGCACCCTGGCGATCGAGAGAAAACTACTTTTATCACTGACCGAAGAACGTATTGCTACCGAGTCATGCCTTTCGGCCTGAAGAACGCGGGAGCAACCTACCAGCGTTTGGTTAACAAAATGTTCGCCAATCAGCTGGGTGACACCATGGAGGTCTACATCGACGACATGCTATTGAAGTCCTCAAAAGCAACCGACCATGTCGTCCATCTCAAAGAATGCTTTAACATACTAAACCTCTACGGGATGAAGTTGAACCCAGCAAAATGCACGATCTGGGTTACCTCTGAAGAGTTCTTCGGTTATATCGTGACCAAACGGGGAATCGAGGCAAACTCCAAGCAGATTTTGGCAATCAGGGACCTCCCCTCCCCGAGGAACAAAAGGGAAGTCCAACGCTTAACCGGTCGGATCCCCGCACTAAACCGGTTCATCTCCCGCTCGACCAATCGAAGTCTACCTTTTTATCAACTCTTGCGAGGGAACAAAGAGTTCATCTGGGACGATGACTGTGAGAAAGCATTCAAAGACCTGAAGTCATACCTGACGACCCCCCAGTCCTGGCCAAACCCGAGCCAAGAGAAACCTTATACCTTTACGTGTCAGTAACGGACGCAGCCGTAAGTGGGGTTCTCATCCGAGAAGATCGGGGGGACCAAAAAACCATTTTCTACGTCAGCAAATCCCTCGATGGCGCCGAATCACGCTACCCCATCTTGGAAAAATTAGCCCTCGTTGTGATCATGTCCGCTCGGAAATTACGCCCATATTTCCAGTCCAACACCATCGCAGTCATGTCTTCCCAACCGCTCCGCATAATTCTGCACAGTCCGAGCCAGTCAGGGCGAATGGCAAAATGGGCAATCGAACTCAGCGAATACGATATCGAGTTCAGGAACCGGACCAGCGCCAAGTCACAAGTCCAGGCTGATTTCATCACCGAGTTGCCTCCATATAAGGCTATGCTCGAGCCGCGAGAAGTCGAGTGGACCCTTTATATCGATGGCTCCGTATCGCGACAAGGCGTGAGAATAAGAATCCGCCTTTCCTCTCCCACCGAGGAAGTTCTTGAACAATCGTTCCGACTGGATTTCCTCGCTACCAACAACGGAGCCGAGTGGGAAGTCCTCATTGCCGGGATACGGCTGGCTAAAGCGGTCGAAGCACAAAGAATCCACGCCTATAGCGACTCCCAGCTTGTAACAAACTAGCTTAACGGCGATTACGACACAAAGAGCGAGCGGATGGAGGCATACAAAAACTTAACCGAGGAGCTGATCCTCTGGAACTTGGACAGCCTCAGAATCACCCAGATCCCCAGAGCGGAAAATGCTGACGCCGATGCACTCGCTATGTTCGCCTCAAGCTCAAGGTCCGAAACGAGTCGCACCATCCCGATAGAGATCATCTTGGACCCAACCATATCCCTACCAAGAGGCAACAGCAGGGTTATAGCCGTCATCAACGACGATAACGAGGGACCCCATCCCCCAGAAGAGACCTCGCCCATAGTCCCAAAACCCGCTCTCGACTGGAGGAAGGAGATTATAGCGTACATCGAACAAGGCGAGGCGCCGACCAATAAATGGGCTGCTCGCATGCTCCGAACCAAAGCAGCTTATTATGTGATGATTGAGAACAGACTATACCGATGGAGCGCAGCTAGAGCAGTGCTAAGCTGCATCGCCAACGAGGAAATCGAAGTTGTAGTGACCAAGTCCCACGAAGGGGGAGGCAGAAACCACTCAGGCTCTCGCACGCTCGCCCATAAGATCAAAAAGCTGGGTTACTTCTGGCCAACCATGCTCAAGGACTGTGCCGACCATGTCCGATGTTGCGAGAAATGTCAACGCCACTGGCCAATGATTAAGTCGCCAACCGAGCCACTCACAACCGCCACCGTTGCTTACCCGTTTATGCGTTGGGCGATGGACATCATCGGGCCCTTTCCAAAGTCAAGGCAGAAGCGTTTCGAAATCGTCATAACCGATTATTTCACAAAGTGGGTCGAAGCCGAAGCATACGCGATGATCCGAGCAAACGATGTCCAGAACTTCGTCTGGAAGTTCCTCATACGCCAGCACGGGCAACCATACAAGGTCATCGCAGATAATGGATCTCAATTCATCTCTAATACATTCGAAGGCTTTTGCTCCAAATGGGCTATCTGCTTCAATAAATCTACGCCAAGAAACCCGCAGGGAAATGGACAAGCTGAAGCCACGAACAAGGCCATCTTATCCGAGCTCAAAAAGCGCCTCGACGATAAAAAGGGGCTCTGGGCGGACGAACTCGATGGAGTCATGTGGTCACTTTGAACCACCCCACGGGAATCAACAGGACGGACGCCCTTTTCACTCGTCTACGGACTCGAGGCGATGGCCCCAGCCGAAGCCTGCGTAGATTATTTGCGTTGGGAAGTCATACCTGGCAACCCCGACCATAATGACTAAATACTCCTCGACAATTTGGATTATGTTGAGGAGGAACGCGACGCGGCGCTCCTCCGAATCCAAAACTATCAACAGCCGGCGGCTCGATACTACAACAAGCGGGTCCGGAGGTGGAGTTTTCCCATCGGGGAATTCGTATCACGAAAAGTATACGAGAACACGAAGGAGAAAAATGTCGGGAAGCTCGGAGCCAATTGGGAAGGTCCGTATCAAGTCCACGACATCATCCGTCCTGGCGTATATCGACTGATGACGATGAGCGGAGAGGCCCTTGAGCAATCCTGGAACTCAACGACACTCAAACGCTATGACTTTTTTAGCAGGATCCGGGCCTCCTCGGCATGTCACCTGACGGCCGTCCAAAAAAAAAAAAAAAAAAAACTAAGTACCGCGTTGTTTTACTTTTGTGATTCTCATCCTCAGATAAATTATCTAGCTTTCGCTTTGTAACTCGAACTACGTTTCGGCTAGATCCCTATTTAACGGGTACGTAGGCAGCTTCCCCGGAAGTCCAGCTATAATAAACAAAAATAAACTCCTGATTGTCACCACCGATCCGTTCGAATTCCAAAAAAGCTCCGAGCTCATTTACATCGATACTCTGGCCAAGTACTCGATCAATAGGTCATACTCGGGAAGCCCACCACAGCTAAACCAGAGTAGGATCAAAGCACGCTTCTCACATTGATGCAATAGTGAAATAATCTACAGACCGAACTCGGAAAGTCCACCACAACTTTTTCGAATAGGTCAAAAGGTCGGGCCCAGTCCCGCATGAGTCCTTAAGAACGTGTAAGAATTTTAAGCCGAACACTTCTCGCACGCTTAACCACGAGACAGACTCTAGTCGTAAGCCGGGTTCTGACCCGCAGACAACTCGATCCGACCATTCCATCATGCGAACCCGGTCGGATCAAAACCAATCAAACTACGGGTCTGCTCCCTAGGTTCTCAAAATGCTTAAGCTTTAAAACTTAACCGCATAAATAAAAACTCTGGATTTCTATTAGAACAACCCAGAGATCCGACCCCCAGGCAAAACAAAATTCATAAGTACATCAAATACGCCACATACGGCTAAACCTTAACGAAAGGAAACATCAAACATCAAGCAAAAAAGAAAGCATTCTACGAGACAACCGAGCCGTTAAAAGAAGAAAAAGGAAGATTTTGCTGCTAGCTAGAGAACAAGACAACATTCAACGAGTCCAATCTTCCCTAAGTTGTTCTTGCTGCCGGTCGCGTCCGAGCAAGAAGATCAGGGACTCCCACCAACCGCCAGGTCGCGACCTACAGACTTGACCGTCGCCCGCTTTGAAGAAGACGGCCTCGCCCTATTGACACTTGGTGCAACGGACAGCCTTGGTATGCCCCGAGCTAGACCCGCGACCTGGTCAGAACGACCACCCCGTCCATTGCGCCTCGTTGCTCATAGGAGAAGCTCTAATGATCTGAAGGATCATTCCCGATACCGTCGCCAGCATCCTCAGACGAATCAAACCGACAGCTATCAAAGGCCTCAACCGTCCAAGTCCCTTTGATCCCATACTCTTCAGGTCCGAGCGGAGAAGATGGACGGTCAAATTCGAAGCCACTCGGGAGGACACAGGGTCCCAGAGTAAACGTGTACTCTCGATCAGAAAAATCCGTCATCTCCCTCTCCTCGATTTCTCTTATGAGTCTGTTGTATTTGGCCTGAACTCGGGCCCTGTCCTCCGGGAAGATCACCACTCTGTTTGCCACCATCAGATCCATGTCATCGAGCTGGGTTTTAACCTGACTAGCCCGGCTAACAAGACTGAGATAGTCCTTCTGCTCCAGAAAATGTACTCGCGCCCTAGAGAGCAACGCTTGCGCCAAATCAACAAGCCAGGCGTGGGCCTGTTCGACGGCCGATCGGGCACATGCGCGCCCATGATTCCATCTGGATGCGCGCAGGCGGGACATCTGGGACCGAATGTGATCAACTAGCTCGGAGTTAATGCGCTCGACAGCCTTAAGGCGTGTCTTAAAACCTCGATACTTCTGCTCGGCCAGACCCCTCAAGTCCGCCTCTTGTCCAACCATGCGATTGAGTTCTCTCATCGCGGCATCCCGTTCCGCCGTATATCTCCTCAGCCGCTTCAACTCTGCCGTAGGGCCGCCTCGCGCTCTAAGCGATTCGTTCTCCTTCGCCAGAGAGACCATGTCCCTTTTTATGGATATGTTCTCCCTTACGAGTTGGTCGTTCCCCATTGTCTCTGGTTCCTAGCGAGCCAATACCAGGGGCCGAGTCGACGGTTTACCGGCAGACCAAACAACAGGGGCGCTCCCGTCCCTCGATCATTTCCTCGAAACTGTCCCGGTTGCTCTCGGCGACTCAGCAGCAGGCCCATCAGGGGTTTCGACCTCGCGATCGGGAATAAAAGACCCGTTTGGCTCACCTGAAGTCATGCATTCAGTCGATATCGCGGTCCGACCGGGGTTGCTAAGCCGGAGAGGAGAAGGTTGATCGAGCGTGACCACTCTTTTTCCGCGTGCACGAGACTCTGCGCCCTCGGAAAAATGTCTAGCCTTCCTAATATACAGTTGCGATGGGTCAGCATCATTGCATGGTTCGCCGGAGCCATGATTGAAACCGGCGGCGTAAAAAGAAAGAACTAGAACACCCTACGGAATTGCTCCACGTTGACCTCTTCGAACCAATACGACATCTTCAAAACTAGAAGAAGAATCGCTCAAAGACATGATTATGAGAAGAAAAGCGGAGAGAAGATCGAATTCCCCTTTTGAGTAGGATCGAAAGTGTTGTGGGATATGAAGAAGCAACACAGCAATTTATATGGAAAGTCGGTGAGGAATACGAAGTGGTGCGTTCAATGAAGAGTGGGGTCAAAAGAAGGGCATGTTGAGGAAATAAGGCAAGGTGTTGGAACCCTACAAATCTCTCGGTAAACGCGCAAGGAATAGTCATCGCCAGGGTGAAAATCGAGGAAATATCCCCTTACGCAAGACCAATCGTGCCCACGCGCCGAAACAAGCCCGCATATTTAAATAACCTGGCCGAGTATGCTGAAGCCTCCGAGAAAAAGGACGAGCCTGACCTTCTTGCTTTCCTACATGCTCGCCTATTCCCGACGAACTCAGCAAGCTCGATTCGCCAACTCGGGGGGGGGGGGGGGGGGGCTACTGTTGCACCATGGATTTGGCCCAAGGCAAAATCCTACTCCCAGCCCATCAAGCAAGAAGGCCCAACTCATTGCTTTGATTAACTAAACTTGGAGACCTTAAATCCTAGTATAGTGGAATCGAGATTGAGTCATTTTTTGATAATTATGTGAATCCCAGAAAATATATGTATACATTCATATCTTATGATTCTTAAACATGAAAATGTTACAAGGTAAAAAGAAGTTACTTAGGCCTTTAAGATCCGTGGCTTTTCATGTTCATGAATTTATGATTATATAGTTTTATCTAAAATCAATACAGTATAAATTATCTTTGACAAGGTTGACTTTTCGTATAAATTATCTACTGTTGCACCATGGATTTGGCCCAAGACAAAATCCTACTCCCAGTCCATCAAGCAAGAAGGCCCAACTCATTGCTTTGATTAACTAAACTTGGAGACCTTAAATCCTAGTATAGTTACTTTATGCACATTAAGGGTTACTTTATGATCATATGGTTAAAATGTAACCATATGTATCAAAAACCCTAATCTCAATGTACTATATATAGTTGTACCATCATTTGTGTACAACTAAGGTGGAATACACTACACTTTTGACTAAAACATATTATCCTCTTCCGTATACATTTAATCTTCCTAGAATCCGAAATTTCCCTCTCGGTTACTGTTCATCCGAGCAGACCCTTATTTACTCATCAAAAGTTTCCTCTTTCCATTTATCAAAGAATTCCCGAACCTATTACAAATTTAGTGTCGATTTCAATCCGAGTTCAACAGTGTAATAATGTGAGCAGAAAAAGCCGGTTTTCTCGACAGTGGAATCTTAAGATCGAACCGGTTTAAAATCATTTTAAACAGGAACCTCAAATAAGAGAGCTCATCATGATTACAATGCTCCAAAGAATGCATGCAAATGTAGGCATCACTTGGGGCAGTGTAATAGAGAGATTGATTATTCCATTTTTTGTTTTGGTTTGTTGACTTCGAGATTGAGTCATTTTTTGATAATTATGTGAATCCCAGAAAATATATGTATACATTCATATCCTATGATTCTTAAACATGAAAATGTTACAAGGTAAAAAGAAGTTACTTAGGTCTTTAAGATCCGTGGCTTTTCATGTTCATGAATTTATGATTATATAGTTTTATCTAAAATCAATACAGTATAAATTATCTTTGACAAGGTTGACTTTTCGTACGAAGCTTCCGAATTTGGATACAAAAAGAGTAATCATTTCCTGATGAAAATTTATTGAAGCCCAATAAATTAAAACCCAAATGGGTGCATTATAATTGAAGCCCAGTGTTTAACAACTTAAGCCTGTTAATACTTATTTAATGGCCACTGATCTCATCATTTTTTCCCCATCACTATCTCGAAAGTCAAAAGATTTAGATTAATCCTAATTGGTTCAATCTTTAGAAAAAATCATAACACAATAATTTGGATGAGACATCAATTAAAGAATTGCTCAAAATACAGAGAACACTAAGGACAAAAATAGGGGTCAACGTCGAAATTTTATATATAATTTATATACACACACTCATTTTAGTATGTAAAGGATATTAATTAGATTACTGGTTTCAAGATATTTGATGCTTCATTAGTCAGAAACAGATCAACCTTAATGCAAATGATTAGTAAAACCAAAATTACAAAGTCGAAACTGGTTCTTGATGCGTTGAACATGACAAATTGATAATTACGGTCAGTACTATCTTTTGAATTATCCAAGACCAAGATACGGGTTTACGATTCCAAATTTAATTTTGTTTAATTTCATTGTTCATGAAGCCATAATTGATATGGTGTATAAAGTTATCATGAAATAATTTACATATACTTGTAAGGAGACAAGATAAACAAAGTTGTCTAGGTTATGCCAAACAGTAACCCCTTGGCCACGCGAATTTCACGTGCGGGCATGCTTTCCCATGCTTATATTTCTCTATGTTAGTTTTCTGTCTTTTCTATCTTTTTAGTTTGTCATCTTCATTTTGAAATTATATAATTGGATGGAATAAGAGAATCACGTAGACATCACAAGCTCAAGACTATTGTCTTTTTTTCTTTCTTTTGCATAACGACTATTGTCTTTTATCTCAAAGAATCAAATGATTCATTTTTTTATTCGAAATATTTTACCTTTCATTTCTATGTGTAATAGTAATAACGAGCTAATTAGACATGTACATATACGCTTTTATAAGTATAAAGTATTGTATTTGTACAAACTGATATGTGATATACACTAGTCGAATATATATATATATAACAATATTGAGAAGATCAAAGTGTTATGTTTTAAAACATGGCAAAGGGAAAATCGGAATATAATGTAGAAGGGGACACACAAAACAATTTCCAAGAATTAAGCCGCCAATATAATATGTTTATGCATTGGTTTTTTGAACTGTAAATAAGTAAAATCAGTTAAAAATAACTATATGAAGGATTATAATAGAAACGGAATGAAGCAAAGGCCAGGTTCAAGTTACGGCTGGTTTGGTGGTGGAACACGAGAAAAGACATGTGGGATTGTGTTTCGCGTTTTAATTAACCAATTTTTTTAATCTAAGGTCACAAGTCACAAAGTTCAAGTAATTAAAAACCCAATCCCGTTCGAGTTATAATCTTTGCCAGCTTATAGTAATTGATCTTAGGAAGTTTCGTAGATTAATGCTTTCCTAAGGTACGCCGTTTTTTTTTTTTTTTTTTGGGACAAAAACTTTGGAAATAATTGTAAAATAATTTCGACTTTAATCAATTCTAAAAAGCAAGAAATGTGAAATACTAGCTACAAAACCAAATTAGTAATAGACTAATAGTACAATGATTCCGTGCCAACGGTGAGGAAAATAATACGACATGGGCACTTATGCATTTCTGGCCACTATGACATTCATATGAAACTATATATCAGTCCTATTCGATTTTCAATGTTAGATGTATAAGAAGTTAACCATTGGAGATATACACGCTACAAACATATGTAAACCATATATGCACCAACGTATATTACAACTTACTTCACACACAATTTTGCCAACTAATTTAGTACGTAGCTGTATATCAACTAAAAGTAGTGAAAATGGTCGTACTTTTGTACTTGCGAGTAAAAATGACTCAAAGCATCCCTATTTTTGTGGGATCTGCTCATTTTATTTGAAGCAACTTGGCTCTAATGATATTGAATCAGCCAATGTGTTGAAAAAACAAAACCAATTAAAAACAACTAAAAGTATATCATCTCTTACGTAAGTTCCATATACCCTCCAAAAAGATAATATAGTATTTTTCAAACATGAACTTTCTAAGACTTGCCATTTTTTTATAATAATAATAATCCTATCACCCAAAGCTATTACCATTTTGTCACTTAGTATTATCTAGTGCATAAAAGAATAAGGCATGCAACCAAATGGCCGACCAATGTGTCTTGGTTGGTGGATTTCACATTGTTATGTAAAGTTTGGTGACTTGATTTCAACCACAAATTCGATGATAAGTTGCTCATAACATTATTATTTACATGGTCCATCCATTAAATATCAGTATAATACTTTACTCTAATGGATATTTATAAAAATGTACAATGCGGACAAGAACTTCCCCCTATAAAAACTCATTCGAACAAGTATCTTCCCCATCAAATCACTTATCTTTCAAAGCTCTCCCCTCTCTTCACAAAATCACACTCTCTTCTAGAGCATTCGTCGTATAAAGTATTACCATTACTTTAGCATTTGTGACTAAACCATTGTTGTATCATTCAATTTCTCAAGAAAAGCAAAAGAATATGGAAAGCATCATGAACTTGAAGAGAAAGGAGAAAAAATCACAAAGTAGAAGACTTGGGAAATATCTCAAAGAACAAAAAGGGAGGATTTACATCATTAGAAGATGTGTGATGATGCTCCTTTGTTCACGTGATTGATTCATTTTTATGTTCATTAATTTTTCCACATGTATATGTACGTGTGTGTAAGTACATAGTGAAGTTGAGAAGTCGATGATCATTATCAAAAAGTATCTTGTCTTGTGTTTTGTTTACATTTTCATCATTAAGCTAGATATGTCACTAACTAATAACTAACAAACAGAAAAACCGAATAGACAAATTTATGCAATCAAAGAGTAATCTCAAAAACAATTTATCATGAACTTTTCAGAGGTTAATTACAAACCCAATTGTTCCAACTCTACTCTATAACAAAAAAAAATAGAAGAAACAGAGTACTTTTAACTTATTTTCCAGTGTATCAAGTTCATTAAATCTAAACTGTTGTTACATGTAAAAGAGAACAGCAGAATTTTTCTGTCTTCAGTTTTTTAAATCACAATGTCTAAAAATCTTTCATAAACTAGGCTTCGATTTGAGCAGGAGCGGCGGTTAAAGGTTTCTCTAACAAACATTGATCAGGTTTCATGGAACTGAAAAGATGTAGAACATCGGCATTGCGACGGATATAACTAGGGCATAGAGCCAGCAAATCCTGAGCTTCACTATGCCTTGCACACTTCAACATAGCTTCAAATACGCGCATAACCATTAAATTAGATGCAAACTTCTTTGAAGTCAAAGCCTTTAGAAACGCGAAAGCTTCAGCGCCTGTTCCACTACTTGATAAATAATCGATGAACGGGTCCACAAAAGGAGGGAAACCTTGATTTCTCATCAGAGGTAAAAGACTTAAAGCTTCTTCAAACCCACCTTCTCTTGCTACTTTCTTCATCAATAGATTCCTCACCATAATTTTATACGTACTGTGCCACGGTTTCAACTGGTTTTGTTTCACTAGCTCGGCGAAAAGCTTGTATGCATCTCTTGCCTGAAAACCGTTGCAATAAGCAAGTACCAATTTCTCAAATGCGTAACCAGCGTAAGAGACTCCTTCTTTGCCTATCATCTTCTTGAAACATTTTGAAGCTTCTTCGAGATCTTTAGCATCACAATGCCTTTCGACTAAAGACGCCATTGCTTTGTCATCTAGATGGTTTCCAGAGGCTTCCATAAAGTCCATAAGTTCATTAGCTTCATCTTTCTTTCCCTTACGACTAAGTCCCAATGCAATCACACTCTGCATATCACCGTTAGGAATATAACCGCCTTCTTTCATCGCTTTCAAGACCTCATTGCTCTGTTCAAACCTGTCAACACTTCTCAAAGACTTAAGGGCACCTTGCAGCATAGAATCCGTCATAACATTGCCATTTCCGGTATATGCTTTGACAGTTCTTAAAAACAGATCCATGTCCAGTTTCTTGGAACTGACAATTTTCTTAAGAAGTAAACTGCAGCAGTGCGCGGTGGGTGTGTTGCTACCAGCCATCGCAAACTCGAACAATTCGACAGCTTCATTAATCAGTTTAGTCTGACAGAATCTTAACGAAACCCGAACATAAGTCTCCATTTCCATTTCATAACCCGCACTCCTAGTTTCTTCGATAAGATTCTGGAACCTATCAAGAAACTTCTCTTTCCCCAAAACTCTAGCCATAGCGTTATACGTTTTCTCGTCATGCTTAAAGCTACCAGACTCATCTAACCACCGAAAGAACAACAATGCTCTCCTCGGATCCACGTCAAGTTTCTCCACTAACATCTTCACCAGATCGCTGTTAAACTCGAGTTTCAAATCCCTTAGCTGTTTTTCCAAATCAGCATTCCATTGATCCTTCAACACAATCTTACACACTCTATTGCAAACCTTATCCACCGAGTTATCCGTAGAACCCGAAGCGAAAAGCTCTTTAAGCCTAATCAAATCATTTTCTAAACCATCTCTCTGAAATTTCTCACCAACTTTGTCCCTAACATTAGCTGATACACCATGACCTTTCTTCTTCATATCATCAACCAAACTCCAAAACTCATCAACAAGTCCGTTAACACCGAGAATACGCAGCATCATGTTATAACTCTTCGACGAAAGCTTTCTAGGAGAAACTTCCAAAACCCAATTGAAAAACCTTTTTGCAACATCAGGGCTTGATTCAAGCGACCTAAGAGCTTTCAAAGCTAAATCATGGCTAATCACAATCTCATTCGAATCAAGTTCTTTCCTAATCTCATCAATACTACTCAATCTGCTAAAAACATCAATCATAACAGATTCAGTAGAAGGCTTCTCTTCATTTGAAAAGCTTCGGACAACAGAGCTAGACGGAAATGGCGGTCGTAAAGCGAAAAGAGATTGACTTTGTTGTTGCAAAGCTCTAAACCCAGAAATTCCATGGAGGTAAGAAGAGAAAGATCGAGTCGAATTGGAGATTACCTGAAAACGGGAGTAATGAGACAGAAATGGACGACGAGAAGAAGAAAGGTAACTCCGTAAGAGAAGCAATCGCCATTGATACTTCATCTTTGTTTCGATCTAGGTTACAGAACAAAAGGGATTTGCTTAATTGATTGATCGGAACAAAAAGTTTGGATCTTTCGAACGAAACGAGATTGAGCAGCGATGGTGAAGAGAGGATTGAAAATGTTAGGGTTTTAGAAGAGGTAAATTAAGAGATAATTACTAGAATGACTCTCAAAAGTACCATAATTACTAGAATAACTCTCATAAGATGGGGAAGTGGCAAAAGTCTTTTAAACCTTGTGGTATTTTTAAAACTACAAGAATGCCATTAAAAAAAAAAATTAGGTTTTCAACAAAAATCAACTTCACGTTTTTTTTTGTGTCGTTGACACAAAAACGCGATTCTCTCTTCATCTTCTCCGGCGACTCCTTTCTTCTCCGGCGACTCTCTTCTTCATCTTCTCCGGCGATATCTCTCTTCTCCGACGACTCCAACGGTAAGTTTCGGCTTCTTTTAACTTCTCTTTTCTTCCTTTCTTTTTTTTTTCTTTCATTATATAGATACGAATCGATTTTGTAATTTCTTCATGTTCGATTTCCGGGTTTGTTCATGTTCGATTTCCGGTTTGTTCTTGTTCTTGTTTTTGTGCATTTTTAGAAAGTTTTCGTGCATTCTACAACATGTAATTGACAATTCCGGTTTTGTTTCGGTGGTGTAGAGGAATTTGTAAAAATCCTGAATCCCTAATCTCCAATTCTTTGATGGTAGATTTATTTTTCTTTGATGGTAGATTTATTCTGGTGGATGTGGAGGCTTCAGAGGTGATGTCATTGTAGATTTATTCTCTGTCAATGGTATAGTAGTTTTTCTTTGATGGTAGATTTATTTTTCTTTGATGGTAGATTTGTTTTTCTTTTATGGTAGATTTATTCTGGTGGACGTGGAGGCTTCAGAGGTGGTTTCATGGTAGATTTATTCTCTGTCAATAGTATGGTAGTTTTTCTTTGATGGTAAATTTATTTTTCTTTGATGGTAGATTTGTTTTTCTTTGATAGTAGATTTATTTTTCTTTGATGGTAGATTTATTTTTATGTGATGGTAGATTTATTCTGGTGGATGTGGAGGCTTCGGAGGTGGTGGCGAAAGAGACGAAGGTCGTGGATTTGTCCTGTCATGGTAGATTTATTGTTTGTAATGGTAGATTTATTTTTTGTTTAATGGTATGATAGATTTGTTTTTCTTTGATGGTAGATTTGTTTTTCTTTGATGGTAGATTAATTTTTCTTTGACGGTAGATTTGTTTTTCTTTGATGGCAGATTTATTCTGGTGGACGTGGAGGCTTCGAAGGTGGTGGCGAAAGAGACGGAGGTTGTGGCTTTGTCCTGTCATGGTAGATTTTTTTTTGTTTAATAGTATGATGAATTTGTTTTTCTTTGATGGTAGATTTATTTTTCTTTGATGGTAGATTTGTTTTTCTTCGATGGTAGATTTATTTGGTCCAAAACGTTTCGATATTATTTGGTCCAAAAAAATTTGAGATTCCCTCCGGTAATGTATTTTGTAACAGTCAAACCAACGTCGTTTTATAACGTTTAACTTTATTCAGTCTTCGATTCGGTTCAAATTGGTTAAACATGATTAGCAAACCATCTCATCTTAACCTAAGCATCCAAATTTAATAACAAGAAATCATTGGTCTACTAGTAACAACAAATCAAATGTTTTGTCACCAAAACGAACGAAAGAAAAAGATTACATATCTAGTTATGACAATTACACATAATTTAGAACTCTTTGTCTCTTGAAAATACATGACTTCTAACGTTAAAAAAGAAAACAAGTCTACCACAACTATATAACAAGCTCCATCGGAAATAAGTCTATCATCTGAAAACAAATCTACCGTAACGTTAAAAAAGTAAACAAGTCTACCACAACTATATGACAAGCTTCGTCGGATAATAAGTCTACCATAACAAGTCAGATAACCATCCTCAGATAATAAATCTACCATCACAATCAACAAATCTACCGCAAGGTTAAAAGGAAAACAAATTTACCATCCGAAAAACAAATCTACCGTAACGTTAAAAAAGAAAACAAATCTATCGCTGGTTCTAGTACGGTGTGTCTAGTAAACTGAAAAAAGATTGTATAAGTCTACCGTCATAAAAAATAAATCTACCAGTCAAAACAACTCTACCACCATTATAACAAATCTACCACCATAATCAACTATAATAAATCTACCACCACATTAACAAGTCAACCGATCATGAAATTAAATCAACCACGCCAAATTAACTCTACCATCAAAGAAAATAAATCTACCATTCTAAGGAAATAAATTTACCAACCACCTAATAAGTCTACTGCTCCAAAATAAATCTACCATTGAAAATAATAAATCTACCATTCACTCTAATAAGTCTACCATTCCGAAATAAATCTACCACTAAGTGGATACAATAAGTCTACCGTTGGTAAATAAATCTACCGTTCAAAAAATAAGTCTACCGTTCATAAATAAATCTATCGTAACAAAACAGTAGACTTATTTTTTTAAACGGGAACTTTTCCCGGCTAAAATTTCAGATTTATTAATGGTACTCTCGTAAATACGTTTTTTTGTTATCAAAGAAATAGAGGTAAAACAGTCCGAAATTCTAAAAAACGTAATTAAATAATTTGAGAGTCATTTTAGTCAAAAAACCAACTTTTGAAGGTTATTCTAGTAAACTTCCCTTTATTTAATTTAAATTAGAAACCTCTTAGCAAAACAAAAGGTCAACTTTCGTTAGACATTTTTGATGGTGTTTAAAATCATTTTTAATAAAATTTAATTAAATTAAAATTATTTTTAGACACTTTTGGATCTAATTTTCAAAAAAGAATCTTAAATAAGATTGGATCTATAGATCTAAAATTTAATCTTAATTTATTAATTAGAAACACCCATTTAGATCCCATTGAATTTTTAATGAACATGCTCTTATATTACAAACCTCCCTTGTTGTGTGTTGCAAGTCTCAAAATGTCTACATAGAATGAATCTTCATCAAACTAGCTCTTCTCTTAACAAGAATTCTTTCTCTTTCTTAGGAAAGATACATGTTCAATTTACAATGCTTTGGTAAAGAAAAAAAATCAGAAATTTTCTTGATATTTGTTTCATTATTTTATCCACTGCGTGCACTTCATTACAAAAAGCAGATGTTTATTAGAGTCTCTCTATTTGTTAACTAAATCGAGAAGATTAAGTAAATATCCAAAACGGATATAAAATCAGAAACAACAGTAATGAGAATTAAAAACTCTCAAAATTTATTACATAACTCAAAGATAAAAAAGAAAAAGAAATAGAAAGTTGTTAGGTGTTCTTGTTCATGCCGGTCTTGTCCTTGACCACATCAGCAGCTCCTTGTGCCTGCTTCACTTGTTGTCCAGCCTACCATTCACATCTACACTTAGGACAGTCTATATACATGTATTTTTTACATTTTCATATTATTAATTTTTCAGGAAAAAAAAGATGAAAGATTGGAAAATCAATTTGTATACCTGTTGCATGGAGTCTTGAGCTGAAGCAGCAGCATCTTTGGCCTTGTCCATCATCCCACTTGCCTTCTCCTATATTCACACATTTTAACACATCCATCAATAATTCAATACTCAACTACATTTTGCCAAATTTAATTTAATCTAGCAAAACGTTTATAGAGAAAAGAGACATTTCAACCCGTAGTAATTTACTATGAACGATATAAAGTGCTGATTGCCAAAAAAATCATATGCATTCAGATTTATCAACAGAGAATTAATTTACACGAACGAAAAAAAAAAGTAATTCGAATGTATAAGGGTAAAACAAAAGATTATAATGTAGACCTTAGTTTGGCCAGTGGCTTGACCGGCTTGGTAGCTCAAGTTTTGCTTGTCCGACGACATTTTCACTCTTTTCTGGTGTTTGCTTAAAACTTTGAATTCGATGCTTTGATTGGTTATTTTGTGTTTTGATGATGAAATTATTGGAGTTTTGGGTTGCTATTTATACCCAAAGCGACGTGCTTGGGGGCTTCCACGTGTTTAGGACACGCGGATTAGTTTGAGAATCTTGCGTCCACGTGTTGGTTAACCGTTTGATTAGGACACAAAAGGCTTACGTGTGTGTTTTTCTCGATCTCTGATCCGAAAAACGACATGGTTTTGACTTTGGCTTTGTTAGAGGAATGAATTGTTCCGTGCACCTAAAAAATAGGATTTTGAGTGGAAGTAAATTCATTTCGGAATCATTGATCTACTAATCTTTTTTTTTTTTTCACTCGTCTTTTGTTTTCTGTTTATAGCTAATGGCAAATTAATATATTCAGCTAGAGCTGAAAAATATATATTAAATTCGTGACTTGATTTTAAAAACAAAGTATTCTAAGTTTTTTTCTTTCTTAGTTCGGATTTGCCTATTTTGATTTGAAGTCTACAAATTTATTATGGTTATGTGATACTTATGCGGAAAACATCCATTCAAAAAAAAATTTCGGTCAAAAGGACTACATTCGTTTAACTATCTCAAATTTACAATAAATATATGGATATGTCACTCTAATCAGATACACAGTGGTAAAAAAACCAGTCCACGGTCCAAGTCTAAAATGTACCGGTTACTCGCTAGGCAGGATTTTTGGGAGGTATGGGGGCGAAGCCCCCCGTGATACAGTATACGTCGGTTTACCGGATTTTTTAGATGTATATATATGGTCTTACGGTTTTGTACATTGTAACACACGAGTTAATAAAAAATTCTAAACGGGATATTTCGTCTCAATCTCTTTCGTTTCTTTGCTTTATCGTCTTTGATTCACAACATGATACATATGCGTAAAACATCTATTTTAGTGTCAAAATTATGTTTTTCAAGATAATAACTTATTAATTTTGTTAGAAGTTATACCTTTCCCTCGGTATGTTCTTTTTTAAATTAAAATATTTATTTCTCTCGAAAACTTAATAAACCATTGAAGTGACTATTTTTTTCAAAAAAAATAAAATACTAGACCATAAGAACATCTCCGAGAACAACCTCAAATTTTAAGTTTTGAATAGTGTATATTTAAGGTTCGAGGGTGTTGTCCTCAACGATAAAATCTCAAACCTTAAAAAATAAAAATTTTACATTTCAATCCTTTCTTTTAATCAAAACTAATATAGTTCTTAACACTTTATAATATATATATTACATATCCAAAAATAATACAAAGTACATTAATTGATAAATTAATACATTAAAATTTAAAACACACGTTAAAAAAATAAATTACAAATCAAATATTAAATTACTCAATAAACTATTTTCGTAATGCTCCCAAATATGTTATTTTAATATATATTAAATTTTCTTCATGTAATATTATTGGTGTGTAAAACTTGTTTATTGTAATATTTTATCTTTTATTAAATTTGCTTAATGATATACTCCTTCCGTTTCAAATTAGTTGGCATTCTAAGTTGTTTCACACAAATTAAGAAAACAATTAAAATTATTGTTTTACCCCTAATTAATATATTATTTTGTTTCATAGGATTAATAAATAAGGTCAATATGTAGGGACAAAAATGAAAAAAATCGACAATAAATATACATTAAAAATGCAAAACTACAAGTAATATGAAACAAAAATTTAACTCTAGAACGACAAGTATTATGAAATAGAGGGAGTATATGTTAAATAATTATGAGATATAAACTTCTAAGGATTAACATGATGAAAAAACAAATTATATGATTTGTGCGATTGCTTCTTATTCGCCATGGCAGTAGCATTTGACAAGGTAAGGCCTAACTTCTTCTCCAGTCTCCAAATTGTTTGCCTTCATCAACCAAAGTTAAGTAAATTAAAATGCTTTGTTTATGAGAAATAAGATTTTTTTTCTTTTATCCTTGTCAAAAACTCTTTTTCATTATGGTAAAAACTCTTTCAATGTTGTAAATAAAAATGACAAAAGTAAGTAAATATAAACAGAGGCTGTATATTTTCACCACAACATTTTCGCACTGATAATTGTTTCTTGGGAAATGAGATTCTAAATTTTCAGTCAAAACTCTTGTTTCATTAAGAAAAACTTGCCATTGATTGCTTCCTCGCCTCGGCTTCTTCTTTGCCTGCAATCTCCAACAATTGGTCGGTTCCTCCAATCTCCATTTCGTTTGCCTTCAATGATTGTAAGCACCAACCAAAGTCAGTACAGTCAATGCCATGAAATTAAACAAAAAGACTCTATATAATTTCACCACAACATTTTGCAGTCATATTTTTTTGTGGGAAATTCGATTTTCTTTTCCCTGTCAAAACTGTGTTACATTAAGAAAAACTTGCCTCTGATTGTTGGCTCGCCTCGGCAGTCGGATTCTCGGGAAGGGAAGACACACCAGCTGCTTGTAACATCTTCAATGTTGTAGCAGAAACAAAAAGTCAGTACGAGGCTGTATATTGCACCACAACATTTGGGGTGATAGTTGTTTGTGGGAAACTAAAAAAAAGTTTCATAAAAGGAAGAACTTGCCATTGATAGCTTAATCGCCTCCGTCCACGCCTTGGCTTCTTGTAACATTTTCAATGTGGCAGCACAAACAAAAAGTCATTACGAGGCTGTATATTTGATAGTTGTTTCATACCAAAAAAAAATACTCTCTCCGTTTCATAATATAAGATGTTTTAGCAAAAATCACGAATATTAAGAAATTATTTTTACTCTAAAAAGCAGCATTTAAAATATATATTAAAAATAGTTTAACCAATTATAAAAAAGACTGCAAAATACTATTGGTTACACAGTATTTAATAAAGTGAAAAGTACCTAGTATTGTCAAAACATCTTACATTATGAAACAAAACAAAAAACCCCAAAACAGCTTATATTATGAAACGGAGGGAGTATTTGATAGTTGTTTGTGGGAAACTAAAAAAAAAAGTTTAATAAAAGGAAGAACTTGCCTTTGATTGGTGTGTTGCCTCCTTGGTCCCCTTGGCTTCTTGTAAGACCTTGAAAGTTGTAGCACAAATAAAAAGTTAGTACGAGGCTGTATATTTCACCACAGCATTTGGGGTGATAGTTGTTTGTGGGAAGCTTAAAAAAAGTTTCATAAAGGAAGAACTTGCCTTTGATAGCTTCCTCGCCTCCCTCCACGTCTTGGCTTCTTGTGACATCTTCAATGTTGCAGCACAAACAAAAAGTCATTACGAGGTTGTATATTTGATAGTTGTTTGTGGGAAACTAAAAAAAAAAAGTTTAATAAAAGGAAGAACTTGCCTTTGATTGGTTTGCCTTGGCTTCTTGTAAGACCTTGAAAGTTGTAGCAGAAACAAAAAGTTAGTACGAGGTTGTATATTTCACCACAACATTTGGGGTGATAGTTGTTTGTGGGAAACTAAAAAAAAGTTTCATAAAGGAAGAACTTGCCTTTGATTGCTTCCTAGCCTCCTTCCTAGCAACTTTCTTCCTGGCATTGGCTTCTTGGCTAGCAATCCAGTGAAACTTGGACTCCCTTATTTCATTTTCAATAGCAGACTAAACGTGGGAAAAGGAAGAACACAGGGTCAACAGAATACAAAGGTAGTTGACAAGAATATTAAGGATGTATACTCTATGCAGGTGTTCCTCAGACTCGAAATGCTCGATGAGATCTTGGAAAAAGATAGACTCAAAGAAGCAGCAACTGCAAGAAAAATATTTAAAGCTCTGGTCGAGTGTTCTAGTCTGCTTGTCAAACGGTGAATCTGTGTGGGTGGGGAAACAATAAGATGACTTGGTGGTTAAGCCAAAAATGCTAGTGATAAGTGGAGGGGACAAAGAAGGAATACCATGGAGTAAGCTTTTCCTAGTCCAGAGCCACTCTCCACAAACGACCAGAGATGGAGGGTGTGAGAATTCAGGAGGACAGCTTGGTGGATACGCCAGAAGAAAATTGTATCCTTCCTTGCGCTCGCAGAGTGTATCCGTGACACCGGCCACTACTACGGGACCGGATATGACCATTATTGTCACGGGAGATTCTTCCATAGTTTCAAATTCGTTGAAGTGGTGCATAAAGCTCATGTTTGTTGTTCAAGTAAAAAATGAAATCTAAACCCTGGCTTGTGCTTTTAAATAAATAAAAAAATATACCATTCGAGAGAGATTAACCAACCGCATGTAATGTGCTTAATAACGACTCCAGCGTCAAAGAGCACTCGAAGGAAGTCATAAGAGATCCCTTCAAGGTTACCAAGGGCAACGATGGTGAGCGAACCATTTTAGCCTAAATTCCTCAACTCCGTGTCTATTCTCGGAACGATCAGGCTAGGGTCATAGCCATTCGGGAGCGGACAGGTGTCAAGGTCCCACCACACCACCGTGTCAGATGATGCAAACTCAGGAGTCGGCTTTGACACGTTTTTAATCATCATCTTTTCAAAACCCTAGCAAAATAAACCACAGATTCAACACAAACCTTGTACAAATCAATCGAATCTACAAAATCAAAACACAAAATAAATTTCTAGATATAAATTCTTAGTGGGCTTTATCGCCTCGGATTTGTGAGAAGTAGCCTCGTATTAATGGGTTGGGCTTTTCTGTGTGATACGAATCAGTCTCGTATTAATCCGCCGGGCCCCACTTTCGATTATTGATAAAATCAGCGTTCATAAATCCTTGTATGTCCCAGAATTCGACATTTGTCACAAATTTTTCGAATATTTAACTGAGATGACAAAAAACAAAAAAAAATCCCTTGTAACGCATCACTCCGAACATTTTACAAAAAAAAATTGATCCTGATACAACACAGTATTTGTTGACCAAGAAAAATCATGTCTCGTTGATTGGAGGAACTAGGGGTGGGCCCGAAAAGCAAAAGCTCGTAAAAAAATGATCATGAATTAGGCCTAGGTCGATTCCAAAGACAAATAATGAATTAAGACTTGCTCAAAAGCAAAAGCTCGTAAAATTTTCTCATCAAAAAACAAAAGCTCGTAAAATTTATGCGTTAGAAACGTGTGAAGCTTTTTTTTGTTCAAATATCACTTGTTCTGAAACCTCATCTCAAGCTACACAAATCCAGATACCAGATTAGTAATGCATATTTTTTCAAAAAATAAAGCTCATCATAATGACGAATTGGTACATTTTCTGCCTAATTTCGTATATATAGTCTTATTGGATTCTTGATACTACCTTTTTTATTTATTGTCTCTATTTATTTTTTTATGTAAAATTAAAAAAACTTCAAAATTGTAAATTTGTAATCAGTGAAGATTTCCCTCATATCAAACCTCATACATTAAAATTAGGGTTAATTAGTAAAATAATATATTTGAGCATGTAAATTAATAAAGTAACATATGTAGTTTGAAAATTAGGTAACTAACAAAGAGAAATTAAAATTTGACTAATTTGCCCATAATAAATTCAATTCAAATTGTCAACTTTAATGCCTAATTAATATACATTTATTTGTAACAAAAATGTAAACTTTTGTCAAAAAAAATTTTCAAAAAAAAATTAATATACATTTATTAGTAGAGTATTTGTAAAAAAAATTAACTATATAGTTAAAAAAAATTTACAAATAGTCAACTATACTAGTTATATTCATGAATAGTTCACTATTATCTATATGTATTTAAACAACTATATTTAAATATAGTTAGCTATATATCTATATGTACTTAGCTATATATAGACATATAGTTTAACAAGTATAACTGATATATATTCATTATTATATGTATAGTTAACTATCGTGAGATTGTTCACTAATTATTTCAATTGTATCTAAATTATGATATAGTTCGCTGTATAACTTATCTATTCAAATTAATTTTTCTAAAAATAAAGAATTTTTATATATGTCAATTTCGAAATTATTTTTTTGAAAAAATGTTACATATTTTATTACAAATAAATGTGTATTAATTAGGCATTATAGTTGACAATTTAGATTGAATTTATTATGGGCAAATTAGTCAAATTTAATTTCTCTTTGTTAGTTACTAAATTATGATTTAGTGGATGTTAGAAATTTAATTAATGGTGCAAATACTAATATACATGCTAATTACCCTTAAAATTAAAATATTTCCCTCGATATGTTCCTTTTTAAAATTAAAATATTTATTTCCCTCTAAAACTAATAAATCAGTGAATTGACTATTTAAAAAAAAAAAAATACTAAACCATAAGGAAATTACACACAGATATAAATTTGAATTTTGAATTAAAATCTCTGTTCTAAAAAACGGGTCCACGCAGTTACTAATCGAAGATTTCCGTTTTCCCCCAAATTGAAAACCCTAATAAATCTTCCACACACACCGAGAAGAAAACTTTAGCAAAGGCGAAAATTTTGATCGAGTTTCAAGAAAAATGGAATCCATAATAGATACATGTGTGCTCGAATTCTTCCTCCGTCGTCAACAAAATCCTCGGGTTTACGCTTCTACCCTCATTTCCTCTCTGAAACCACCAGACGACTCTGTAACGGTCAAGATCACCGCCGTTTTGCGAGACTTGTCGAATTCATTAACTCGAGGCAATCTCGAGGAAGACATCCTCGATCTCCTCGAGATTCTCGAGAAACTCCAGGAAGATTCTGTAATCATGGGTTCTCTAAAGTCTGCTTATTGCTGGACTGCTGTTGAATGCACGCTTAGATTCATGTGGCCATTGGATGCTTCGGAAGGGTTATTAAGCGATGCTCTTAAGAGGATTTGGGAGAAGCGTATTGGGTTATTGAAGGAGAGGAAGAGTTTTCTTGTGACTCGTGAGTTATTGAAATGGGAGAGTGATTTAAACAAGGCGTTTTATGAACCTAAGATGTATCAGAAGATTCGTGAGAGTAATATTAGATACAATGCTATATCTCATCTGAATCAGCTTCTTAAAGAACAGTGGGCATTACTTGGATGTTCTTCTCTTGAAATCGAAGCTCGAAAGAGGCTTCTCAAGCGTAAAGATCGAAATGATGAGGAACAAGAACATGAGTCAAGTCTTGATAAGGGTGACATAAGAGTGGCTAAAGAGCTTAAAGATTGTTTGGTGGAGATTCAAAGAGTGTTGGGCTCTTCCACTAGGCAAGGGCAAGAGGATAATAATGGAGGAGGAGATAATAGTCAGGGAACGTCGTCATCGTCTGGGAGAGTTCGGCCTCGTTTACCAACTCCGGAGCCTTTGAATGTATCACCGTTGAAGAAAGTTAAACCGCCTTTGCGTCCAAGAAGGCCAACGAGGTTCTGGAGGACTGAAGAATTGGATGCTTTGAGGGAAGGAGTGAAACAGCATGGAAGATCGTGGAAAGATATAAAGAATTCAAATCCTCTTGTATTTGCTGATAGGACTGAGGTAGATTTGAAGGATAAGTGGAGGAACTTAATCCGGTAGAAAATGAATCTTGCCTGCTTGTTTATGTTTTGAGTTCTTGGCAAGTTTTTTGCATTTTGTATTAGAAACGAACTCACTTTTGTATGATATGTAGAATATGTTCTGTTTCAGTCTTTAGTAGACTCGTATTGAAAACAAAACTAATGGAGTAACTAGTTGTATATGCAAGGCAAGATCAATTTGATTCACTTCGTTTCTCTCAAGTAGTTAACAGAAGAATAGGCTCAAATATAAAGAATAATCATAATAACAACATAATAGTCTTTTGCATATATAAAAACCAAATGTTATAGAGCAGAAAACACCAACATACTTTGGCTAACATACTTTGGCTTGTGAAGGAGACAAGCACAACTTCACAAGCCATTATTCATTACACTTATTAAAAAGAAAAGAAAAAAGCTCAAAAATAGTTATTAAGATAAAGAGTTCTGCTAGTTCCCCTCGTCCTTCTCGTCCTCGCTGCTGCAGCTATTGTTGCTGCTCCAGTCACACTTCAAGGTAGATCTAGGCGATCCACAATACTTTCCAAGCTTCTCAAACGTCTGATACATAACCGTTCCACTCTCTTCTCCAAGAGACTCAAATGTCCTCTCTCTGCACCCATAATCTTCCAAGTCTACAGATATCTCTGGCTTGTACGCGTTTGCTCCAACGCTCGAGTGCACTGCCACAGAGAATTGCTTGGGCTCAAAGCAAGAAAGAACCCTAGTCACAAGCAGGCTCAGGTCCATAGTGTTGAAGTCGTAGCCTGCAGTTTCAAAGCTAGCGTAGCTAAACCCGTCTTCAGGGGTCACATGGATAGTGGAGATTGCATCTCCTTCAATCGAGTTCATAGAGTAGCCGCACGGCTCGAATTCAAAGTCGCAGATCTCGGACTTGGGAAGGATCTTTCTGATTCCAGAGTTGTCAGTCATTGATCCATTCTCGCCGGATTCATTCTTGTAAAAGACAGAAGCTTTCTCTCTGTCTAGACCAGTCATGCACATCTCGAGCGTGAAGACATTGTTGTTGCGGTCGCTGGAACCTTGGGCAGATGCGGCATAGACATGCCATTTCTTGTTCTCATCATCATTACCCATCAAGTAGGCAACGCTGTTCAAGCCCAGCTTAGTAAAGTGACCATCAAGAACAGATACTTCTTCAGAGAAGCTCCGGTGAGGAAAAGGCTGGCCTCCAGGGCAGAGGAAGGAGCCGCGAGTGTACTTCACAGATTTGACACTCAAAGAGAGCTCACCGGCCAGCTTAAGAAGCGGCGGGATAGAGAGAAGGAGCTTCGTGGTACCACAAGTCTTGATGATGACTTTGTAAGGGTAGACAAAGAAGCTGGACTCAGAGAGTACGTAAGAGTCCAATAGATCGTTGGAGAGAGACGAAACGATCGTGCAAGCAGCAGGAGTAAGTATTTCGTCCAACTGAGACTTGGTTAGAGCACGGAGACCAAGTCCCTTGGAGTCTTGAAAGATGCTTGGCTCAAAGAAAGTGACTTCGAGCCGTTTCTCGTAACCTTCGAAACCGATTGCAGATAAAGCCATTGCGCCTTGTTGTGTGATTGACAGGACTTGGAGGAAAGAACGATTGGATTCGGGAACCAGCAGAAACAGAGCTTGGACAAAAGAAAATTATAAAACCGGAAATTCAAGAAAGCTATAAACTATATTAGAAGACTCGGTGCACGGAGGTACTCAGGATGGCCTCTTAGCGCACTGCAACAAAAACAAAAACCATTGTTAAATAATTGAATAACATAATAAGATTGAACAAAAACAAGATTAAATCTCAATAAGAAACTCACGTTGGAGTAAACAGAAGATTTGAATTTCTTGATTCCACCGTTTGGACGAACGTCTTCAATGCTGTAACCGAGGGGAGCTTCGTAAAATAAGGAACTACTACTGGACTTCTTTTTACCACCTTTTGATTCCATCATAATCTCATTCACACTGTAATCCACAAGAAACAAACCAAACGTCAGATACAAAACGAAACCATGTACATTCAATATTCAAGTAGAAACTTTCAATCACAGATCTCAAATAAACGTTTAAATTTAAGCAATTACAAATGATATCGGATTAAAATCAGGCTACTGCATAAGATCAAATTATCTTTTCAGATCTATAACTATGAACCTAAGATTAACCTCTAAATCCTTAATCTATGTATATGTAAGACAATTTCAATTGAAACCTAAGTCGTTCGTTCCAGGTACAATATCAATCAATCATAACATGCATATGAATATAGATCTCGATAAGAATTATACAAAAACGAAGAACGATATGATCAATCGAAAACGTAGGTCAAATCAGAGATACTTACATATATAAATGATTTTTAGATTTAGACCACGAATAATGAATCCCTTCTTTTCAGAAACCCCTTTTTCCAGATATCAAAACGAAACCCTCAAACCTGAAATTCAACAAACCCAGAAATTCATCGATAAGAAACCAATTTCTCCAGAGAACAATCAGATCTACCATAGAGAACAAACTATATAGATCTATGATTCTAAAGAAACTCACCAGATTGATATGGTGATTCAGGAAAGCGGAAGAAATCGAACAAATTTCGTAAAAGAGAGAAAATAAGAAAACCCTAATTTGAGAGAGAACGTTATAATGATTTGGTAATGATGAAGCAATGAGATGCGTTCGTGAGGAGAAAAGCAACGTAGAAATAGTCCTTTATATAATAACCTAAGGGTTATGTCACCTCCGTGGAAATTACGTGTTTGACCTTAGACCTTAATTAAAGGTTTTTGTGTTTGAATTTGAGTGAAACGCTTTCTCAGCCATTGATTTTATTTGCCAACAATTTGCCGTTTTCGAGGTTTGTACCTAAATTACCCTTAAACCCTTTTCCTGGTAGGTGCGTGAATGACGACTATTCCTGACCACACAAAATAGCAACAATTAAAAATAAATATATACCCCCATCTAATTACTTTTCGCCGAAAACAATATACTTTTGCCACTAGGAATTTTATTTTATTTTTGTTCGATTTAATTTTATCATTGTTTTGAGAAATATTTTTTTGACGTTATCTTCGGGCAGACCATAACAACATTACTAGATTGGCATACACGCTATTTGAAAGTAAACTCAAGAGAGAAAATAGTTTGAACCAATCAGATCATGACACGTGTAAAGATACGTGTTTTAGTTTGGGCAGATAACTTTAGGTGAGCTGTGCGTTGCGTGGGGCCAAAGAATCAAATTCTATTTCTTCTCAAAGCCTCTCAACTGCTCCGCTAGATGACAAAATGAGCTCTCTTCCGGTGACTCACTCATGACCCCATTTGTCTCAAAACCACTACCACTACAAATTTAAATTTGTAAAAGTGAACACTAATTAACATTGATGTAATTATATTAGTCAAAAGTGGTATGTTTAAATATTATAGATTTTGTATAATCATTGACCCATTTTGTTTCAAAACTACAAATTAAATGTGCTTTAAGTATAACCAATCAACATTGAGCAAAAGTGGAATGATTTAATTTCTTAAGATTTTGTTTTAGTTTTATAGACTTTGTATAGATATTGACCCATGACCCCATTTTGTTTCAAAACTACAAATTAAATGTGCTTTAAGTAAAACCAATCAACATTGACCAAAAGTGGAATGATTTAATTTCTCAAGATTTTTGTACAAATATACACTTTTCCTATTAGTCAGAACTATTGAGAAATTTTTTGTTATTTTATAAAAGAAATAATTTACATTTCACATTAATAATGAGATTTTTCTACAAGCACAAGTCTCTATCTACACATAGCTGGAGCATTTACCTCCTTTACCAAGAAAATTGCTAAAAAGAATCAGAGAGTTTGTGATAAGAAATTCTCCCCCAACTTGACAAATATGATGAAAGAAGAATATATTCTAACAATAAAAGATATGGATGAGATAAGAATTTGATTCCAATCTGGTTTTGGTTATTGCCAAACCGGTTTTCCTACGGTTGAACCGGTTTGGCTATAGTTTTCTCATAATCCAGTTTCAGTTCTTCCAAACGCTTTGATACCTGCTATGAACATAGCATTAATACCACAATTGTTAATTAATCATGTCGATATCGCGAATCTGATTCACAATGAGTTAAAAGAGAAAGCTTTCATATTACGAAAGAGAAAGAGAACCTTAATGGAGTAAGCCAATGGAAGCAAGATATCCGGATTCATTGCATCTTCAGGGAAAGTTTTTAGAGCATGTATGAGTTTTTCAAACGGTAACTTTACCTGCAGAGTTAATTGGATATAATTGTTCGTTTAAAGCTCGGTTTTGCGAAATTGACTAGGAGCATGTAAAAAAAAACTTCACTAACCAGCTCATCTTGGCAATACTTCAACAATGCTAAGCCGACTTTGAACACAATTTTAACACCCTAAAGAAAATGACCACAGAAAATAACAGGATTGAATTTTTGATTAGAACAAAATCTTGAAAGACATTTCAAAGATGAGGATTTAAGTACCTCATAGAGAAACACATCCCATATCCGTAGAGCCAAAGGGAAAGGAAATGAATAAGAGAAGACGGTGATGAACCATTGACTTGCATACGTACTCGGATTGATCATTTCTTCAGTGAAATGTTCACCGAGCTTTGGTATTAGCTCTCTTACCAAGCTTTCTAACTGAAATAGATATTGCTGTACAAGTGGAAGCCCTGCCTATATTACCACAAACAACGAGTCTTCGATTATAAAAAGACTTGCATGATCAATAAGTCATTTCTTGCATTTTTTTTCCAGTGATTAAAAAACTTACATGATACAATCCTTCCATTGGAGCATGAACAGCTCCTTTAAGTAACGCAACTAATAACCAGAACGCATCTTCTTCGCTCATATAAAGAAGCAACAAACCGGCTATAAAACCCATCCCCTGAAATAACAAAAAATCATGAATTTTGGTACAATTTCGCAAGAAAATGAGACACAAAAAGAGATAATATATCAGAGGATAGACCTGAACATATCCGACATCTCTGTTATAAACTGAGTATGCTTTAAGAACATTGTACAACGATCTTTGTCCAGGTCCATGTCTCTTCTGAAAGAAAACATGTGATGGGAAAGTACGGGATATGTCTCGAATGATATCAAGTTCTGATGCCGATGTTTCATAAATCACCAATTGCTGCATAGAAAATATCGATACACTTATCAGAGAATATGACTCATAAGAGCAAACAACGTCAAGATATACAAAAACGGAGAAACTACCTCGTAAACGCCGGGATTCATAAGCAAAAGGTCTCGGCTTCCTGAGATTAACTGCCAAACAAGTCCTCTTAAACAATCCGGGATCCCTTTACGTATACGCCTTTTGACAACATTAGGTTTTCTTCTAACGTAATGCTTCCAATCACTACCTCCAACCCCAATCATCTTCCTCCATTTTCTCACATTTCTCTCCTCTCTATAACCAACAACAAAAACACACTCTATTTCTTATCTTTCTCTGTGAAAAACTCTAAATTTCAACTTTTTTTTTTCTCAAGACATACCTGTCATGATCAGTGGATGATGTTGATCTAGCCTTGCTAAAACGCTCTGGAGAATTGCCATGTTCTTGCTTAAGAAACCCGAACCGATCAACAGGAACCTTAGGAGTGACATGTCCTGAATCACTCTCGTTTTCTGTTCTTTTTCTACTCATTTCTACTAACTTAAATAGACTAAAATCTCAGTCTCTTCTTCACAATTTTGGCTAATGTCACAATCATATACACCTGAGAAAACATTCCAAAACCCCACAAGGAGATATAAATCAACAGATTCCGAAAGAAGCAAATAAAATCTTAAATTCGGAGACTTTGATTGTTCATGATGGTATATTCAGCAGAAATGTGATGTAGAAGGAAGTAAACGAGGACGATCCACACAAAATTCAGAGAAACAGTTGAAAATTTCCAGGAAAATTAAAGACTTACCTCAGTTTAGTAAGATCAAAGGACTCGTACCCAAATCCTCGATTTTTTCCGATAGGAGTTCAAAAAACCATCAATTTCTGGGATTTTTCGAGATCGAAATTGTGGAATTGAAGAAGATATCGATAAAAAAGGAAGAAAGACAATTTTGGTGACCCAGATGTACCAAATCGTTGAATTTTTCATCCGCTTGGTGAAAGTGATCTTTTTTTTTTTTCCCGAGAAAATGTGAACCAAGAGAAAAAGGAAAAAAAAAAAACAGAGTGAAGCCAGCTTGAAACGACACCGTCAAGAACATTATTTTATCTGTTGTTTGTCAAATTGTGTTGCAAAGTCTTATCCTTTTCAATTTAACCGAACCACCCAAAACCCAAAACATTCATCAAAGTCACCAGCTTCAAGACGAGCCTGATGGATTCGTCTACTCTTGCGCTTGGTGGGTTTTCGTAGGATTTTGAGATGAACAACGCATGATTCGATTTTACAGGAAAGAGAAGCCATGGCTACTTTCAATCTTCTTTGTAGCAATCGATTTCTATTCAAAGGAGGTAACTTTCCCCAGAAATCTACTATAATAGTCTCTTCTTCAAGGAGTAGTGAGCTTAAGAATGTTTGTGTCGCTAGTAGAAAGAATCAATCGTCGTTTAGTTGCAGATTAGGGGTTAGAAATCGAAATGGGTTTTCTTGTAATAGCGAAATCAAGCGTCTTGTGAATGGTGATTACGGAAATAAGGAGACTCGTATTGGTGAAAATGGTGGAAGCAAAGGGAAGAGAAGGAGATTTTCTCTTAGGCTTCGACCTAGATTAAGATTATTAAGCATGAGACTTGGGAGATTTGATTTAAGAGCATCAATGGATGGTTTTCGGTTGTTTTTGAGAAAGAATATCAAAAGAGTGATCTTATCTACTGGTGTAGCTGTTATCTTTGGACTGTGTTATTTGTTCTTGAGGTTAACCGCTGTTCCGTCTCCATCCATTGTTCCTTACTCGGATTTCGTAACGAATCTTCGAGGTGGGTCTGTTTCAAAGGTTTTGCTCGAAGAAGGTTCTCGTCGAATCTACTACAACACTAATCAGAATGTAGAAGTTGTTGAAGAAGTTCAAAAGTCTGAAACTTTAGAAGAACCCGTGGTCCGAACTGATGGCGGTACAGTGGAAACTGCAACTGAACCTGTTACGAAAGATGTTGCTCCACGGAAGGTTCGGGCTTTGCCTCCTGTGTGGAAGTATGTGACGAGGAAAGTCGATCATGATGAGAAGTTTCTTCTTAGTTTGATGAGGGAGAAAGGGATTACGTATAGTTCAGCTCCTCAATCAGCATTGATGGCTATGAGAACTACTTTGATAACAATCATTTCTTTATGGATTCCTTTAACACCTCTTATGTGGCTTCTCTATCGGCAACTCTCTGCATCTAACAGTCCTGCGAAAAAACGACGGTCTAACAATCCCACAGTGGGATTCGATGATGTTGAAGGTGTTGATTCTGCTAAAGACGAGCTCGTAGAGGTAAAAAAAGATTCATAAATGTTACGTTTTTCGATTTAAAAGTTTTGAAATTGAACCTTCATATGTGTATTATGGTGTCTTTTTCTTTGTAGATAGTGTCATGTCTTCAAGGAAGTATAAACTACAGAAAACTAGGAGCAAGATTACCGAAAGGTGTGCTTTTGGTTGGTCCACCGGGAACTGGTAAAACCTTATTGGCTAAGGCTGTAGCTGGAGAGGCGGGAGTTCCGTTCTTCTCTGTTTCCGCTAGCGAGTTTGTTGAAATGTTTGTTGGAAGAGGTGCAGCGCGAATCAGAGATCTTTTCAATGCAGCTAGGAAAAATTCACCTTCCATTATATTCATCGATGAGCTTGACGCGGTTGGTGGAAAACGCGGTAGGAGTTTCAACGATGAACGTGACCAGACGTTAAATCAGGTAACAAATCAACATTTAGAAACATTTTAAGTTTTAACCATGTAGATGCCTGAAGTTGTTTCCTTTCTTGTGTAGTTGCTTACTGAAATGGATGGATTTGAGGCGGACACGAAAGTCATTGTAATTGCAGCAACTAACCGACCAGAAGCATTAGACCCGGCTCTTTGTCGGCCTGGAAGGTTCTCTAGAAAAGTTGTGGTTGCAGAACCAGACCAAGAAGGCCGTCGGAAAATATTGGCAGTACATCTGAGAGACATCCCTCTAGAAGAAGATGCATTTCTCATATGTGATCTACTTGCTTCTCTGACTCCCGGATTCGTAGGTGCTGATCTCGCCAATATTGTCAATGAAGCTGCTTTGCTCGCTGCTCGTAGAGGTCAGTCTTTAAGTAACCTTATTCACCAAAACTCAATAATATCCAAATCTTGTTTCTTTTCGGGTTTTGGTTTAACCCGCATTTGTGGTTTCTTGGTTGTTTTTTTAGGCGGGGAATCGGTGGCACGGGAAGATATAATGGAAGCGATAGAGAGGGCGAAATTTGGGATCAATGACAAGGAAGTGAGGCCAAGGACATTAGGAAATGAGCTCAGCAAGCTGTTCCCATGGATGCCATCTTTGGTTGGAAGGAACGGACCAGATCAAGAGGGTTTACAAGGACCGTTAGGTTATCGAACTCTAAGCTAAACAAAAACAAACCGGTTAGAAAGCAAATTCATTCATACGAAATTTTCTATGTATCTGAAATTTTTGGTAACGTTTTTGTGTTCCGATCTCTGTTTATTGTTGTTTACAAAGGTTTTATAAAGTCAATTGGTTCAATTTTTTTTTTTTTTTGTGTTAAATAAACAAATTAATACCATTTTGACAAAACTCTTGGATATGTATACATAAAAATAATAAATTGAAAATGTAAACACGAAAAAAGGACCATGATGTAAACATCGAATATCGTTTGTTAGTAAATACTCATTGGTTTACCTAGTCTCATGCTAATCCAATAATCCAAAATATTCCTAGTATCTCTCCCATCCTCTAAAATGAAAATAGGATTTTCTAATATTTCTTACTATTATTTTGTTTTAAATGGATTTTTGGGGAATAACGAAATGGAATTTCCCGTGACAAAGTTACGAATCGGAATAGTGATCTTTCCACTAATTCTACTAACAATAGCTCCAATCCTTTATCTCTTTTTTGGCCATCCTCACTATTATTTATCATCATCATCAATTTACAAACGTTTATCAAATTCATCAACATCGGCAATATCTTCTCCATCGCTCTCATCTACGTATAATCATTCATCTAGCTCCGCACCATCATCATCATCATCATCATCAGCAGCAGCAGATACAACATTGTATGATAATGATAATGATTATGACGACACATATCGTGATCCCAAACCATCATCTATGCATAACAATGATTCCATCTCATCATCATCAAATGACGTTGATCAAGAAACTCATAAAGAAGAGAATCGCCGGAAAAAGAGGAAACCGAAGCGATGCGATCTATTCTCCGGTGAGTGGATTCCAAACCCTAAAGCTCCTTACTACACAAACACGACATGTTGGGCTATACACGAACACCAAAACTGCATGAAGTTTGGTAGACCCGATTTAGGTTTCTTGAAATGGAGATGGAAACCAAAAGATTGTGATCTACCTTTGTTTGATCCTTTCGAGTTTCTTGAGATCGTTAGAGGAAAAAACATGGCGTTTGTTGGTGACTCCGTTAGCAGAAACCACGTGCAGTCTTTGATATGCCTACTCTCTCGGGTATGTATCCAATATATTATTTTTCGATAAATTAATAACTCGATAAATCAATAAAGTATTTTAGTCCTAAATTCACATTTTTATAAACTAATAACTCTATTAATTAATAAAATATTATTATTATTCCTATGTTATTGATTTATAGAATTTTTATTGCACTATTCCCATCAAATTAAATAGCTTCATGAAAAAATGACATTTATTGAAATATTAATTTCAGGTGGAACATCCGGAGTTGGACTCAAGGCAACAAGACTTTAACTTCCAAAGATGGAAATACAAAACGTACAACTTCACAATTGCTACATTTTGGACAACTCATTTGGTTAGGTCCGAGGAAACCGGTCCGGACGACGGTCCTAACTCATTCTACAATCTCTACCTCGAGAACCGGACCCATCTTGGGCTTCCCAAATCAATGGGTTCGATTACATCATCATCTCGTCAGGGCAATGGTTTTTCCGACCACTCTTTCTTTTTGACAAGCAAAAAAGGATAGGATGTTTGTATTGTTGGATTCCCGGAGTGAGAAATGTTGGGGCACATTTCGCGTATAGAAGAGCTTTAAGAACAACGTTCAAGACAATCATTGGATTAGAGAATTTCAAAGGAGAGGTGTTTCTAAGAACATTTGCACCTTCACATTTTGAGGATGGAGAATGGGATAAAGGTGGAAATTGCTAAAGGTTGTCCAATCGGTATTCGGTTGATTCGATTTAAATGTTCGTCTCCTAACAAAAATATCTATTAATTTGGGTTTCTTTTTTTACAGGAGCAATGAGACAGAATTAGAAGGTATGAATCTAGAGACACACAACAACTGGATGAATTTCGCATTGCGAAAATAAACAATAACAACAATAGTGGATTAAATTTGAGATTACTAGATGTGACACAAGTAATGTTGTTAAGACCAGATGGACATCCGAGCATATTTGGGCATAAACGGGAAGATAAAGTTATACTATACAATGATTGTGTACATTGGTGTCTACCAGGTCCGATTGATTCATGGAATGATTTTTTACTCGAGATGTTGAAAAATAGATATATTGTGAGACCAAGCCTCAAAGGTAATACAATCTCAATTTTGTAACACAGTTCGTATTCATTCACTTGTAATTGTATATAAAATTTGGTTAGATGTGATATATACTGACTTTCAGACCTTAACGCATAGAAAATTTCAATAATCTTTTTGTATTATCTAATAACAAAGTATGATATGAATAACTAATGCATTAACGTAAATTTTTTATAATGGATCACATACAAGTCAAGTCAACGTTTTCCAACATCATATAGTCGACAGCTATATAAAATTTATTAATTTACGAAAGAATTTTATATTCATAACGTATGAATACAATTTTACAAACAAGCAAACGAAGAAAGTCAAATCCACAATATAAACGCTACTCGTTTCTTGTTTTTTTAAAATGTAAAGTTGTAAACCAAACGCTAAAATAAATTTACCGGCGATCAACATTTCCGGTAACAAGATAACCAATTCCATGACGTCTCGTCGGAAAAACCATAAACAATAAGCTACACATAACCCCAACACCCACCGGAACAATGTCCAAAACATGTTTGGTCTCTTCCTCCGGCGACGGGTAAAAACAATCCGTTACATACTTATCTCTTAACGCAACCGCTCCAAACACTAAAACCGACAAAGTAGCATGTATCCAATCAACGACCTGCATTCGATATTTAGCTAAATCCGGTAAACCCAACCCCGACGGGTTAGGATAGTCAACGACCCACATGCCTTTGAAAGTGACGAAACCGTAGTAGATTGTTCCGTCCTCGGCTTTAACGCTATCGGTGAAAGAGCTTACGAAGCAAGATGCAGCTAAGAGGAAGAGGAGAATAGCGGTTAGGAAACGCGATGCATGGTCGCAAACACCGTTTGAAGTGAAAACCGGAGTTAGGAGTTGAAACGTGAGGAGTGTTCCCGTTGGAAGGAGGTTTGAGAGATTTGCTGCTGACGTCAAGGTGTTTGACATGGCTCGTTGAGACATTGACATTTGTCTTTTGAGCACCACGGGTCGTGTCCTTGACGGTGGCTCATCGGAAAATTCATCGAGCTCCGACTTCATAATGTTTGCGTTTCTTAGCCTAAGGCTAGACATTTTTTAAAGGGTTTTGTTGGATTGAGCGTGGATGATTAATGATATTGATGACAATAATAATGATGTTTTATTTATAGATGCTAATACATAGAAACAGCTAATCATAACTAGCTAAGTTTACGCATAATGTATATTGGGTTACGATTTACGCATGATCATTTTATAGTACAAATCTTGCATGAAGTAAAAATGACTGCATCTAGTTAATATTCCTTTTCTTTAAGTAAACACATTTCGTTGATACATTAGTTGGATTGTCCAACTGGATTTAGTTTTATGGAAGCTAACATTTTTTTTTCTTGCTCATATCGAACCTAAGACCATGATCAATGGTTAGAGATCCACTTGGTCTCTACAAATATATTTTTTAAATACAATAAATAATTTAAAATCTTTGAATCCAATTGTATAACGACACGTGGCAAAAATCTCTACAAATGTTAAAAGACGTCGCTTCAGCAAGCGACGGAAGGAACGTCGTTTCATCTGGTCTCTTGTTTTTGTATTTTATTTTAATTTTTTAATAGTTAGAGACCCATGAACAAACCCCTTTGATCATGCTCTAACATAAATAGAGAGAAACTAAAAAACTACAAATCTTCATTTATTTGTAATTTTAATCACTATACATTGATTTCATTGTTTTAAATTTAAAACTATAGTCCGACAAAAAAAAAAAAAATTTTTAAACTATAGCTTACAAGAAAGTGGTATATAAAAATTTGGAATACATTATCTCTAAGAAAGAAAAAAATGGAATACAAGTGTATTAAACGATTTAAAAGTCACACAAACGTCGTCGTTTCCTCTACAGTAGTAAAAGTGGACCAAAGAAAACCCCAGAAAGGTCGAATCTCTCCGTAAATCTCCGGCGAAAAGAGATAGAGAGTTTGTAGCGATCTCATCATCAATGGCGGAAAACGGCGAAGATGCTCAACGACTGAAGAGGATTGCGGCGGCGTCATACGACTACGATAAGGATCCTCGATGGGCGGATTACTGGTCCAATATTCTCATTCCTCCTCACATGGCTTCTCGTCCCGAGGTGGTCGACCATTTCAAGCGCAAATTCTACCAACGCTACGAAGTCCGTACTATCTTCTACTCTCGAATTTGCTTCATCACTTCCGATTTTGAGTTGTTTTTGCTACTGATTTTGGGAATTTCTGTCAACTTCCATTCTTAGATTTAGCTTGTGTTTACAATTGATTGAGAGTTTTGATTTTTTTCTTCTTTCTGCTAACTTGCTTAGTCTTTCGATCGGAATCTTCTCTCGAGGCTGTTCATATGATTGATTAGGTTATTGAGTTTTTTTTTTGTTGAAAACTGTGCTTAATTTGTTGATACTTGATCCAATTTTTCTTTGGGGATTGTGAAGATTCCATGTTGTTCAGTTTTGCTTATTGATCTCGATTTTGTTGCTGAGTCTTAGTGCTTGTACTGCCATGGCATTTTTTTTTTGTAGGATCCTGATCTTGTTGTAGAGCCTATGTCGACTTCATCTTCTTCTTCGCAATCTGCAAGACCATCTGCTACATCTTCGACTGCATCTACTAATGAAACCCGTTCACGGAACTCAGGTGACCTTTTGAATTTATTCTGTATGAGATGAGATTTCGTCTTACTACCCGGAAACTAACTAAACTTTGTGCCTCAGGATCGGTTCCTCGAACTACAGGGCCATCTGCTACGACAGGTGCAAACTCAAGTTCAATGCGCTGGGATCAGCAGACGATTCAGTTTTCTGTCAATGCTTGGGTAAGATAATGTTTTCCTGTTGCAGTTCTGTCAATGCTTGGGCTCTGAGTTGGCATTACTCTTTTTTTCTGCTGTTGGCTCCTTTAATCGGACAGTAATGAGATGCTTCGTTCTTAATGTGTATGGTGTACTCAGTATGAACTAATGTGTATCGTCTTTACCTAGTTATTTTCTTCGTGACAAGTCTTGTAATCCGTTTCATCTTTTGCAGGTTTTCGTTATAGCTGTGCTGGCAGTGTTACCTCTAGTACCAAAGAACCTCTCAAATAGGGCTTATCGTCTATCTTTTATGGGAACTGCATGTTCATCTCTGTATTCCTTGTACTCTCTTTACGGGGTAAGCCATGTGATCTCCCATTTTTACGCTCTAGGAACCATACAACGTCGAATTCCCTTTCGTAAGCTGATTTTTGTTATCTGCAGAAACCAAGGGCATGGAATATGCAAGGGCTGCAAGTTTATTTTCAATCAATTGTGGGAGCAAAGGATTTCATCTATTTCATCTACTGCCTTACATTTGTCACTTCACATCTCTCTCTGAAGTGTAAGAGTTGATTGATTTTTTCTTTCTTTTGAATTTCTTCAAATTACATACGTTCTGATGACTAGTCTCCATATCAATTTGTCGCAGTTGCTTTGATTCCCATCTTGTGTCGAGCACTTGAACAAGTGGCTAAGTTCTTGAGGCGTAACTTTTCTCGCTCCACCATATACAGGTATTTTCATCCAGCTGATTAGCAGGTTTGATTTTTTATTACTCGTTTTCGCTTGTGAATTCTTACTGATGCTTAACTCTTTTACCCGTGTCCTGTTTTGTAATGGTTATCAGAAAGTACTTGGAAGACCCTTGTGTGTGGGTGGAGTCAAACACAACTACCCTTAACATCCTCTCATCCCAGGCTGAGATAGCCATTGGCTTCCTTCTGATTATATCTCTGCTCTCGTACGCTCCTTCATCCTTTTCAAAGCGATAATAGTTTTATTCGCACTAAATTCCTTAGAACCCTTAGTTATGAATTGAGTGGTCTGATTACCTCAGCTTTGCATTTACTGGTTTCACTCATCTGATAAAAAATTGCCACTTTACTTACTGCAGATGGCAACGAAACATTGTACAGACATTCATGTACTGGCAGGTACGTCTCTTCGAAAGTTTTCCTTGCTCTTTGTTGAAACCTGATCAACCGAACAACTCTCATTAATCAAACACCCTTTTTTATTTGTTGATGATCTTCGTCTTTGAAACTAAATGTTGCAACATGGGCTAATAAGACCATTAGGTTAGTAAAGAGAAGTGTGTTTTGCTCCTTTTGTTGAAACCATGTGTTTGTGCCATGAGAGAACCGTCAAATTCAAAACCCCTTTCATCATTTTCTCCATGAACAAAGAATTTGGTTTTGTTTCTTGAGAGTTATTCTTATGAAATAAGTTTTGGATGGATCTTGAGAGTTTTTCTTATGAACTGAGTTTTGTTGTTGTTGTTGGCAGCTATTGAAGCTGATGTATCAGGCACCAGTAACAGCAGGTTACCACCAGAGCACGTGGACCAAAATCGGGGCTACGGTGAATCCGATTATCCAACGTTACGCTCCCTTCTTGAATACTCCGGTCAGTGCCGTTCAGAGATGGTGGTTCAGGTGAAAAGCAAACAAAATCCAGTGGTGACATTTAAAACCCCCTCTTTATAAACTAAAACAAAAAGGATTTTAGCTTTCGACAAATCTATATCTTACATTTCATCTTTCAGCGTAAAGTAGATTATATTCTCTTTTAACGTTTTTTTCTCTTTTTGGCTATGAAATAAAATCTCTTATTTTTGATTCTCGGATATATACTGTGACTAATTCTCTTTTGCATAGGCCATAGGGGATTATTTCAGCATTTATAATTTTTTATTACATTAGTGATTAGATAACCTCTCACATATCAATAATATCATCTGACCCTATAAATTCGGGTTCATTGCGTAGGCCAAAAGATTAGAAGTTTAGGACCTCAAAGTTATCTTTAAAATAATCCAAAGCTATTAAACAAATGAACCAATGATATTTATAGAGATGATAATTGACTGGTTGTGACTCTTGACACATGTAGAGAGTGTTTTTTTTTTGTTTCTAAAATATTGACATTGGAGAGGAGAGGAGAAGAGAAGAATATCATTTTGGATAATCCAATTTTAGAAAGGAGAGCCGAACAATCATTGATTTAGATTCCCCTTGATTGGTGTGCGTGCCACCGATGCTAAAAGTCACCACCGTTCACGTTCAAAGAAACGTGGGACCAGCCATTCCCACGTGCCGCTCATTCACAACTTTGCAATTGTGTGAGACATCAAAACACAAACGATTACCATTTTATTTTTATTTTTTTTGGCGTTCGAAACGCAATTTTATTATTCTAATCGCAAATTATTGTATCACCATTCAGTATACGACGCCGTTTTGTGGACTTTATATCTTTCCTACTTGTGAAGAGAGAGATGCATTTCAAATTTTTGAAATAAAAAAAGAACAGCGAAAGAGAGGAGAGACACACAAAGCGGAGGAACAAATTTTCCTCCGACTAATTTCACGGCGGAGATGCAATCGTCGCCGGAGACTCACCTACCGGACCGATGCCGTCCGATTTCTTCAACGGCGTCGGATATGAAAGAGGTTGGGCCATCGGATTCCGACGAAATGGAGCTGATTCAAAGCTCCAACAGGTTATCGTCACCGGAGCATGTTCGTCGGAGAATCTCCGGGAAGTCTCCTCCGGGCGAATCGATTCGATTTTGCCGGCAACAGTCGTTCGGTCGCGATATCGGTCATGCTGCGGCCGAAACGTATTTGGTTACTCGTCTTAGCTTCAATCTTCTCGGTTATCTCGGGTACTGATTTCGATTTTTTCCCCAATTTGGTTAAGCACATGGATACATAAGCACATCGATTACTTTGTTGCATTGTATCGTTAATTTTAGTTCGTTAATTGTATTATGTATGAATTCTTAGCACAATTTTAGGATAAATCGTGGTTTAGATGATGAATTTATTCGAATTCTTTTGAATTTTGATTTTTGTGAGTTTTATTTTATTATTGTAAGTTTTATTCAGGGTAGGTTATCGGTGGATCACAAGATTACTTGCTCTTGCTTGTTATGCAATGCTCCTTATGCCCGGATTTCTTCAAGGTTACTTATTATTGTCTTTGATCTTAAATAGAGTGAAAGGTTTTTTATTACTGTTTTTCATTTGTACACTAAACAAGCTTTGTTTTTTCTAATTTTTGTAGTTGCGTATATTTATTTTTTCTCACCTCAAGTAAAGAGGAGTATAGTTTATGGAGATCAACCGAGGAATAGGTACGTGAGAAGAATCTTGCTTGGTCTGTTGCATACCTGCTTCATATCACATATGATTGATGTATTAGATGTAATCAATGATTTTGGTAGGCTGGATTTGTACATACCTCCAACGAGTGATGGCTTGAAACCGGTTGTAGTTTTTGTGACTGGTGGAGCTTGGATTATCGGGTAAGCAGTAAAATGGAATTGCCACACTCACCTCTACTTAGTATTAAAGTTCATTTGTTTCAGAATTATGTGCATCAAGTATAGAAATCCCGATGCACGAATGCAGAGATTTTCGTCTTACGGGTCTCTTATAAAACACTAGGATCCCTGAAACTACATCTTCTTTTACAAGGAATAGTCTAATTTGTAGTTTCATACTTGATTAGGTACAAAGCTTGGGGTTCTCTCTTGGGACTGCAGCTAGCAGAAAGGGATATCATTGTGGCTTGTCTAGATTACAGGTAAGCAAATTAAACATTTCCTTATCTTTCTTAATCTAAATACATTACTTTCCCTGGATTCTATCAGTGTAGAATAGAATCACATCTGTATTAGTTTGGACCTATATGAACCAACTATTTTTGGTCCAGAAACTTTCCTCAGGGGACAATAAGTGATATGGTTGAAGATGTTGCTCAAGGAATCTCATTTGTCTGCAACAACATCTCTGCATTTGGAGGTGATCCTAACAGGTTGGAGTTCATATACTTGAGTTAGGTTCAAATTTTCTATCTTTCACGGCTCTGGTGTTGAACCATATCTACTTGTTGTGTGTAGAATCTATTTGATGGGGCAATCTGCTGGTGCACATATCTCTTCTTGTGCTCTCATTGAACAAGCCATTAAAGAATCAAGAGGAGAGAGCATCTCGTGGAGTGTTTCTCAGATAAAAGCTTATTTCGGTTTATCTGGAGGGTAATTTCTAAACTTAGTATTATTATGAAGCTTTAAATTTCTTCGAATGTGAATTCAGTAATCAGAATCTTTTCACCATTTTGCGAACTTGAACAGGTACAATCTCTTCAAATTGGTCGAACACTGCCATAACCGGGGTCTTGATCGTTCAATTTTCCTAAGGTAATTCTTCTGGACATTATCTGATCAGTTATGCCTTCTCTGACTTTACTTATGGGGTTCTTTCTATTGATCAACTTGCAGTATAATGGAAGGAGAAGAGTCATTAGAACAATTCTCTCCCGGAGTGAGATTAAAAGACCCGAGTGTACGAAAAGCCGCATCTCTCTTGCCTCATATTGTACTCTTTCATGGATCTGCAGATTACTCCATTCCACCTGAAGCAAGGTTAGATCACCCATCTACAACTCTGACTATATGCTAGTTAGTTGAATCATCTTCTTAAAACAGACAAATGTTTTTCCTTTTGTAGCAAAACTTTTGCAGACGCTCTCCGAGCTGTTGAAGTTAAAACCGATATAATTATATACGAGGGTAAATACCATACCGATCTGTTTCTTCAGGTAAAACAAGAATAGAGACTAAACCATTAACATATGTATTTACTACATAGCTCAATGTAATAACAAAGTAATTGGTCAATCACATTTGCATTTCAGGATCCTCTGCGAGGCGGTAAAGACGAGCTTTTTGATCATATAGTCTCTATGATTCACGCCGAGGACAGAGACGCATTGACAAAAGACGCGGTTGCGCCACAGAGAAAACGGCTTGTTCCTGAACTCTTGCTTAAACTGGCTGGCAAAGTGAGCCCTTTTTGAACAGTGAAACTTATCTTTGATTTTCAATTTTTGTTGTTGTTTGTTCTGTGTTTTCTTCTTCGTTTTGTTTCTTTCATGAAGAAACACTCACATGTTGATACAAATAAAAGTATTAATCTCTCTTTTCATCTGTAAATAAATGCATAGAGAGCTTAAACAAAGGCACATGAGTTTTCCCACAAAATAAACAGATCAAAAAGATATGAACATACTTCTCAGATTACCAAAGTTTGCACATCAAAGATATTAGCAGTTTTACATAATAATAAAGAAACTCCAAGTAGCATTTGGTTCCTAGCACAAACAAGACCATCATGTAGATTGCACCAAGCGAGTTATATAGATACATGTACTTTTAACAATCTCACTCATGGAAGTTTTTGCTCTTTCTAAGATTCCTACCATACATGTAGCAAAAAACATAAAGGCAGTAACAAGATCTTAGCAACTTAAAACAATATCTAACAAACAATATCTAACCATGTCAAATCAAACTCGCGCGCTCTATTCGCTTTGCTTCCATTTGCTCTGCAATATACTTTTGAACTCTCAAAGCTTTACTTGTCATAGGCTCTATTAACTTCTCTGTCTCCTCCGTTATCTGTTTTACCATTTGAACGTCCACGGATTCAAACCATTCTCTTGCCGTCATTTTTTTAATATCTACCTCTACCTTGTCTACATTCTTATTGCTGGATTCTTGCTCAACCTTTTCCTCATCACATCTATCATCTCTTTCCTCCTCGCTCTTGCGTTCTCTTTCCTCGTCAATCGTATCTTCTTGTAAGTTCTCTGTCTCTTCATCTTCTCTAACACTACAATTCAGTTCTTCCCCTTCTCCTAATGTGCTCTTCCTTAACTCAATCTCTACCTGCTCTACCCTCTTAGTTATCTCATCACTTCTTTCACTGCAACTTTTCTCATCTTCATTTCTAGCTTTTTCCATCTCTACTACGCTATTAGACGGCTTCTGCTCGACTTGCTTCCTCTTAGCACGGCTTTTTCGAGCTTTGTTCAGGATCATATCTAACTCCATAAAAGAATCTCCACCAATTTCTTTCTTCCTACTTCTAGTAGCTCTTGATGGTCCCTTCTCATCTAAACAAGTATCCTCACATTTCACATTCTCCATTCCCAAACCTACATTCTCAATCTTCTTACCTCTTCTAGCTCTATTCATAGCTGAGATTTCCACTACCTTTGGAGTATCCTCAATTTCCAATTTGATTGAATTCAATCCCAAATTCTGTACACTCACAGTTTTCTTACCTCTATGAACCCTAGATTTCTCCTCTGGAACTTCTTCTTCTTCTTCTTCTTCTTCTTCTTCTTCTTCTTCTTCTTCTTCTTCTTCTTCTTCTTCCTCTACCACATTCGCCACTTCTACTTTCTTCTCGTTCCTCCGAGGCCTACCAACTCTACGTTTCACCTCCACCTCCACAGTATCACTTCTAGTAGCCCTAGTTGCTCTCTTCGCTACTTCAGGCTCCTCTTGCTTCGAAGATCTACCCTTTCGCGTTGGTTTCTCTTGAACCGGCTCAATCGGAATTGGATCCGGATCCGGATCCGGAACAGGATTACGCTTATTGTTCCTCCTCGGTCTCGGAGGAAGCTTACGCTCCGGCGCCGGAGCTTCACGATTGACGAAGGTGACGACAATGGAAGTAATCTCACCAAGCTTGATTACGTCTCCATGGCTAAGATTGACTGGAGTATCTGGGTCGAGAGTTTCCGAGTTGAGTATCGTACCGTTGGAAGAACCTAGGTCTTGGATTATCCATTTCTCGGAATCGGAATCGATTCGGAGATGCTTCGTGGAGATTCCTTTGTCTTTGATGGCGATTTTGTTACCACGAACGACTCGACCTAGAGTAATAGCTGATCCGGGTTTGTACTCTATAGATTCACCATCTCTTGGACCTTGCACGAACTCGAGCTTCAACAATGGCGGATTCATCGTTTACTGTTCTGGAGAGTAAAGCGTCTCCACGAAGCTTGATAGTTAGAGAATTTGAATTTTGATTTTTTTTTTTTTTTGGTCTCTCTCATGAATTAGGGATTTGAATTAAAACAATTTTTTAACTTCATTTCTTTAATGAACTCAAATATGGGCTTAATTGGGCTGAATAAATAGTAAAAAGCCCACATTTCATTTTTTTTGGTAGACAAACTTATCTAGGCCTGAGCATAAAACAAGAAACCGAAAATCGAATCCAAACCCAAACCGAAAAACCCGGGTTCGGGTCGGATTCGGGTATTTCTTAATACCCGAATGTTTTTTCATTCCTCTCGGATTTCAGTTTCGGTTTCGGGTATACCCGTGTTATCCGTGGTTAACCAAATAACCCGAAACTTATATATCATATACAAAAATTCGTGAGTTATTTAGGATTATTGTTTGTAATTATCGGTTTATTTTCGTATTTGTTCGGGTATTTCAAATTTATATTCGGTTTATTGGGGTTATTTTCGGTTTTTATTCGGGGTTTTCGGGTAATTTTTGGTTTGTTCGGATTTTTAGGATTTAAAAACCAAAATTAATCGAATCCGAATAAATTTCGGTTTTCAATCCCAAAACCGAAAACCGATCCGAACCCGACCCTAACCGAACCGAATTCAAACCGAATTTTTATAAAACCCGAATTGTTTTAATATTCATAAATCCGAAAACCCGAAAATCAAATTACCCAAATCAAAAACCGATTGGTTAACCGAATGGTTAACCGAATGCCCAGGCCTAATCTTATTCATGGCAGCTCAAGGAAGGTCCTACACAGAGATGTTTTTCATTTCACACTTGCACAAGACACTTGTGGTGTAGCTTTAACAAAAGACTTTTCTCATGATTAAATATGAAAACTCACACAGCCACAAGTTGATCCAACCACTTTTACTGACCGCTAACTAAACGCCACGTGTCCATCTCCAAGATTCTATCTTCCCTCCTATCTCACCAAGAAAGTATCATATAATAGTCTCATTAGCCTTCCCTCCTTTCTGATTACAAATCAAAACTCTAAAACTTCACTTACCAATACACCTTCTTCTTATTCTCTTAATTGTTATTGTTATTGTTATGTTGAAAGAAGAGAGTAACGAGAGTGGTACATGGGCAAGAACATGTGACACATGTAGATCAGCCGCATGTACTATCTACTGTGAAGCTGATTCTGCTTACTTGTGCACAACCTGCGATACTCGAATCCACGCAGCCAATCGTGTCGCTTCCCGACACGAACGTGTCCGTATCTGCCAGTCATGCGAGTCTGCACCAGCTGCGTTTTTATGCAAAGCAGACGCTGCGTCTCTTTGCATAGCCTGTGATGCAGAGATTCACTCTGCAAACCCATTAGCTAGTCGTCATCAACGCGTTCCGATTCTACCGATATCCGCTCAAGCCCCGAGCGAAACTGATGCGGATAATAATAACGATGAGAATGAGGATGAAGATGATCGAGAGGTTGCTTCTTGGTTACTCCTTAATCAAGGGAAGAACAGTGGTCATCAGAACAATGGGTTCTTGTTTGGTGTTGAGTATCTTGATCTTGTTGATTACAACTCAACCATGGAAAACCAATTCCAAGATCAGTACAACCATGGCGTTGTACCACAACTTGTGCCTGAAGAATCAAGGAATCATCTGCAACAAAGCCAACATGATGATTTTCAGTTAGGTATCAACTATGGATATTCTTCAGGAGTGCACTACAACAACTTCTACAATGGTTCTTTAAAGAACTTAAACCATAGCGTATCGGTTTCGTCAATGGACATGATCAGTGTTGTGCCAGAGTCAACAACAAGTGACATAACAGTCCAAGGTCCAAGAACCAATAAAGAGACGATAGACCCTCCTACTCAGCTAAGTCCAATGGACAGGGAAGCTAGGGTTATGAGGTACAGAGAGAAGAAGAAGACGAGGAAGTTTGAGAAGACGATAAGGTATGCTTCAAGAAAGGCATATGCAGAGATAAGACCACGAATCAAGGGCCGATTCGCAAAGAGGATAGAAACTGAAGCTGATGCAGAACAACTGTTCTCAACATCGCTAATGTCCGATACTACCGGATATGGAATTGTTCCTTCCTTCTGAATGATTCATATGCCAAATATGGACTAGATTGCATGCTGTAAATTACTTACTAGTTTGGTTTTCTACATATGGATCCATAGTTTTGTGACTTTTGTATAATTACTTGGAGTTAATCAGATATGTTCCTATTAAGCAAAAAATTTCTAGATAATTGGAATTCTAATTCCTACCATAATGTATGTGAAATGTTATCTTATGGAACAGTGCCTTTCAATCAGATTGAATTGATGCCACAAGAAAGAGATATGCATCATTGTGAGTAGCTGTAAAAAGCAAAATTAAAAGCAGATTTCACTCCACAAGAGGGACAATGACTAGGTTCAAAGTAAATACCTTTTGATTATTTTGTGGCTATAGAATCTTTTGTTTTTCGACACTTTCCAGATCACTTGGCCACGTAAATCCCAGCAACTAGCATAAGATGTTGATGCCATGCCAATGCAAATTCCAAGTAAATAAAGAAACTAAGTTCTTTTACTAGTAAACAAATAACAAGTACTTTCTCACTTTTCTATGGTGTATACTGACAGCTTGACTGTAAAAAGATTTTTATAAAAGTGAGCAATAGTTCAAGTGCAATCATAGAAACAATCAGACTTATATGGACTTCTGATTCAGGAACCTTAACAAGTAACAAAAACCAACATCAGAAGAACTAATTAATTGTTAGTATATAGCAATAGAAAGTGAAGACTCTTTCCAAAAAGGTTACTGCACTTTTCCAGATATCTAATCAACTTTAGGAGTCACAGCCATAAAGTTGAGAAGATATGCTAAAAGATATCTAATCAACTTTTTAAAAAGCAAAAGTATCATGTTCAGTGTTTTGGTTTGCAAATCAAAGATATATTTAGCAGTTGCGATTTACCGGGTACTCGCAAATCGAAATCAAATTTCGAAAATTAAATACAAGGAAAAAGAAATACAAGTCTCTAAAAATAGTAAAATTATTAAAATTCAAACGCAGTGTGTGTACGTAGTTCACACGCGCCCATCTTCAAAGATTGGGAAAATCTCAGTAGTTCTACAATCATAATTAATAAGCCGAAGTAGAAATTCAAACATTGATGAAACAAAAACATTATTATTGTAAGAGAAGAATACCAAAGAGAGAGTGATCAGATCTTGGATTGCCTTGCAATCTTGAACCACTCGGTGTGGAAAGATCCTTCAACATCAGTCCTTTCATAAGTATGAGCACCAAAGTAATCTCTTTGAGCTTGGACAAGATTCGCTGGCAATCTCTCTCTTCTGTATGAATCAAAGTATGCGAGACTCGCTGACATACCGGGAGTGCTAATCCCCGAGTTGATAGCTAAGCAAACGACTCTTCTCCAAGCGGATTGTCTCTCGATTATCTCTTTTGCAAACTCAGGATCCACCAAAAGGTTAGCTAGCTCCGCGTTCCTGTCATAAGCTTGCTTGATCCTGTCCAAGAAGATAGCTCTGATGATGCAGCCTCCTTTCCAGATTCTAGCTAACTCACCTAGCTTCAAGCCCCAGTCTTTTTCCATGCTCTTAGCACGGATTAGGTTCATGCCTTGCGCGTAGCTGCAGATTTTGGATGCGTAAAGAGCTTTCCTCACGTCATCGATTAGCTGTTTCTTGTCAACTTTTTGGTCAGTTAAGATATCGCCAAATCCACCTTCCTTGAAGACTTTAGCGGCTTGGACACGTTCATCTTTAAGCCCGCTGAGGAACCTCGCGTCAAGAGAGGATTCAATGGTTGGAGCAGGAACAGATAGCTCAGCGGCTTGCTGCACGGTCCATTTACCGGTACCTTTCATACCGGTTTTATCCAAAACCTTGTCAACCAAATGCCCGTCTCCCTTATCGTCCTTGATCTTAAAAATATCCGCCGTGATCTCAACCAAGAAACTCTCAAGCTCACCTTTGTTCCATTCGGTGAACACACCGTGAAGCTCTTCGTTCGATAATTTACCAACGGATTTCAAAACGTCATAAGCTTCTGCAATCAGCTGCATATCACCGTACTCGATCCCGTTATGAACCATTTTGACAAAGTTTCCAGACCCGCCTTTCCCAATGTAAGTCACGCAAGGACCACTATCCCTAACCTGAGCCGCAACCTTAAGAACAATATCTTCAATATTCTTGTAAGCTTCATAAGAGCCTCCAGGCATCATAGACGGACCGTTACGAGCACCTTCTTCACCGCCAGAAACTCCCATTCCAAGGTAAAGAAAACCGTTTTCAGCAACGGCTTTTTCTCTCCTCTCGGTATTCTCGTACCATTCATTACCACCATCAACAATACAATCACCTTTCTCCAAATAAGCAGAGAGGGTCTTGATGGTTTGGTCTACAGGCGCACCGGCCTTAACAAGCATGATGATAACACGCGGCTTCTGAATCGATTCGACGAAAGATTTAGGGTCATGGAAGCCATAGAGAGGAAGGTTTCCTTCTTTCTTGGCTCGTTCCACGGTTTCGTCAACTTTGGAAGTTGTTCTGTTGTAAACAGAGATTGGGAAGCCTTTCTCTGCAATGTTTAGAGCTAAGTTCTGACCCATCACAGCTAGTCCTGCTAGACCTATCCTCGTTGGTTGAACAGCCATCGTCTTCTCTTTTCTGAAAATAAATCAAACACCAACACAAATCTCAAATCTAAAAACCAGAAGCCAAACATTTGCATCAATTGGTAATAAAAACCATCGAATTCTAAACCAGAATCAAAATTTATACAACAAACAATGTTTTTCTAACGCAGAATTGATACATGCAACTATATAATTAGGCCTGATCTTTTTTTTTTTTTTTTTTTTCGATCGTAGTGTACACTAACTCCAAGATCGAAGAATCGATAACTTTAAAACACAAATATCGATCTAAACAACATCATAATGAGAATTTCCGATAGAATCATAGATCACGACGCAAAAACGCAGGAATCGCTAATTACACAAAAGCTAAATCACTTCTCAAAAAAAAAAAAACGTTTATCTGAAGAGAAAAACAAAAGCATCTATGTCGAAAAACGAAAATGATTGGGGAAAAATAGAGAGAGTGTGATCGGAGAAACGAACCTGATTTTCTCCGGAGGTTGATTTGTGATTTACGAAGAACGATGAAGATGAAAAGATCTGAATAAGAGGGTAAAATTAGAGAGATTATTGGGATGTTTGTATCAGATATATAGCAAATGAACGGTCTGATTTGCACCAAGTAGAAAATAACTATTATTCTTTTTTCTTTTAAAGTAATGTCAAAATTGGCCACTCTTGCGTTAGGTAAGAAGAAAAAAGGTTGGTGGTAGTCGTTGTTTCTTTTCTTTTTCTCTGCTACAATTGGATCTTGAATTATTTGTTTTTTGATGACATATTGGATCTTGGTTTATACATAGACAAGTATATTCTTTTCAAACCTTTGTTTATTTTATTTTTTATGTCTGTGAGTTGATAGTGCTTTTCCACTAATTTATAAACAATAAAGTAATTAAATCCCATCATTTGTTGTGAACGTATTTAATCATTCGTTTTAATTTATAGTCAGTTTTTAGGCCGTTGAAAACTTGAAAATCAACTCATTTTAGTTGGTCGTTTACAAATCCCATTTAAGCCGAGTTAAATCTCAAATGGCCTCATCTTCACACCAAACCAATCCTTTGAAATTACTCAACCTTCAATTTTTGAGTTCATACACAATAATAAGTAAACCTTTAGGACATAAGAGTTTCTTGATCATAGGCAGAGAAGTATAAAAGAGAGACATTGTAGTCTGTAGAAGATTTTGCTGTGAAGAGTTTACAAAATATAAATAAGAACAAAAAACTATAACAGAAAGAACAAGCAAAATACTTTGTAACCCTATATAAAGATAAACGTATCAGTTAAAGAATTGTCCGAAAGACGAAACAAATCGATCCAAGGTTACCTCTTATCGAGATATTTCTCCTTCTTCGGGTTTGTTTTTCTCCTTCTCTCTCTTTAGAGACCAAAATTGCACATCTGCACAAACTCCATTTCGTTATCGACGTATTTAGTCCAGAGAGACTTGTATTGGTTCATAGCAATGTCAAGCCATGGTTTCATGTTTCCATTGTAATGGATCACTGCTGCATTTCTGATCTCGTCCATGCTCACTCCCGGGTTGTAACCTAACCCGAGCACATGCCAAGATTTGTCCAATGACTTCGTCTTCGAATAGAATGTCATCAATCCTGGAGGTAAAGTGCCCAATCTCCAGAGAGTTCTGTCTTCGTTCTGCTCGGGAAAAAAAATCCGAAGATAAGCACATATCGATATGTCTAAGTTACTAAAAACGATTCATACATCATTATGGACTTACCAGGTTCTGCCAGTAATGGTATTGATCGGTGCATTTCTCGCGCCTCCAAGCATTGAGATCGAATATATTCATTCCAAAAGCCCAAGCACAAGCATTGGGGTTGAAGTTTTCTTTGATCAAAGGATGCGTGAAGTTTAGGTATTGACCATACCGATGAAAAGAGCCAAAGCATGTCTCAACAGCTCCATTCACCTTGCCATCCAAGTTGATTTTCCATAAACCAGTCACGTCTTTCTGCACCACAACGTCATCGTCCAAGAACAAGATCTTGTTCAGCTTTGGATACATCTCTGGTAAGTAAAACCTGAGATGGTTCAACATGGAGAGATATTTTGGGTTCTTGAACTTGAGATTATGTGAATCTTTAGTTGCGTTCTCGGCTTGATGCTCAAAGTAAAACTTCTGCAACTTAGCAGACTCGAGCTGCCTCAAGACCGGTGCATATGAAGAGTTTAAAAACTTGAAATCCTCCACTGACTTGATCTCAATATGCGCACCACGGTCCAAAGGACGCATCTTAAACCATACCTTCATGGCTGCAAGATTCATTCGATCGGTCACCACGTGAAATACATGCTTCCATGGCTCCTCTGCGTTCATCACAACCGATCTCACCACAACCGACACAGCAATCACATTGTCAGAGAAAATCGCATAATGATAAAGACTTGGATCCTCCGTAGCTGGATCAGACGGAGCATCCCTGTACTTCTCAGGATTCGAGATCCTCTCTCCTACAAGCCTCATAGCCAAACAATGAAGACTTTTAGGAACCGATTTAGCTGAAATCAAACTAGCAACAGCGCCGTTCTTCTTTGCTTTCGTCAACTGTTCTTGAACAGCGAAAATCGTATCTTTCAACTTCTGGATTTTAAGCTGTGTATCATAACTCTCTTTCGATTCAACAATCATCATCCTCGCCGTCTTCACTTTATCTTTAACTTCTTTCTCAAGAAGCCTAAACGTATCCTCCTCGAGAGCATTACCGTCTTCCGAAACCGCAGATTTCAAACCAGGTTTCGATTGCAAATCCGAAAAGTTTATAGCTAAATCTTCAAACAGCTTTAGCTGCTTTGAAGCATCAAGCTTAAGCTTCCTAGCGTAAGCCGCGTACGCATTCACCAGTGTCAAATGATCAGTTGCTTGCTTGTGTATCAGATCTAATCTCGTTTTCAATGGATCCGATTGTAAAGCCAAAAACGTTCTCTGCATATACGCGTTTCCCATACTCGGCAATGTCTAAACCAAAATTGAAAACAAAATCGAAGCTCAGATTCAACGAATGTACGACCGATTCATTCTAAATTTGATACAAAATCAAAAAGGAGGTGTGAGATTGAGAAGCGTACATGATCCTGAGGAGGTTGATGACGAGAGGAGTTAAGGACGACGGAGAACGTGGCAAGGAAGAGAAAAGAGAACAAGGCGGAGATAAAGATCCGGTACGAGAAGAAACTGCGAAGTCCGGTAGTGCCGGATCCGACGCCGCCTCGGCCTCCACGGAAGGCCACCGCCATTTCTACCGATGAAACTTCACCTTCGCCGGAATTTTTGTTTTCAGATCGGGATTTTTTTCGATTTTGATATGTCGGTGAGGTTCTTCTTGGTTTGCCTGAAGAAGAAGAAGATGAGTGACTTAACCTCTAGAGAGTCTGGTGGAGAGTGACGGATAGATTCGAACATTTAGTGAAGAAAACACGTTAATTAAAATGATCAATAATGATAATTAAATATTATTAGTGCAGTGGTAACAAACTAGTAAATCATTAGAGCACGAGCGGTGATACTTTGTGGGTATCATATAATATAAAATTATTAAAATTTGAGGAATAGTAGGAAATAAAATGTTTTTTAGTAAAAAGATGATGTGTTTGTAAATATAAAATTAATAAAAGTTGAGTAAAAAGATGAGATTGTTGAGATTATAGGAGAGAGGGTATCAATGGGTTGATATTAAAAATGGGTATCAATTGTAAAAGTGAATGTTTTTAAATATAAAATTAATAAAAGTTGAATAAAATGATGAAAAAGAAGGTATAAAGTTGAGTAAAAGTAAGAAAGAGTGTGTCTTTTAATAATTTTATATTTAATGATACCCACAAAAATTCATCGGTGCTGATGGTCTTACAAAGAAAAAAAAAAAATATTTGTGACCGAAGATTTCCGCGTCGGTGCGTGCGATTATGAATTTATCTATTTAACATTTACGCCCTTTCATTTTCTCTAAATCAACTTTCACACCCTCTACTTTCTGATTGGTCAGACTTTTCCACATTCTTTGACACTAGCTCGATTCTTATCCAATGCAAAATCCAGCATTATGCTCCCACCTTTGAGTGAGGAGTGCACTCATGTGCTTCTTGAGCCCCGTATGCAAGTGAATGAAGGTCTGGTGAATGCACTTTCTAGCCGAATAAAACATGTTTTTTTGACGAATTTGGTACCGGAGATAAATTTGGCCATTTAAAAGCATAGTGATGAACAAAATGTTGAAGATAATTGGAACTTTTACAAAACACTTGCAAGAATTGTGTTCATAGTTTGAACATGGGAATATATACAACATGAACATTTCTCACAATTTAACGATAAGTGCTTACCATAAAAACAAAGCGGTTTAAGGATCTTGCCTTCTAAAACCGTGGCGCTATAAACATGACCAAACGATACTTGGAAAATTCGATTAACTCTATCTACCCGGTAAGGAATGAACTGACGTCACTCCTTTGTGATCTCCTATGCCTTTCATAATCAAGATCATCAGTAGGTAACTCAAACCGACAAACCGGACAAGTATTCCTTATCCCTAACCAAGGTATAATACATTCACCATGATAGAAATGCATACAAGGAAGCCTCTTCACTTTCTCCTCTAGTACCATATCATCTTTGCAAACCGCGCAAGCCGTGTTCCCGTTGTTTAACTCTTCCAATGTAAGTACCACAACAGGAAGATCATCAATTACACTTTTAGCAGCAGGAGGATTTCCCCTAATTCCAATCTCATTATCAAACATTTGCCCAAGAATAGCATCATTATCATTTTCTTCATCATATTCACCTAAACTAGCTATATACATGTAATAACTCGGATCGATATCACCGGGATTTATCATGATTCCCTCTGCTTGATCTATATAATTAACAGCATTATTAACAGCTAACAAAACCTGCCAGTCCAATTCATGCTCTTCTTGATCATCATCCCTTGATGAGATTCTGGAATGTGAAGACAATTCTTCTTCTTCTTCTTCTCCGGGACTACTAAAAGCCCTAACCGTTAAGTTAATTGCGTTTTGCACCTCTTCCCATTCTTCATCAGCTAACATGGTTTCCTCTCCGAAGACGTAATCCCAAACCGGAGGAAGACCCGTACCAATCTCGACCCGACCCGAATCATTTGCCGCATCCTCGGAGGTAAAATCAAAGACGTCATCTTCGTAATCGGAATCTGAATCGATACTGGTCACTCGTAGCCCTTGCTGATCCGACCCGGATCCTGAACCGGATCTAGTCCCCAAAACTATCTCTTCCTCGTCTTCTTCTTCTTCTTTTGGGATATAAAATCCCCAAATATTGAAATCACCGCCGTTTAGGACTTCCGATTCCAAGTACTCAGAAGCGGAAGACTCTCGATCGAAGAAATCAATCGGACATCTATACGGATCGGGTTCTGAATCCGATTCAGAATCTGAAATTAAGCCTGAGAAAGGGAAATAAGGATTGCAATCGATGTCTCTGTCGTCGAACAGAAAGTTAGAATCGGATTCCTGTATGAAAACAGAACTTTCTACGGCTGAACCACCGTCTTCTCCGAGGTTGATTGCAGGATCGGGCTTCGTCGACGCCATTTTTGAGTTTCTTTCAGATTAAAAAAAAAAAGGAAAATAAAAATTTTCAGAGGGAAAATCGTATTGTATTTCGTATATACTCAAAAGGATAATAATAATATTATGACGTGGATAAACAAAAGTAATGACGAGTAAAAAAAAGCGCCGATGCCGGGGATCGAACCCGGGTCACCCGCGTGACAGGCGGGAATACTTACCACTATACTACAACGACTTGTTCATTCTGTAAATGCTAATTTATTTTAAATACATACATTATGGTGACAACCGGTGGAGTTACAATTGATTCAAAATTCAATTTCAGTCTCGGGTGAACCGAACAGAACCGAATCGATTGTAGTCGTTTCAATCCCGCCATAGATACACTGAGATTGCAGACTCAATGTTGAAGAATCTCTGGTTCTTGCGTATGAAAAGAACAGTGGTTTTATCATATCGTTGTCTGACAGAGAAACTCTCATACCAAATAGTACCAATTGCTTTTTATTTCACGGATTTTGTGAATCAAGTAAACTCAACTATCACAACGAATTTTTCGTTTGTTTTCAAGGAATGTGCGAAGCAAGGAGCGTTAGAGCTAGGCAAGCAAGCTCATGCTCATATGATATTATCTGGGTTTCGTCCGACTACATACGTGTTGAATTGTTTGCTGCAAGTTTACACAAATTCCCGAGATTTCGTGTTTGCATCTATGTTGTTCGACAGAATGCCTCTGAGAGATGTTGTTTCGTGGAACACAATGATAAACGGATACGCGAAGAGTAAAGACATGGTGAAAGCGAGTTATTTCTTCGATACGATGCCTGTGAGAGATGTTGTGTCATGGAACTCAATGCTTTCCGGGTATTTGCAGAACGGTGAGAGTTTGAAATGTGTTGAGGTTTTCGTTGATATGGGGAGAGAAGGTATTGAGTTTGACGGTAGAACTTTTGCGGTCATTTTGAAAGTATGTTCTTGTTTAGAGGAAACCAATTTCGGAATGCAGATTCATGGGATTATTGTTAGAGTAGGTTGTGATAACGATGTGGTTGCTGCAAGTGCGTTGTTGGATATGTATGCGAAATGCAAGAGATTTGACGAGTCGCTTAGAGTGTTTCACTGTATTCCGGAGAAGAACTCTGTCTCGTGGAGTGATCGCAGGTTGTGTTCAGAACAACTTGTTGTCCCTTGCTTTGAAGCTGTTCAAGGAGATGCAAAAGGTAAATGGTGGAGTGAGCCAGTCGATTTACGCTAGCATCTTGAGATCATGCGCTGCGTTATCTGAATTGAGATTAGGTGGTCAGTTACATGCTCATGCCTTAAAGTCAGATTTTGCAGCAGATGGTATAGTGAGAACGGCGACGTTAGATATGTACGCAAAGTGTGATAATATGCAAGATGCTCAAATTTTGTTTGATAAGTCGGAAAATCTGAATCGGCAATCTTATAATGCAATGATTACTGGTTATTCGCAGGAAGAACATGGTTTCAAAGCTCTATTGTTGTTTCACCGACTCATGTCATCGGGTCTTGGTTTCGACGAAATCAGTTTATCAGGAGTGTTCAGGGCTTGTGCCTTGGTGAAAGGTTTTTCAGAGGGTCTTCAGGTTTACGGTTTGGCGATAAAAAGCAACTTATCGGTAGATGTTTGCGTTGCAAATGCTGCTATTGACATGTATGGGAAATGTCAAGCTCTGGCTGAAGCCTTTCGTGTATTCGATGAGATGAGAAGAAGAGATGTTGTGTCTTGGAATGCGATTATAGCAGCACATGAGCAGAACGGGAAAGGATGTGAAACGCTTTCTCTTTTTGTCTCGATGCTACGTTCTAGAATCGAACCTGATGAGTTTACCTTTGGAAGCGTATTGAAAGCTTGCGCTGGTGGTTCTTTGGGTTATGGTATGGAGATCCATTCCAGTATTGTTAAATTAGGAATGACTTCAAATTCTTCTGTTGGATGCTCTCTGATCGATATGTATTCAAAATGTGGAATGATAGAAGAGGCAGAGAAGATACATAGTCGATTGTTTCTTCGAGCTAATGTTCCAAATGAGCTTGAAAAGATGCAGAACAAGAGACTGCAAGAAATATGTGTCTCATGGAACTCAATCATTTCCGGATATGTAACGAAGGAACAGAGCGAGGATGCGCAGATGATTTTTACTCGGATGATGGAGATGGGCGTAACTCCTGACAAATTTACTTACGCAACGGTTCTTGATACTTGTGCGAATCTAGCTTCTGCTGGATTAGGGAAACAGATTCATGCTCAGGTCATTAAAAAGGAAATGCAATCTGATGTGTATATATGCAGTACTCTAGTTGACATGTACTCGAAATGTGGGGAGCTTCATGATTCGAGATTGATGTTTGAGAAAGCGTTGAAAAGAGATTTCGTGACCTGGAACGCCATGATTTGCGGGTATGCACATCACGGGAAAGGAGAGGAAGCTATAAAACTGTTTGAGAGGATGATACTCGAAAACATCAAACCGAATCACGTAACTTTCATATCGATACTCCGAGCTTGTGCTCACATGGGTCTGATCGAGAAAGGGCTCGAATACTTTTACATGATGAAGAGAGACTACGGCTTGGATCCCCAGCTACCGCATTACTCAAACATGGTTGATATCTTAGGAAAATCCGGAAAAGTCAAGAAAGCATTAGAGCTTATTGAAGAGATGCCATTCGAAGCAGACGATGTTATATGGAGAACGTTGTTAGGAGTCTGTGCGATACATAGAAACAATGTAGAGATTGCAGAAGAAGCAACTGCTGCTCTGTTGAGATTGGATCCACAAGACTCTTCGGCTTATACTCTTTTATCGAATGTATACGCAGATGCAGGAATGTGGGAAGAAGTTTCAGAATTGAGGAAGAGTATGAAAGGCTTTAAGCTTAAGAAGGAGCCTGGTTGCAGTTGGGTGGAGTTGAAAGACGAGCTTCACGTGTTTCTCGTTGGAGATAAGGCTCATCCTAGATGGGAAGAGATCTACGACGAACTCGGTTTGATTTACAGCGAAATGAAACCTTTTGGTGATTCCTCTTTGGTGCCTGAGGTTGAAGGAGAAGAAGAGGATCGCCAATGGTGCTACTGCTAAAACATGAGAGTAATGCTTCTGAGTTTTGCCCATTTGTGATTTACAAGTTTACTAGAAACAATTTTGTATTCATTTGAGTAAAATTTAGCATAGATGTATAATTTTGTTACGAGTAACCATGATATTGCTTCATCTACTTGCTATCATAAGATGAGAAAACTGATTAAATCACGAGAGAAAGAATCAATAAAACCTGTATTTGTATGGATTATTTCTTGTGGAATGGAATCATCATATGATGGGGCTAAGAAGGATTTCAAAGGATTGCTAGTTGATCTTCTTCACAACTTGTTGATGTTTCTTGGAAAAGTTTTCCCAAGTTTTATGCTGATTTTGTGAACCAAAGGAGAGCTCATTTGGTCTTTAAAAGTACCGGAAAAGTGTTGGAGAAGAATGGCTTTGATGGAAAAAGTGGAGCCTTTGAGATAGCTAAGATGCAGTCCCGGTCCTCTTCCTTTGAGATAGCAAAGATGCAGTCCCGGTCCAGAGGACAAGCCAGTGAAGCCACCGCTTAGGGTCCTAAATTTAGAACGCCTTTTTTAGTTAAATTTTTGTTATAAACTTTTTCTACAATAATAATATTTTGTTTTAAAATTTTTTTTTTAATGTTTATGGTATTCTCTAAGTAAACATGTTAATTACTCATTTCAAAAAAATTAATTTGAAATTATTAGTTAAAATTCAAAGTTGAAGTTGATAACAAAATTATTTGTGATCTACCATGTGACAACAGAGATTGAATAAGTTAGATTTGTCATCTATTGAAACATAGATGGTTGAAAATTTCGACAACGTGAGTCTAATTAATGATTTTGTAGGAAAAATACAAGGAGCGCAGTATTTCAAAAATAAATTCTATTTTGTTGTTTTTCTTTTATTTCTTACTAACTATTTGGAATTATAAACGGTTTAAAGGAGTTTCATATGTTTTTTTATATTTAGATTACTATTTTTACGATATTGGAAAACGTACGAAAATGACATTTTTTTACATATATGCATAGCGCATCGAAAATAATTAGACCGACACTGCCAAGATGTTAGTTGATTATGTAATCAAAGCTATTAGTTGGATAGTGAAGAAAATGTGGAAGTTTGTTGCTGGTTATCTAGGTGGTCAAACTATGTGGTTGACTTAGATAGAAAAACGTTTTGAAGATATTAGCCAAAAACTCTCCTTCTAATGAAGAAAAGATGATGAGTAAGATGGTTTGCTTAGAGAGAGTTGTTGAAGAGTTTAAAGAATCAATGAAAAACACGTAAGAAGTTAGTGGATGAAGAATACGAAAAGATAATGGAAGAAAAGAGAAAAAAAAGGGAGAAGGAGAATGAATTTAGTGGAGAGTCATGTGGCAGCTATTAGACAAGTTTTGATCATGCGCTTCCACTCCCTCAAAATTCACATGGAAGGTATGGCTTTTTTTTACTTGATTAAGAAGTGCAAGTCAAAGGTATGGTTTAATTTAGTACTAGTTATGGATAAAATATGTGAGGACTTTTGGATTAACAAACTGAAACTTTAATGGATAGTAGACCTTTTTTTTTTTTTTGTAGCCAATGATGATGATGATGATTTGGCTTATCTTGTAACGGTCTTATCTTCTTGTGTAAACAGTCTTATGATTTTGAGGAAATAAATAGCCTCTCTATTATCTTCTTGTGTAAACATTTTATGTTGAGGAAATATCCTCTATTATCTTCTGGCGTTTCGGATCGACCTCTTGTTGAACATTATCTTTTTGCTCTGCTTCTTCTTCTTCCTCTTTTACTTTTTCTTCATGGTGTTGATTAAGATGACCATTGACTGCTTCATGACCAATAAGAGAGACGTGTTTGCTCGTGATTTGGCGACCAGCCCTAAGTTTTGGACCCCAATGCTTCTCTGGATTTGGCAGAAAACGAGCTACTTTCTTCGCCTGCGCCTGACTCAACGAACCAATGTGACGCGAAAAATCAACCTGTCCATACACAGAACAAAACGGTATCGGGAAAAAAGATTCAAGCTTTCAACTTATTCAGTTTCAAGAAGCCAGCAAAAGACCTGATGTGATGCTTCTTTTGACAAGATCACACTTCCGGGGTGTTCTGGTGCTTGCGCCTTTATAGGATGATTCTTTACCTACACGAACAAAACAATCACCCAAGAAAAACACAATCAAAAACAAGATTGGTTAAAATGAAACGCATTCACGTTCTGAATCATGAGTTTAGTTTACCCAGCAGCGCATGATGTCCCAGATAATCTCCATAGGAGCATCGGTTTTCATACCGAGCGGATTCACATGAGTCCCCGAGATACGGTATTTAGCATTAATAACTGCTGATCTAAACATAGCAGCTGATGGCGAAATGCATTTTAGCGTCGCACAAAGATTATGCAGACTCAAAAACAGAGGAACATCTAGCAATTCCTGAAAAAATATAGAGACACTAAAATCAATTATCTCTTTTTTCAACGGTTTAATCTGAAAATGCAAACACACAAAAAAAAAATGTCCAACAACTTGCCTCGGAGACTGTAGTAAGTACAGCGTAGATTCGGTCATAAGCAGGATATCTGTCTTTCATGGATTTAACACCGTTCAAAATCGAAGCCACCCATTCTTGATCATGTATTGGAGCAGACCATATCGGTCCGCCCATGTTATATTTTTTCCCACAGTGGCTGCATTCCTGTGCCACAACTGGACCAGCTGCTGGTAGATACCTCACACTCTTGTTCTGCCCACAAAAAATTAAGATGATAATATATTTATACGAAAACGGTATCAAGAAGAAATTAAGATATACCTTAGGGAGAGATCTTCCAACAGGTTGAAGATGAAATGAATCACAACCAATGCATTGATAGACGTAAGATAGCTTCAATGGAGTGTTCTTCATCGCACTCGCCGAACTAACAATTTCATTAAGCTTTCAGGTTTTACAGAAAATCAAAAACATCTAAAAATCTGTATATAGCTAAGATGTTAAGTGTTTGATTAGACAAGGAAACTCACGTGTAGACGCGGACAAAAACACGAACGTAAAAATCCATTTGCACAGATAGCACCGGAACAATATACCGCTTGTAACGGTTTGCATGGCTCTAAGGTGAACAAGAACATAAACCTTGTCAGAAAAAGAAAAATCGTTATCTCGTAAAATTGGAAACGGCTACGATAAACAAACCTCGATGCTGGCAAGGAGGATACGTAAAGCCATCTCATGACAATACTTTCCTCTCAATGGGTAAGAACCATATCTGATATAACAAAGATTAAAGTCTAAAGATCGGTTTAGCCAAACGGCGTAATCAGTACATGTTTCCAAGAAAAATGTGAAGGACTGGATAAAACACTCACTTGGAATAGCAAACTTCACCGTTACCACCACATAACACTGCCATGTCAGTTGCTGTACACATTAGCAATCCACCATCGGCGACTGATTGAACAGCCGAGTCAAGGAAAATAGATGGTGATCCATATGGATCAAGATCAACCTAGGAACATTATTAACCAAAATTAGTTTAACAGAAGACGTAATTAAGACAATAATGTGGATAAAAAATTTCTTACCACATCAAATTCTTTAGGGTTGGTAAGCATATGAATACGGGCATCGGTATGATGTGACTCCACCTTTGAAATAGCCACCGAGCCATTGAACTTTATGTTTCTCTGGCAAGCTTCCACCGATGCTTTTAAACAGAAAATGAAACAACATTAAGATATGGTTATTGGAAAGATAGAGTTCCAAGTCTTCTAATCTAATTAATAAGAATCAAGAGAAAAAAACTTACCTAGATCATTGTCTAATGCCACAACCTGACCAATTCCTTCAATTTCACGTGCATATCTTAAAGCACGTAATCCAGAAGCAGACAAAGCCTGAAATTTTAAGTATGCATGAAAAGTTTACCCAACTGCAAGATCACACAGCAAGCAATGAAATAAACCAGGAATATAGAACAACCTCAAGCACTTTTGGTGGCTTTGGTTCTCCATGTGCAAATCCTTCCGTTGTCTCGGCGGGTTCATTGGATACAGAGCTTGGTCCATCCTCGGATTCTAATTTGCGTTCTCCGTTAGGAGTTTCATCCTTTGAAGCTTCAGAAGAATCGTTTACGATAACTTTGGAAGCTGATCTTCTTTTAGATAACTTAGCCTCATGCTCTTGGTTACGTTTGGATATAAATTCCCTTAGCACAGCAATAGACATGTCTCTATTGTTTACCTAACCATTAAACATAAACGAAAAGCAAAAATTTCAAGCTCATGTATAGCATCAAACAAGCACATTATCTTTAAAACCGTGATTATATTAGCAAAATATAAGAAAATTTTCACAACTATATATTCCATAAAAAAATGTGATATATATATTTTGGTGCCTCAATGAAGACAAAAAAATCAAAACTTTAAAGAATGACACAAATTCTTGTTTCAGAACAAGCCCAATGTTGGTCTTAACAAAGCTACAAACACTTGAAATCAAGTCAAATCAAATCCAAGCCAATACAATCGAATCAGATACACTAATTGGATAAAATATCTTAAAGGTTAACAAAAGAAGATGCAAAGAAATTGAAAAAAAAACCTGGGCTTTATTGAAGAAGACTTGATTCTTCTTGTGGAGGAGAATCTCAGCTTCCCCTTCCTTGATAACTGTATAATCATTCAGATCCGTTTCCATTGCTTAATTCTCAGGTTCTCTTCACAAATTCACTTAATAAACAACACGAATTCGATCCCAATCAAGAGAAATAGCTGAAAGATTGTGCGAATCGAAAAGACCTAGGAGGTTCAACTTAAAACCCTATTACATAAACAATGTCGGATTAATTTTTTAATTAAGGAATTGGATTTGGACATTAATGATCAAATCAAAAAGATAAGGGGTATGAATGTAAGAAAAATAAAAGATTAGGAAAATAAAAACTAAATGTTGGCCCATGCAGGTTTCGAACCTGCGACCTTCGCGTTATTAGCACGACGCTCTAACCAACTGAGCTAATGGGCCTTCTGCTAACAGAAATTCAAACTTCAGTATTTCTATTATATATTTGGTTAATTTTAAGTTACGAAATCAAAGAAATTGAAACTGACCATTTTATTACCACAACAAAGACGAAACTAAAGAACATTTTAATACAATTGAAACAAAGTAAAGTCTAGATGAAAATATAACTAGCAAAAACAAATTCTTTTTTCTTCTTCTTATTCGTCTTCTTCGCTTGTTACTCTTAAGATTGAAAGATTCGATTCAAGATCTTGTTTTACTTTTAAACCCCAATGTGGCAACGGGGTTGATTAAATCCCAAACATATCTAGAAATAATTTTCATCGGGTGGAGAACTAGAAACTTTTAGGTAGTATTCCCCACGTAGACCAAGACATAACGTAAACTTGTTCAAATAAATATATAATTAGGTCGAGTTGATTATGGTGTAAGGTTATAATAATCTAAGCACATTGAAACTTTCTGCTCCACATCATACAACATCGACTAATTCTCCTCGTAGTTTCCAAGTAGTTTATGTTCCATATTAACTTTATTCATATACATAGTGAAAGAGAGAGATAGATAGAGGGAGACTTGTGTCTTGAGCAAGATCCAAGTTCAAGTAATTTTCTCTTTCTTCAATCTCATCTTGATATGTGTTATATTTCCTTGGTTTAAAGTATTACTAGGTTATTTTCGTGGTATTAAATTAATCTTAACAAATGCACCCTTAAGCTGCTAATTTTTGTGGTGTTAGCTTAAATTTGGTGTTGTTGGTCGATAATTGAGTTTATGTGTGTTAAGTTTATTTATGTTAAGAGTCTTGAATTTTAGATTAGGTTATGTTGTTTCGTTTGAGAGTCATAAGGAGGAAGAGACACAACTATGTACTTGTGTATGTTGTTTTATATGTAAGTAAGTGTTGTTGTGATGTAAAACAAAAAGTTTGATACTCCCTCCCTTCCTTGGAGATTGATTTTCTAGCATATTTTGTAGGTTTTTTATACTTTTTTAATCAATTTATATTAAACAAATTGTAAGTTCCAAGAAATATTGAATGATGCTATTTAAATTTAGAGAATAACTATTGGTTCATTGTTATGAAAAAGTGTTTTTTTTGCAAAAAAATTACATTAATTACTAAACACAATTTATTGTTTCTTAATTTGTGTGAAAATGCTAGAAAATCAATCTCCAAGGAACGGAGGGAGTATCAATAAAAAAAAAGTCCATCTTTCGTTTCTTGAGTTCTCTAAAACACAATAGAATAATATCCTTTGTCTCTTACTCTGTTTCTTAACTTTGATACTATATTGGGAATTAACATCTCAAGAGGTGTATGCAAAACTGTCCTTTAATATTCTTGGGTTTTTCTTTTTTTGGTTTTTCCCTCCTTCCAAGTTAGCTCTAGTATAATATCAACGGAGCTAATCCTGCCGAAATACGCAAAAAGCCTGAATTCGTACTATCCGCATGTCAAGAAGATCCTGAGCTCCAATCATTTGATTCTTCGCTTCACCAACGAACCATCAAATTGGTCAACTCGCTCGCCAGCCGAGGAGTCGAGGCTGAAATTTTATCATTAGACTCACTCATTGAGGTCTGTGGGTTTCTTGTTGAAGTAAGCCAAGATGTGGCCAAGACCATTATTGACTGCAAAGAAGTTGTGTTGAAGAACAAAGAAATTAAGTCTTTGGTTGATCTCTATTGTGAGAGTACCAACAAGATCTTAAATTTATTCAATACCGTGGAGAAATGCGTCGAGAAAGCAAATATGATCCAGCTTCTCATTCGACTTGCCATCACACAGTTTGAGACAGACACGGAATTCGAAGGAAACAAGAAGAAGTACGTGGAAACGTTAGAGAAGCTGAATAAGGTTAAAGCTATGGAAGATCCTTTTGGGGAAGAGTTCGCGACTCAGTACGACTCTGTCTACGCGGAACAGGTTATGCTTTTAGACAAGATCCGTGAGCTGCAAGTAATGTTTGGGGAGAAGCATAATGATGTAAAGACTTTGAGGAGGTTGGGGAATATTGTTTTCGTGACTGCGTTTTTCTCTGTTATCGCCTTGTCGATATATTTTGCAGTAGTTTCAATTCCGGTGGTGGCTACGATTGTGATTGGAGGGACCGCCGTCACAACCATTGCAGCTGCAGGGATATGGGTCAATGGGTTGTTGAAGGACTATGAGAAGGCATTAGAGACACAGAAAGATTTGTTTCTATTGACGGAAAACAGTACGAAAGTCAACATCGAAACGGTGAAGACGGTCAAGAACCTAGTCGAGACACTAATAATAAGGATCTCGTCGATTTTGAAGACTGTGGATGTTGCTGTGGAGCAAAGAGAAGAGGAGGAAGTGAAACTTGTGATGCAAGAAATCATTAAGAAAGTTGAAGGTTTTGCTGAGAAAATCGATGAAGTTGGTGCAACTGTGGCTAAGTGTAGCAAAGTGGTCGCTTCGGGGAGAGTTCTTGTTCTCGAACACATAACCAATTCAGCTTCGTTGAAAAGTAAGTAGTAAGTGGCAACTATCAAAGTTTTTGTTATACTTTTATATACATGTTTGTTGTGTGCAAGACCCATATTTTGAATGTTTGAAACTTTGAATAATGAGTCTTTGTACTTGTATGATCAATAATCTGAATATTGTATGTTACTAATAAAAAGTAAATAGTAAATCAAATTTATTGTGCGATATTAACAATATAGCGTTTCCAGCTTATGTATGGTTTAGTTATTTACATGTTTGTATCTAGGTTTCTAGATGTGTATATAAGGCGAAGCCTTAACAAGAAGAATCACAATTTTATTTTTTAATTTTTTTATATTTGTTTTAGAAGAGTCACAAATTTTTTGACAAGAATCACAACTTAATCTATGTTTCCTGACAAAATTAATCGAAACTGACCGTTTTAATACAATTAAAACAGAGTAAAGTCTAGATGAAATTATAAACTCATGATCGCCAGAAAATATCGAAATCAATCTAAATTTTTCAAGTTCCAAGAGATCGTATACGTAGAGAAGTTAATTACAATCATTGGAGATCAAGATTCGAGCTTGTTATCATAAATGCATTGCGTTTAACAGCGAGACTCTGTTGTGGATAATAGCGGTAGATTCGTCTTTCTTGATCGAGTTTCTAAAGTTTTACAATTTCAGAAAAGTCGAAACTTTGCTTAACAGAGTTGGTCATAAGAGATTCTTAGAGCATGACCAATGGTAAAAAGCTCATTGAGTTTCTCAGAGATTCTTAGAAGCCAATTGCTTCTAAACCGATGTGGCAACAAGATTGATTATTTCTCAGTCATTCACAAGCATGGTTCTACAAATCATTTGCATCCGGTGTAGAACTAAAAACAATTAGGTGGTAATCCCCACGTAGACCTAGACAAAACTTTGACTTGTTCAAATAACAATTACGGTGAACCAGGTCAGTAACAATGAATCTCTTTATGATAACACAAACATAAATAATACATCAAAAGAGCATCATGAAAAATCTTTAAACAATCACATTAATTTTAAGAAAATCATGGTGGGCAAGTGCTGCCCAACCCAATAGCTTACTAGATCCGCATCTGTTTACAAGGTCGAGTTGACTATGATCTAAGGTTATAATAATCTAAGCACATTGAAACTTTCTGCTCAACATTTATAATGAGTCCCAACAACATTGACTAATTATCCTCGTAGTTTCCAAGTTGATCCCTCGTAGACAATTTCGCAAAACCGAGCTTTAAACGAACAATTGTATCCAATTAACTCTGCAGGTAAAGTTACCGTTTGAAAAACTCATACATGCTCTAAAAACTTTCCCTGAAGATGCAATGAATCCGGATATCTTGCTTCCATTGGCTTACTCCATTAAGGTTCTCTTTCTCTTTCGTAATACGAAAGCTTTCTCGTTTAACTCATTGTGAATCAGATTCGCGATATCGCCATGATTAATTAACAATTGTGGTATTAATGCTATGTTCATAGCAGGTATCAAAGCGTTTGGAAGAACTGAAACTGGATTATGACAAAAGTATAGGCAAACCGGTTCAACCGTAGGACAACCGGTCTGGCAATAACCAAAACCAGATTGGAATCAAATTCTTATCTCATCCATATTTTTTCTTGTTGGAATACTTCTTTCATCATATTTGTCAAGTTGGGGGAGAATTTCTTATCACAAACTCTCTGATTCTTTTTAGCAATTTTCTTGGTAAAGGAGGTAAATGCTCCAGCTATGTGTAGATAGAGACTTGTGCTTGTAGACTTTTTTTAAAGGTTATAATAATATAACCACATTGAAACTTTCTGCTCCACATCATGAGTCCCAACAAAATCGACTAATTCTTCTAGTACTTTCCAGGTTGATACTCGTAGTGTCTGCTCCATATTGACTTTATTCATATACATATATCTATATGTGAGTGAGAGAGAGAGACAGAGTTGTGTCTTGAGCAAGATTCCTATCCAAGTTCAAGTAATTTTATTTTTCTTCAACTTCATCTCATCTTGATATGTGTTATATCTCCTTGCTTTAAAGTATTACTAGGTTATATTCTCAGGTTTAAATTAATTTTAACAAATGCACCCTTAAGCTGGCTAATCTTCTTGAAGTTACCTTTAATTTTCTTGAATTTGTTTTTTTTTTTTTTGTTTTCCTTTCCAGATTAGCGCCAGTGTAATACTAATGGGGTGTAAGGGATTATTCTCTGACCTATTGATGAAATACATAAAATACTTGAGTTCAAAGAAGACCAGGACCAGCACTTCACGAGTTGAATTTTTCCTAACAGGTAAGGTGCCGAAACACGCTAAAAGCCTGAGTTCCTACATTTCCGCTTGTCAAAAAGATCCTGAGCTTATATCATTTGACACTTCGCTTCACCAACGAACCGTTAAATTGATCGGCTCGCTCAACAGTCGAGGAGGCGAAACTGAAAGTTTAACCCTAGACTCACTCATTGAGGTCTGTGAGTTTCTTGTTGGACTAAGCCAAGATGTGGTCAAGATCATTACTGACAGCAAAGAAGTTCTGTTGAAGAACAAAGAACTTAAGTCTTTGGTTGATCTCTATTGTGAGAGTACCCAAGACCTTAAATTTATTCAATACCGTGGAGAAATGCGTCAAGAAAGCAGATATGATCCAGCTACTCATTCGAGTTGCCATCAAAGAGTTTGAGAGAGAGTCGCTGGACACGGAATTCGAAGGAAACAAGAAGAAGTACGTGGAAACGTTAGAGAAGCTGAATAAGGTTAAAGCTATGGAAGATCGTTAAACTTGATTTTGGGTTATGCTTAATTATGGGTTTATGATCCAAATATGATATTTGGACAAAGCCCAAAATTAAGCCTAAGTTCTAGAATTTTCAAGAGATACTTAAGAAGGTTATCACTTCTTTAAGTGTTTCTAGAGAATTCTTGAAGATAAGAGAAGTAGATAATATTATAGAATAATCTAGAGAGTCACAAGATAAGGAGATACTAATCTAGATGTTATAGAGAATTCTAGAGACTTGTAAAATATTTAGTAAGTAAGGAAGTTAGTAGAATAATCTAGAGATTTAGGGAGAGATCTTTGGGAGGCTATAAATACCTCCTCACCCCTTCTCATTTGAAACAACAAGAGCATAAGAAAGTTGAACAAGTGAATAAAGAATAAGTTCAAACAAAGAGTGTTCAAGTTCATAAGTTCTCTAAATTTCTCTAAGAGTCTTTCAAGTATTCTCTAAAAGTCCTTCCATATTTCTTCATCATACTTAGAGGGTCTTTTGTTTGTTTTGGGTTTCTCGGGGTTGTACGGTCTTGTGCTAAGCACTATCAAGGGAGTTTTCTTTACATGGTATCAGAGCCATTCTAATTGTGCTCATCAAGATCGGGTATTAGAGAGCTCGGGTTTACTCTAAGTATGGAATCAACGGGTCGTGTTGTTGGATTGGGAATGGAGATCCTAAACCAATCTAACTACCGGTTATGGAAGTCATGTATGGAGTCATACTTGGTCAGTGAGGACTTATGGGATGTCGTCGGCGGTAGTAGCACAATACCACCAAGGGGAGCTGCTGCGACAGCTGAAGCGACAAAGGAATGGACACGAAAGAATGCCAAGGCGGAGTTTGCTTTAAAGAGGTCAATATCCTCAGGAGTATTTGAGCATGTCTCAAGGTGCAAATCTGCTAGTTCTATTTGGCGGGCGCTAGATCAATTGTTCAACAAGAAGAATGAAGCTCGACTACAGTTGTTAGAGAATGAGCTGGCGAATGCGAAGCAGGGGGAGTCTACAATCTCAGAGTTCTTCATTAAATTAATTCTCTTAATCCGGAGGAGTCAATCTCGGAGGCGAGGTTAAAACGGTCTATTATTCAAGGTCTACGATCTGAGTATACACCGTTTGTGACTTCGGTTCAAGGATGGCCTACACAACCTTCCTTGGAGGAGTTTGAAAATTTATTAGCTTCGCAAGAATCCTTAGTCATGCAAATGGCGGGTGTTAAAGTCCACGATGACACAGATACTACTACAGCTCAATGAACACAATAGACAAGGGTTTTCTTCTCCAAAACTCTACTAGATTGATATGATAAGATTACTTACATGTTCCCTATCGTTCTAATCAATCCTAGCCTTGTAGTTCAAAGATCACACGCGATCTTATGAACTTCTAACTACCCTTTAAGCCTAGATTTAAGGTATTTTTTTCTAACCCTAAATCTCTTTGCTAAAGTTGCAATACCCTATTGTGTTGACCTGCACAAACCGCAACCAACTCCTATATATACCTATAGGAATATTCCCAATTTGGTTAAGATCTTGTATCTTTCCAAATCTTCCAAAGTTTCCTTAAATCTCTCAAGGATCTTTCCATATCTTTATCTTCACGTTCAAATCCCTTGATCGCCACTCCTTTTCTCTTAAAGACGGCTACACACCTAAACCTAGATCACAACCCAAGTCCTTCAAGTCCAAGTCCTTTGTGCTAGCTTCTGCTCCGACTGTGTTACTCTGACACAGTAACTGGTACAGGACTTGTATCTTTAATCTCTTATGCCTCCTTTTGTCTTTACTTCAGTTGGCAGATAATCCTCAATCTTGTTAAAGCCCAAAATCGTTAAGCATAACTCATTTGTGCTACTCAAGCTCTCATTACCACAACTGGTACAGTGACATCTTCTGGTACATGATCTTGCCACTTGAGCTCCTGTTGTACTTCTGGTACAGAACTCCTTTGATCTTGCATCTTCAGTCTCCCCCTTTTTAGCTTTTTAGCTTTGTGATCTTGCATCTTGGAGCCTGTTTCTGATTCCTTTTGTTTTCCGCCCCTCATTCGCAGCTCTAATGAAATCTGATGACGAATGATTCCAATGCACGTCTTGTAAAACACTAGGTGGATAAGACTCAATGTGTTCATCTGTACCAGATAGATGAGCTGCTTCTGTTAGCTCTTGTGTGTCAGTCCTCTTGTATGTCTCTGCACCATGAACTTTTGTATCACTGTCCAAGTGATGGCCTGATTCTGACACGGAAGGTTGATTGTTTTGTGAACTGTACCAGTCAATTTTTTCTTCCCACATGTAGCAATTGTTGCCAGACCGAACTCCTTTCAATACTGTGAAGCCATCTTTGTCAATCACCTTACAGTCGACACTCGTAAAGATAACGGTTAGACCTTCGTCACATAGCTGGCTCACACTTATCAAGTTCGCTTTCAACCCTTGTACCAGGTACACGTTCGTTAGTTGTGGTAGCCCTGTCTCATCGGTATTTCCCTTTCCTTGAATAGCACCATGACTTCCATCTCCAAACGTGACTTTTCCTCCTTTCACCTTTTTGATATTCCGAAGGTTATCCAAAGTACCTGTCATGTGTCTTGAACTGCCGCTGTCAAAGTACCAGGGACAAGTATCATCTTGTGTCTCTGACACAGATGCCATGTTACACCGGAGGTCTGTCCTGCTTGAACTGGTTGAGGCACACCTTGTACCAGTGAACTGTAGGTAAGACTTCTTGATCCAGATCTGATTTCTATGGTAATTCCATGTGAATTTCCCTTGCTGTCTCAGGCGCCTCACCCTTTCCCAAAACTTGTAACAGTACCTCTTAATGTGACCAATTCTTCCACAAAAATAACATCCTTTCTTCTGAACTGTACCACTTACAGTTTTGGGCTCAGATGTACCAGTGTATCCTGCTGACACAAACTTGATACCTCCAGTCTCTGTCTCTGAATCAGTTCTTCCATTGTAACCCAGGCCTTTGTGTGTCTTTTCTGAGCGACCATAAGACAGAATCTTATCAAGTTGTTGCGTACCAGCGAACATGCGAATCTTCCTGTACTGAAGATCCAACTGAGCCTGAAGCTGAGCTGAGTTTTCATGTTCATCATACAGCTCCTTTTCCAGTCTAGCAGCTTTGGTTGCTAGTGCTAGTTTCTCTTTCATCAGGGTCAGACTTCCTTGTACCAGCTTCTTCTCAGCCTCTAGTTCACCCTGAACTACTATCACCAGCTCCTCAAGATGCTGCTTTTCTTTGATAAGACATGCATTCTCAAGGTTGAGACGAATGAGAGTATCTCGAACGTCTCTGTAGCTTGATATAAGTTCATCATCACGCTCTCCTTCTGATTCTGACTCAGACTCCAATACTGTCTCATCTATTTCAACGATCCCAACAAATGTAACAAAGTTGTTCATCATACCTTCATCATCGCTTGTATTGTCTGACTCGCCATCAGCCACCATTGATCGCTCGTTCCTGCGCTGTGACTCGATGATACACTCTTGTTGAGTATGTCCTGTACCTCTGCATCTAGAGCACTTAAGCTCATGTCGTTTCACCGTAGGACAATCAGTTTTGATATGGCCAAGACCCTTGCATTCATAGCACTGAAGCTCATTCTTTCGCCCAGCCTTCTCATCCTCCGTTTGCCTCTTAAACCCACCAAACTTCCTTGAACCTTGACCTTGCTCTACACGTCTTAGAGCTCTATCAAACCGTTGTACCAGGAGTCCTAATGTACCAGCTTCATCTTCTGATACAGTCTCTTGCTTTGCACGCGGGGTCAGGGCCAGATTTTTCATCTTTTTGGTTCCTGAGACAATACCATCAAGCTCTGTCTCATGCTGAATTAACATGCCTACTATCTCACCGAAGCTCATCTCTTCAGTGTTTTGGGAGACATTGATGGCCGATTTATAGGCCATAAATTTCGGAGGAAGACACCGAAGGAATTTCTTCACTAGCTTCTTTTCTTTGTACTTCTTTCCAAGAGTAGTAGCCTCTTGTGAAAGAGATTTCAACTTTGCAGCAAACTCGGTAATGGTCTCATGATCCTCCATCTTCAAATTTTCAAACCGGTAGGCTAGCATATCCTTTCTTGAATTCTGAACCTTCTTAGATCCTTCAAAGTGCGTCTGTAGCAGATCCCACGCTTCCTTAGCTGTCTCACAGCCTTGAATCAGTTCAAAGGTTTTCTTTGTAACACTGTCGTGAATCGCAGAGAGAGCCCTGGAGTTGTACTTTGCCTTCTTCATCTCTGTAACAGTCCAGTCTTCCTCTGGTTTGAGAGATCTAACCCCTTCTGCATCAGCTACAGTTGGTGCTTCCCACTGAACTAGAATAGCTCTCCAAGCTAGTACATCAATGCCTCCGATGATGGATCTCATCCTTGATTTCCAAAAACCGTAATTGCTGTCATCCAGAATCACCTTCGTCTGGTACAGTAGTCCTTCTGGTACATGATCTTGCCACTTGAGCTCCTGTTGTACTTCTTGTACAGAACTCCTTTGATCTTGCATCTTCACAACCCAATAGCTTACTAGATCCGCATCTATTTACAAAGTCGAGTTGACTATGATGTAAGGTTATAATAATCTAAGCACATTGAAACTTTCTGCTCCACATCATACAACATCGACTAATTCTCCTCGTAGTTTCCAAGTTAATCCCTCATAGTTTATTATATTGACTTTATTAATAGATATATATGAGAGAGAGAGAGAGTACTTGTCATGAGATCTTGAGCAAGATTCTTATCCAAGTTCAAGTAATTTTCTCTTTCTTCAACCACATCTCATCTTGATATTATCATATGTGTGTTATATCTCCTTGATTTTAAGTAGTACTAGGTTATATTTGCGGGATTAAATTAATTATCTTAGCAAATAAGCTGCTAATTTCCAGTGATGTTAATTTAAACCTGGTGTATGCATTTCTTAAATCTTTGCCTTTAATTTTCTTGTGTTTTCTTTTCCTTTCCAGATTAGCTCTAGTATAATATCAATGGCGCCGTTAGTTGGATTATTCTCTGAACTATTCTTGAGTCATAAGGAGACCGGAGCTAAGCTGCCGAAATATGATGCATGCCTGAGTTCTTACATATCAGCTTGTCAAGAAGATTCAGAGGTCAAATCCTTTGATTCTTTGCTTCACCAACGAACCATCAAATTAATGGGATCGGTCTACGGTGGAGAAGGCAAGACTAGAAATTTACCCATAGACTCACTCGTAGAGATCTGCGGTTTTCTCGTTGAAGTATCCAAACACGTGGTCAACACCATTATTGACAACAAAAATGATCTATCGAAGAACAAAGAACTAAAGTCTTTGGTTGATCTCTATTTCGAGAGTACCACCAAGACTTTAAATTTATTCAATACCGTGGAGAAAGGCGTCGAGAAAGCAAATATGATCCAGCTTCTCATTCGAGTTGCCATCAAACAGTTTGAGACAGAGTCGCTGGACACGGAATTCGAAGGAAACAAGAATAAGTACGTGGAAACGTTAGAGAAGCTGAATAAGGTTAAAGCTATGGAAGATCCTTTTGGGGAAGAGTTCGCGACTCAGTACGACTCTGTCTACGTGGAACAGGTTATGCTTTTAGACAAGATCCGTGAGGTGAAAGTAAGGTTTGAGAAGAAGCATAAGAATGTTAAGATTTGGAGGATATTGGGGAATATTGTTTTCGTGGCTTCGTTGATCTCTGTTATCGCCTTATCGATATATTTTGCAGTGATTACAATTCCGGTGGGGGCTGTAATTGCGATTGGATTGGCCACTGCACCCGTTGCAGCTGCAGGGAAATGGGTCAACGCGATGTTGAAGGGCTATGAGAAGGCTTTCAAAAGACAGAAAGATTTGTGGCGGTTGACGGAAAAGAGTACGAAAGTCAACATCGAAGCGATGGAGACGATCAAGAACCTAGTCGAGACGCTAATAATAAAAATTTCGTCGATTTTGAAGACTATGGAGGTTGCTTCGGAGAAGAGAGAAGAGGAGGCCGTGAAACTTGTGATGCAAGAAATGATTGAGAAAGTTGAAGGGTTTGCTAAGCAAATCAAGCAAGTTGGTGCACATGTGGCTGAGTGTAGCGAATCGGTCGTTTCGGGGAGAGTTGTTGTTCTTAAACACATGACCAATTCAGATTCATCGAAAGGAAAGTGGTAAGTGGTCAACTATCAAATGTATTTGTTGTACTTTTATATTCATGTTTGTTTGTGTGCCTTTTATATTTGATGTTTGAATATAAAATATTTGTTTGTGTGCCTTTTATATTTTATATTCATGTTTGTTTGTGTGCCTTTTATATTTGATGTTTGAATTCATGTTTGAGTTACTTTGTACTTGTCTGATCACTGCATTCAAATCCGGTTATTTATGATTACTGACAAAAATTAATCGAAACTGACCGTTTTAATACTACAACAAAAATGAAACTTAAAAAGACCGTTTTAATACAATTGAAACAGAGTAAAAGTTCGACAAAAAAAAAAACAGAGTAAAGTTATAACCGCCAAATTAAAAAAGCTGTTTCTTCTTCTTCTTCTTCTTCTTCTTCTTCTTCTTCTTCTTCTTCTTCTTCTTCTTCACCTGTTACTGCTCTAAGATTGAAAGAAGAAGAAAGATCCGATTCAAGATCTTGTTTGCTTCTAAAATTAAAGATTATGTTGCTGCCTAAAAAACCAAATGAGCAACATAGCTTTGACGAAGCTCGATGGGTAATCAATATCCGAAAATCTCTCGATGCGGATCTCGAAGAAGAACACGACCTCGAACAAGTCACAGTAAGCATTTTCAATGTCCCTAAAGCGTTAATGTGTAGCCATCCAGATTCATACACACCTCACCGAGTTTCGATCGGTCCTTACCACTCTCTTAAACCCGAGCGTCACGAAATGGAGAGGTATAAACTCATGATCGCAAGAAAATTCCGAAACCAATCCAAATCTTTCAAGTTCCATGACCTCGTCGAGAAGTTACAATCATTAGAGATCAAGATTCGAGCTTGTTATCATAAATACATCGCGTTTAACGGCGAAACTCTGTTGTGGATAATGGCGGTAGATTCTTCGTTTTTAATCGAGTTCCTAAAGTTTTACAATTTCCGAAAAGTCGAGACTTTGATAAACAGAGTTGGTCATAACGAGATTCTCAGAGATATAATGATGATAGAGAACCAAATCCCTCTTTTCGTTTTGCGGAAAACACTCGAATCGACTACGGAATCAGCCGATGATCTGTTAGTCTCTGTCTCACCGGATTATGCAAAGATCTCTCTCCTCTCGTTATCGAATTCGACGATAATGCGGATTTTTTGAAGAGTCGGTTACACGAGTATAATCATATCTTAGATTTCTTGTATCAAATGATCGTTCCAAGAATCGAAGAAGAAGAGGTCGACGAAGAAGAAAACAGAGGAGACGACAATTGCGGAAACAGAGCAAGTAGGTTACTTCAAGAGATCAAGCTTCGATTCAAAAGTGTTTTCGAATCTAAACTTCCATGGAGAATCATATCGAATCTTCCCGGATTCATCACTCTGAAACTCTCAATGGATTATCTCTTCACAAAACAAGAAAACGAAGCAGCAACAACAACAACAACCGTTTCGATTTCCGATATCGAAAAGCCTCCTCTAGTAGAAGAACTCACAATCCCATCAGTCTCCGATCTCTACAAAGCCGGAGTTCGATTCAAACCGACAACAAACGGTAACATTTCAACGGTAACATTCGATTCATACTCGGGTCATTTCCATCTCCCTGTGATAAACCTAGACATCAACACGGAAACCGTTCTTCGAAACCTTGTTGCCTACGAAGCTTCAAACGATTCAGGAAGACCGTTAGTGTTCACTCGATACACGGAGCTAATAAACGGAATAATCGATTCGGAGGAAGACGTTAAGTTGCTTAGAGAAGAAGGAGTTCTTGTGAGCCGTCTAAAGAGTGATTCAGAAGCTGCGGAGATGTGGAATGGTATGAGCAAATCTGTGAGGTTAACCAAAGTTGGGTTTTTGGATCAGACTATTGAAGATGTTAACCGGTGTTATACCGGACGGTGGAAAGTGAAGATCGGGAGATTTGTTCAGGTTTATGTTTATGGTTCTTGGCAGATTCTTGCTTTTTGTGCGGCGGTTTTGTTGTTCTTGTTGGTTTCGTTGCAAGTGCTCTCTTTGGTGTTTAGCTCATTGAGGTGGTTTCGGTTAAGAACCGGTTAAGTGAGATTGCAATTGGCGATGCTGTTTGATTTAGATTTTGATATGGTATGATTTTGGTTCTCATTTGCTTTGGGTTTCCGTTTTTTTGTGTGTAGTTTATTGCAATATTACCCTTTTGATTTGTTTATTACAAAGGTGACTCATTTGGCTCAGTCACTGGACGACACCCACAAAAGTCAAAGTATTACATACGAAGCAATTATATGTCGACACGTGTCCATTGGACCACATCAGCCATCTTGTTGCATAATTTAAATTATTTTTGGGTACTTTTTAACGTCTTTTTGCTGTCTGTAAATATTGTATGGACTTCCTATGTCACCTGAGAAAAAAGATCTTTGCTTGTAGATTCTTTTGCCCAAAGGAACATAATGACGATTCACTTACTTGATATATAAATGCATGCTTAATTTATTAGTGGTGTGGCAATTACTAATTGCATAAAGAATGTGTAATAACCTCGTTACTTTTTGTACTATTAAACAAAAAAAACTAACTCGTACGTCAGTGTAAAAATATACAACGTAAACAAATGCTTAATTAACATCTTAATGTCCCAAACATTGGATCGAGCATGCAAAAACGGTAATGAATTTAGACCCCAAAAAAAACGGTAATGAATTACAGGAACAAAACAAACCAGACACTAGTTTTTTTTTTATAGAGGTGAAATGAAAGTTATGTATATATTTGAATTTCTAAATCCGATACTACTTATTACCCATGGCTAAAAAAAACATTTCTTACCTTCTTGGCCTCACCTATACTTTAATTCCCAAAACTTTTGCAAGCAATTGGCCAAAAATAGAATATTGGAAAAGAACGTTTAAACATACTTCAAAATGTTTTATATTTTTGTAAAATACTATCTCAACGAACCCAATTAAGAATATATTTGTATGTGATATATTTCTCACATTATATCTTCCATTTAGACAATATATTTGTAGTTTACATCAAGAAAACTATATAACGACCTAAAACTAAAGTAAAAGAAGAACTATATGGATCTCACCAAATATTTATCAGTACGATACTTTAATCTATAGTCTAAAGAGGGTTTTCTCAAACAATCATTCACCTATAAGGATTATTGAATTTGATGCATAAGAAAACAATTTAATACATACAAATTTGGTTATGAGGGTTTTCATAAATAATATACAGTGCATAAAGAAAATATAACAAAAGCATGTCTGAAACTTCAACGTTGTCCAATAACTATGTCCCAATAGACAGTCGACACGTACATGTCCATTTTAAGGTAGGAGAGGCTTTTGTCCACCTTGTGAAGTAGAAAATGATGATAGCTATTTTCGTATTAGTTTTGGAAACCAATTTCACGCGCCATTAAATATCTACCACTTTAATTTGGACACCTTTAGAATTCCATTCAAATTGCAAACTTATAAACACAGTTACATAAATGAAGTACATTACATTACACAACATTATAGAATCAAATTTTTATATTTATACATAGTAGAGCTACGTTAGAGATACCGAAACCGATGTTTAAAAACTTTTCTATGAAGTTAGGCAATGTATGTATTTTCCATATGTAGACATGAATTATAGTTTGAAAAACAATATTTTCTTTTTCATTTTTCTGTACTAGTATATTAACTCATTGCAAATAATGGCGTCTGTGTGACACGCGTTTGGGGAAAGAGAGTGAGAACGTTTTTAACTTTTTTGGGTAAAAGAGGAAAGAGTAAAAAAGTAGAGAGAGAGTGTGTGTGAATGAAACACACCAGATACATCACCAAACCCTAATAATCTCTCATCCTCACAAAATTTTCTTATCTTTAAACCTTTTTATAGATTCACAACAAAACCTTTCTTCAGATTCACAATCTCATCAAACACACACAACCCTTCAAAAAAAAAAGATCCAAAAGAATAAATAAGAACCCTAAAGTTTCCTCTTTAATTTACTTTCTCTTCTTGTTGTTCTTGAAATCACTTAGGGTTCGAAAAAGATAAGATCTTTCATCAGAAAAAATGATGTTTTTGTGTGTCTGTTTATAGATAAACATTTAAATACCCTAAATAATTAAGGTTTACATAGAGTTTACAAAAAAAGGAAATAAAAATTTGGGATTTTTGAGAGGAGGGAATTGAAAAAATGGGAAGAGGAAGAGTAGAGCTTAAGAGGATAGAGAACAAAATCAACAGACAAGTAACGTTTGCTAAACGTAGAAATGGTTTGTTGAAGAAAGCTTATGAACTTTCTGTTCTTTGTGATGCTGAAGTTTCTCTCATCGTCTTCTCTAATCGTGGCAAGCTCTATGAATTCTGCAGCACCTCCAAGTATATTTACTCTCTCTATCTCTCTATACATGTTAGATCTGTGTATGGATCTTTCATTTTTAGTCTTGAGCTTGATATACTTGTGATCTTGATTTCTAGGCTTTTGAGATTTATGTTTCTTGATTTTGTTGTCATTTTGGTTCTTGATTTCTTTTTGACTAGCTTGATTTTTAGATTTTAAATCTGATCTATAAGGTTGTGATGTATGGAAGGATAATTCAGTTTTTAAATGATTGAATTTTGAGATCTGATCTCTTCTTAGGGATTTTTTTTTGTGTAGATGCAAAATATATAGGTCTTAGAAGTGTCATAATGATTTACTAATGTCTTTTGTCTATCTACACAGATATATATGTGATTAGAAAATTGGTTAAAGATTCACAGGTTTCAATAAAATAATATAAAGATCCAACGTAGAATGATTAGTGGTTTCATGCATTAACCAGTCTCTACTTCAAGAAAGACATTTAAGCATCAAAAGGAAATTAATTTTATACTCTTTTTACATTAAGAGATCCTCCAAGATCTTCTTTTTGACATTTGTTTAGTTTCTTAATTCAGCCACTAAATTCATAATCAATTAAGACTTTGTTCTTCTTCTAATTTTGAGCTTTGATTTCCCAGCATGCTCAAGACACTGGAAAGGTACCAGAAGTGTAGCTATGGCTCCATTGAAGTCAACAACAAACCTGCCAAAGAACTCGAGGTACTTTAATCTCCATCTTTTAATTAACTAATTTCATTTAGTATTAAGACAATGATTTTTAGACAAGTAATGTAACATTATATATTGTTTATTTCATTTTTTCAGAATAGCTACAGAGAGTATTTGAAGCTGAAAGGTAGATATGAGAATCTGCAACGTCAACAGAGGTAATATACAATAAATTGTATGATGCATATATCTATGTATATTGTGTGTGTTTGTATTGATGTAAGTGTCTATTTCTGTAGAAATCTACTTGGAGAAGACCTTGGACCTCTAAATTCAAAGGAGCTAGAGCAGCTTGAGCGTCAACTAGACGGCTCTCTCAAGCAAGTTCGTTGCATCAAGGTAATTTCTTTATTCCATTGCATATACACACACACACACAAAAGCACTAAAGCACACATGCATGAAATTAATGTTTTTGAAGTTGTCTGAAAATACTTTTTTTTGTGTGGCAGACACAGTATATGCTTGACCAACTCACTGATCTCCAAGGTAAAGAACATATCTTGCTTGAAGCCAACAGAGCTTTGTCAATGAAGGTAATAAAAGATCAAAACTTTATATATATATAGTCCCTTATACTTGTATATGAGTATGAATCTCACAATGTTATTGTGTGTGTTTTGTTTAGCTGGAGGATATGACGATTGGTGTTAGAAGTCAGCATATATGGGAAGGTGGTGATCAACAGAATGTTGCCTATGGACATCCTCAGGCTCAATCTCAGGGATTGTTCCAATCTCTTCAATGTGATCCCACTTTGCAAATGGGGTAAATAAAACAATTTCTATTGCTTTTTAACACATCAATCTTATGTTTCTATTATTGTAGATTGTTAAATTATGTTGTTTTTGTGGTGATGCAAAACAGATATAGCCATCCAGTGTGTTCAGAGCAAATGGCTGTAACGACGCAAGGTCAGTCGCAGCAAGGAAACGGCTACATCCCTGGCTGGATGCTGTGAGTGATGGGTTCTTCCCACAATAAGGATGCAAGTGGTGGGTTATTGATGATGAGATGTTGGATTATATATGAATAAGTATGAATAGTTATGGATTTTGTGTTTATGTATGCACAAGACTTTTTAAATTGTAGTCATAAGTGGCCTTGAACATCTCTCTTCTGTTTCAGGAGATGTTTGTGCCTTTTGCTTATTGTGTGAAATGTAGTATATATTGTGTGAAATGTTAACATTAACCATGTCTCATCTGGTTAACTACTTATATATCCTGCCTTTGTATAAACACAAAGCACGGTTAGATGCTAACCGCAATCGCAGACACAGCTTATGGCATAGGCTAATAAAACTCTCAAGTAAATAGTGAGATTCACTTCACAATGCCACCAAGATCCATGTTTTATTTCCAAAGAGAGAGTGTACATCACATATAATCACAGTATCTAGATCTTACAGAGACAGGATCAGGAAATGAAGTATTCCTGGAAAGTTAAATGGTACAGAGTGTACTAATGAAGAATGGAGTTTCTAGTTTACTACACTTTCAATTGTTCAATGATACATGATTAATGGTAATAAGGGGATTCCAAATTCTAGAGTTTGGGGTTTGTGCTTGTTAATATACTTCTTCCCCATCAATAAAGTCTCCATCAAGTACCTGCTCCCTGAAACACATCAATTCACATTATTTGCAAGTTTTCAAAGTTTACCAGGTAACAGAGAAGTCGGTTCATTCAACTTTGCTTACCTGAGTCTTTCGCAGAGGCGGGCTAAAGCTTCGGAACCCATTCTGAACGCAACATCTTGAATCATTGAAGCATTTGAGAGATTCACACTATCTGCTAACTGAAATTCACACAGCTCCTTTAACGAGAATGCATCAGTTAAAACAGCTGAATGACCACCTCCTGCTGCTAGCTTCCTCACTTGTCCTACACACCTGAAACAAAAACACCAGTCACATTGCTTCCTCTATGTTTCACCAATCAAATAAGTAAAAAAAGACAAGACTTGTTTCAGCTATATATACCAGTCTACAGGCGAGGGGTACCAAGCATACGACGATTTCTCATTTGCTGCTTGACCATAGCTATTATAACCCCATCCACAAATCCGTCCATCTCTCATATAAACGAGAGTGTGAGAATGTCCGCAAGCAACAAGCCTGACATCGGTTGGAATGACTAAAACCGGGACATTGCGTAGAAGCATTTCGGTTCCATTAGAGACGCAAAACAAGAAACCAGATTGAGGACCGAGTCCTAATTGTCCAGCTTGTCCACCACCCCAAGCATAAAGTGCTCCTTCCACAGATAAAGCACAAGTGTGTACACCGCCACAAGCAACTTCTTTCATGGACACACCATCCAGACCAGCGACTTGCCTTGGTATTAACTCCTTATCTCCAGATTGAAGAGAAACATGCCCAAGCTGACCCATGCTTCCAAATCCCCAAGTGTAACTGCAACAAAAGAGATAATGCAGTGCACATTGAATAAGATAACCGAAAGAAGTTAAGCGAAAGGGAAGGAGACTTGCATAGTCAAATGTCAGGAGCTTCCTCAAGCATTTCCATCTGCTTCCTATTAGGACCCTTGCATAGAGAATTAGTGAATAACCACAAAGTTTTCAAGAAAAGGCCTTAAGATAACTTACACCTCCCCTATATCAGATACAGCAGCAGTATGGTATTCCCCACATGAAACTTGCATAATCTTCACAAGCTCGGGTGCTTCGTCAAGGAATTTGGCATAAGCAGAGATCACACGAGGTGCTTGTAGTCCTTCACAAGTGACTCCTCTACCAAGCTGGCCTTGTTCATTATAGCCTAAATTTTCATGGAACACAAAATAACCTCAAGATCATAAATACCAAATTTCTACCACAAACAGTTTTAATATTTCTTACCCCAAGCTTGAAGAAGGCCTTCCTCTGATAAGGCCACAACATGAGCTGTCCCACATGAAACTTGGCGAATCGCCTAAAAGATGTTCATATACACCATATTAACTGTAAATGCTAATTAATACTTGATTCCAACAAGGAGAGAGTTAAGTACATACCGTGGTAACGGGAAATGCCCCCGAAAATAAGTGTGGCAGATTTGATCCCTATCACAAATTGTTAAGAGAAATCATAAGAATGCCACAATTGGTTTCACTCACAATAATGAGGATAAAACCTATGCTACCTGATTTTGGCCCCAAACCCAGAGTCGACTCGTGGAAAGAGTACCGTCATTTTCGCGTGGCTCCCCTATAGCTGCGGTGCAAAAAGCACCACAAGACACAAATTTCACAAACTCTGACTGTAACTGCTTCACCTTTTTTGGATGTTTCCTTCCGACCTCAGTTCCATCCCCAAGCTGACCATACTCATTGGCTCCTGAAACATAAGTTCAAATTTCCCAATATTCAACTATAAAATGAAGATCTTGAAACATTTGTACTCAACCACAGAAAATTCATGAAAGCAAAGAGCTTTATATATTACCCCAAGTAAAGAGAGATCCATCTGATGCAACCGCAGCTGTATGTTCTCGGCCACAAGAAATATCGAGCCACCGAGAATTCGCACCGGCAGGGCAACCAAAAAGCTCAGGAGGAAGCTGTTTAGGGATACGCAAAAGCTTCTCTTGTCCATTCCTACCAGTTTGTCCACTTTGATTGTAACCCCAAACGTATATAGCACTCTTTGTTGGGATACTCACACAAGGAGCAACTTCACCAATTATTTCTCCAATATCCATCAATACTGCACACAAATAAAGATCCAAAATTTATGCGTCAACGAACTTAAAACTATGATTATTCTCAGAAATGAGAAGAAACGATCACAAATTAGGCAAATTTTCAATAACCCACGAATTCAATCGAAAAAAGAAAGCTAATTTACAAACACACGCAAAGACGAACTTGATTCACAAGAATTCAAAGGAGGCTAATTTTACGGAAAAGGAAAAAACTGAAACTTTTGTTACCTTTAAGATCAATGTTACAAATTGGGGAAGAATCGAAATTGCTGGACCCTTTATTCCTATTGGGCGATGTAGGAACGGAGGGAAAGAGAGAGAAGCAATGAGGATCGTTCGTTCATTTGCTCAGAGAGAGAGCTCGGGGAAAAACTCAGAGAATGTTTCTGGTAATTACACCGGAGGACCTTCATTTTACGAAACATTTACACATTAGCCCCTAAACTTATTTTTCTCTTCTACTTCCCCCACTAAATTAGTACTATTTTGTATTCCATAGATTGAATATGTAGAAATATATAGCCAACAATAATGTTTTGATGATTATAGAACACAACATAGGCATTTAGTGAGAAAAAATCACTTAAATATGAATGAAACATTTTTTCTTGGAGTTCAATCTTAAGCTTAAAACTGATGCAGAGGGACATTTTTTTTTTCCCTTTCTGCTTCATATATATTTACCATTGTAAATGCAATATTCACAGGACCAACAAAAGCCAAATTTACATAACATTCATTTGCAACTGCCTTGTCCATCTTCCCCGGTTTCAGTTCAGATACAGGACGCAAATCATTTATCGGTGATCACGGTGTTTCATTGAATTCCATCACCTACATACAAAAGAAAAAATGGAAGCTTTACATAATTGGAATGCATCCGAACAACGTAAATGTTACGAATCCGAGCTCGTGCAAGTTTTACTAAAGTAGTTACCTTTCCGCAGACGGGACAGTTTTCACTTCTTTCCATCCATTCATAAATGCAACTAAGATGGAAATGGTGACAGCATTTTGTTACAATCTTTGGGTTCTCTGATGTATACTCTGCAACAAAAAAGCCAAACTTGAAGATGAAAACTCTCAAGGAACAAGAGAATTAGGAGTGTGGTTGTTTAATTACCTTCAAGACAAGTTGGACAAACATCTTCATCTTCAGACGTTATATACATGCCTTCAGAATCAGCCATTTTCGACTTTGATTTCGAAATCCTAAGACCCGTTTTAGTAAAGTACTCGTCTTTGGAATCTTTAACAGATTTATTATTAGCCCATTTGCATCCTCCAATGCCGAAAGATTCAGAATCTGCATCGCTATCGCTTCTTAGAGGCTCAGTTTCGTCGTGGGAATGACTTGAACCTTTCTCCCGTCTTGAGACTAGCGAACGGAAGTATCTAGGATCAGCATCGTAAGGTAGAGGTCGAGGAGTCGAACGGAATGCTTCAGAGAGAAAGTTATCGTGCGAAGAAGATGAAGTTATCGTTGATGTAGCTTGAACCGAAGATGGGAGAGAACGGGTTTCTCCTCTTCTGAACACCGAGGTATACTGTAATACGGGATCGAATTAGATTAGACCGTGTAAGTAAGCGTCATTCTACTGATTAAAAGCAAATGCGAAGAAACGTACCAGGTTAAGGAAATTATGAGCAAGGCATCTAATGCAGGGACAGTTCCTATATACAGAGCTACTTGGATTCATGTACTCATCAATGTCTTCGACTCGAAAGCAAGAAGAAACACATCCCATCTTTCTCCTCTTATATCCTTTACCTCTAAAACCAAGATTCACTAGTAGAAAGTTTCTATTTACAGAAGTCTCATATTTCCTCTAAAGCAATCTGCTTCATATTTCCAGGTCAACTGTAATGATAAAATGAGTCACCATTGTTGAAAGATCAAACACATGCAAAATCATAACAAGAGTCTAATCTCTGTTTAGTACTAGCAACTGAGAGTTTAGATCTGAACTTTTGAACACTCATTATAGTGAAGTGAAATGCAAGCACATAAAACTGACAAAAAAGACCTAATTTAGGTAAATTTTCCAACAATCACAAAAGCAAAAGATTAAAACTTTGCTATAAACAGAGAAACAGACAAAACCCATTTTGGATTAATCCAAAGAAATTGCGCAAACAGAGACAAAATCAACGAAATTTGACGGGAGAAATAAACGTTTAAGATCAATAACGATCATGATCGGATTATCAAAACCCATTTCCAGTAATTATATTAAATGATCGCAAAATTGAAAACTAAAAAGAGTAAACCTTTGATTCGAGAACTGACCTTGAAGGAGAGAGAAGAGGACAAAGAGAGACAGGCACAAGAAGGGAAGAGTTTAAAGTTTCAGTTTTTAATTAGAATATAGAGATTCATTTCATTAATTGTTTTTTTTCTTCTCTTTTTTGCAATTTCCCAGGAAATTGAAAAGTGAAACTTGAATGAATTTTCTTCGTCGGTGATAAAAAAAGAAAGATGGCGGAAAAAGTGAGGAAGATGATGATGATTGATTATTGTTGTCAAGTGAAAGTGGGTGAGAAAGAGCTTTGTTGGATTGCCAATGGAGCTTCAACAATTAAAACAAAAAAAGATTTGACCTTTTTTTAAAAGAGATTCCATTAATTAAAAATAATAGTACTATTGTTTTAAATTAATGATAATCAAATGACATAATAAATGTTTAGATTATATGAGTTTGAAGTTTGTGGATAACCTTTTTGTATTTGACCTTTATGGATTTGTAAGTATAAAATCTCCTCTTTCTCCAAATTTTTTTGTTTGTATTGTATACTTTTGTCAAATTCTAATCACATTAAAGAATTATAGATGGTTATGGAGGACGAAATTATTAATTTGGAACTCACGCATGCTCAATTGCTCCCTTTTTCCATTTTTTCTGCAGGAAAACAAACTTTTTATTTTGCTTTCAACAAAATATCATTACTTCCATACATCCAATACAATTAAATATTTTTCTGAATACGACAACTTTTCACCATTGAAGCTTCTTTAACTTTACTTTGGAAGTTTTGACTAATTTGAGTAATTTGTATTGATTATGAAATCTGATCAATATCTTGTTTTATTTCAATTATAAAGAAAAAATTAATCGTATAATAAGACAAATCAGTTTCAGTTAAAACCATCTAAGGTGAATGATCAAAAATCAAATAAATTAATTAATTTCACAACAATAACCCAAATATTCATATATGGGTTAAACATTACACATATGAAGGAAGTTGGATTTTAAGACCAAGCTTCAACATTGTATCTCCCTGCCTTCTCCAAAGCCTTGAGCCACCGTGAAGCAACCTCCTTTGATCCTCCAGTCTCTTCCGACACGATATCTTCCAAAGCAGACATTACATCAGAAGGCATTTTCGTCGAAGAGCCCGCTACGTAAATGGAAGCTCCATCACAGAGCAAATCCCAAACTTTCTTGCCAATCTCGCGGATTTTGTGTTGCACGTAAATCTTCTTCGGTTGGTCTCTAGAGAACGCTGTGTAAAAGCCGCCGCCTTTTTCTTCAGAGAGCATGCCTCCTTCTCTTGCGTGAGACTCCCAGAAGTCGCGGTATAGAAAGTCTGTGTCTTTGTTTCTACAACCGAAGAAGAACATGACTGGTGCAATCGGGCTAGACTGAGCTTGTACGGCTCTCTCAGCTATGAACCCACGGAACGGGGCACATCCGGTTCCAGGTCCCACTAAGACTAGCGGATGCGACTGTGGTGGAGCAGGAAGAGAACCTTTGTGAAACCAAACCGGTATGCTTATCTCTAACCACAACGGAGAAAAGAAAACACATCAGAACCAAAGAAATGAGTCGGTTACAGTAAAGAAGGAAAAGAGTTCTAACCTTGTTCAGGTGTGAGGCTTGCAAGCCAAGAGGAGCATAGACCTCTTCGAATTCTCTTATAAGGTGTGGTCCATGATACTATGCTTACTGTCAAATGTACTTGAGAAGGGTGGGCCAAAGGAGACGAAGATATCGAAAAAGCTCTTGGTTTTAGTGGTGGGACTAACTGTACTAACCAATCGAAAGGGATTTGCACGGAAGGGAAATCCTCTAGCACCTACATATGCATTAGCATTTAATCTATATGATTAAATGAGCTGATTCGTGTTCAAGACAAAGCATGTTCGACTGTTGGATCTGGTGTTGTATTACCTCAAGAACGCTTCTTCTTTCCTTTTGATTGTAATTGTAGAGGTCATCCCGCCCCTCGGCTGAGGAAAAGTATTGAAGTCTTTCCTTCTCATGTTCAGCTGTTGCGTAGAAGCTCATAACCTGATCAGAGACGATACATTATATTATAAGGGTTTCCATCAAATACTTGTCTCATAAATAAACTCAATCCCATATCTACTTAAGATGAAAAGGATCATAATTTTTGAAATTAGTATGCATTAGGATTAAAGGGTTCCTACTTCGAAGAAGTATCGTCTAGGTGAAGCGGATGTAACATCCATTGTTAACTCAACAAAAGTCTTGAGCTTAAATGGGATTTGTGTAATTACTTCTCCACTGGAAACACTATTCTCTGTCTCTCTCGGACCAACCTGAAAACAAATAAACTCTGGGCGTTTATTTTGAAATCCCAAGTTAGAACATCTGAGATCATTATCTCAACAGAGTGGAGCTACTTACTGTGATAAATGATTCTGGGTCCAAATCACAGCGTTCTATAAACGCATCTATTGCTGAAGGATTTTGGCTTGGAAGAAGCTCAACAACATCGCCAACTTCATATTCCATAGTCTTAAAAGAGGAGAAAATCAAAGAGGATCAGACTTCACTCTCAAATTCGATTGAACGTTAACCTTAAAAGTAAGCAAAGTACTTACAGAAGAGACAAATTGGAACTCAAAGTGGCGGACATCCTTTGTACTTCCAGCTTTTGTCAAGACTTCATTTCTGGTCTACATGATTGGAATGTTAAGGCAAGCTAAGGGAATAAAATTCATTTCATCTAAGGCTTGGCATAATAATGCATTACCAAAACTCATAAGTTAAGAAAACATGTTGACCATCGAGCAACATCAAATCCGCCAGATTCAAGGTAACATAGCAATGGAACCAGCAAGAGTGGAACCATCTTGGGTTGCACAGCATTTAAGTAAGAACAAAAGAGAACAATTGTTGGGCAAAGGGATGTACGTACCATCTTGAGAAAGCAGTCTGGTTTACTTTTGTCCTTGGATAATTTTCCGGGAGACATCTCCCTGGATCTTTGTATGACGTCTGCCAAAACATAAGAAGCATGTTATGCAAGAGAAATTCCCCCAAACGAATAAAATGCTACTTAACCTTATTCATGATGCAAGAGAAATTCATTTCACGAGCCAATTGAAACAGAACATGAGTGAGATTACTTCCAGCAGATTCATTCAAATTCAGTTTTATATTGACATTCTAGCAACTACCATTAAAGTACACAGTTCACTGTTAAGTAGCATAGCACATTCAGATAGTCCTAAGTTAACATGAATGAAGCAAAGTATCCACTCAATATTCCCTTCTCAAAAACAAGATGGGCGTATAATATACCTGACTCAGCCAACAATTTGGGCTCCAGTTTCTCCCGCGTATGATAGAAAATCCTATATTTAGGCTGATCAATTAATTCATCTTGAGGAACCATCACGTCTGGACCTTTAGGAAAGTATTTTGGATTGATCTGATATAATGCACTCCATAACGAGAGCATCCAAGGATCAAGAGTTCCTTCATACCTGAAAATAAAGAAAACACCAAACTGAAAATTTAACACATGACTTATAGTATTACAACAGATCGTTATTTGTCTTAATATACCGTATCATACCCTGATGGGTGTTGATCATCTCCCAGACCTTTTTCAATGATAGTTGTGCCACCAAGATCAGATAACCTTTTGTCTAGCTTCTTTGCTACAAACTAAAGCCATGAGAAAAACAAAAAATCATGATGAGAACGGTAAGTTTGCCAATATAATTCTTCCTTATTAAAGCCTTCTCTTTTGCCACATTGATGAACACATCAAAACAAAACCAGAAGAAAGCCCAAAATGAATGTTGAAAACAAACGGAAAATACACTTACGTTGTACTTCTGGTAACCGGAATCACCTAGTCCAAACACCGCATATCGAACTTGTTGTAACCAACACTTTCCAAGATTTCTTTGAAGAAGAAACCTCCAAAACCCCTTCAACGATTTAAAAGCCAATGAAAAACAATAAGCTCCATAAAGTAAAACTGCGTTTACAGTAGTCGAATTATAAACGAACCTTGAAGGAATCTGGAGAGTCTCCTTGCCCTGTAGTCGATACAACAAAAACAACAGCCTCTTCATGAGGTAAAGAACTCTGCAGCAATCACATGGCAACAATCAAATCAATCTGCTTAATAACCTATGTTCATATCTATTCGGTTCTTTCCTTACATCAATTCAAATTCAGTTTGCTGGCGGTTTTGACGAAGAAACATTATGCATATTTAATGAGCTAAAGAAGATCACTACAAGTGAACCTAGAATCTGGCTTGATTTTGTGTATACAAGACTTGTGTGATCAGGTGCAATAACTAAGAGAGTGAGCTATGTTGTAATCTAGCTTATAAGATTATGCATTAGACATGTAAAAGACACTAGAGCTAAATTATAGTACTATTCAAGCCTTAATATATCGGTTTCTCGTTCATCCCCAAATTTCCAATGCAACCAGTGACGCAGCACACAAACAAACCCAGAAATCAAAATCAGAAACTGAAACTTTCAGATATAAAATACACAACACCTCTGCGTTAAATCTGAAAGTAATTAACAGGGGAGAATCGATAAGCGTTACTTCAACATTTTCTGAAAATACTGAAGCAAATACATTAGAATAGCAACTATCAATCTCGTTATCCAATAACACAATCCAAGAATCACATAGTAACAACTTGAATAACAACTTATCAAGGAAAACACTCACTACTAGAGAGGAATTTTGATTTTTCCAATATTTACTCAAAATCAATCAATATACCCAATCAAATCAAATCAAACAGCTAAACAGAGGAATTTTGATTTTTCCTTCACATCTCAAGCATCTAATGTCAATCTTTAAGCACATACGAACAAGCTTTTCAAAATCCAATTGAATTACTACAACACACATACCGCATCGAATTCGTCGGTGGAGACGACGGAGGCTGAACATCCACGGCGTTCAGCTTCGCGGCCAATACGTTCCGCCGCATCAAGAGAGTTTCCGGTCTGAGAAGCATACAACACTAGCAGCTTCCTCCTCGCCTTTTCTCCCATCGCCGCCACTCAATTACCGGAGCCAAGTTTGACGAAATTAGACCCAACTCTCTAATTGAACCGAAACAACTCAATTAAAAACCAGAGAAAATCCGGTTAACTTTAGAATTGAAATAAACGTTTCAATAACGATCATGATCGGATTATCACAACCCATTTCCATTTCCAAGTCTGACGAAATCGATACCAAATCTCAAATTGAACCGAAACAAATTCGATTATAAACCAGAAATATCCGGTTCATGATTTTTATTTTTTGGTTGGTTCGCTGGATTAACAATTTAGCACAATTGGTTATGGTAAAGTAACATAACCTACGAGGTATGCAGTTCAATTCTTAAATTTATGAGTTTTGCTCTGTAATTTGTTTCATTAAGTGCGAGAGAAGGAACTGTCCCAATCCGGTTGAGATTAAGACCGAAACGGAAAAAATTAGCACGGCGCAATTACAAAACCTTTGCAAGTTCCAAAATCCAACGTCGTAAAACCCCTTGCTTACTTCCCGATATCCCCAAAAAGTTTCTCGAAAGCAATAATCGCGACTTCAAAATTTTAGTTACGAGATCTACAAACAATAAAAATAATTGATCCGGATTTGATTATGTTCACCAAGTTTGGATACTTCAAAGTTTGTCTTGCTTGCAAAATCATTACGGGATAACAATGGAGAGGTTTGTTGTAATAAAGTTCTTTTAGTTGATCATAATCATTAAAAGTGTAGATTCTAGGGTCAAAACCTATATATAATGCGTACTTTTACTCTCATGGAAATCTTGAATGGCTTTCGCTCTCCTCATATTTTTTTCTACATAACTATGTCTTTCACTACTTCCTGATGGTTATGGAAAATGTTGGAAGCTTGAACTCATGGTAGATAAGATTACTTGTCAAGTCCCTTTCATATTGTTTGTACCACCATAACTGGTAATTTATAACTGGACCAAATTGAATCAAATCAAAACCAAAAGATATTGACCAAATTTCCTTAATATTTTATACATAAAATGTGTGCATAGCTTCACTCACCATGTGAAGCCTATTACAAACGGGGAGATGAAGAAGAAAAACTTGTAGCTTGATGGCATGACTCAAGGGCTTATTCGGTCAGTAAAAGAGATGGAAGCCAAAGGTAATTTAATCTTTTGTATAATTTCGTTGTCTCTGCCCTTTTTTCTAAGATTGTGTAATTGATTTGTTCTATTGTTTTTTATTTTTAACAGCAGAGATTATAACAGGCAATAAGGATGATTCTCTATCCATCAAAAGCTCATATCTAACCAGTAAATCAATCTACATTTGATTCTTTCATTTGTTCAACTTGTCGTGGAAAATGAATAAAACATTGATTATGACTTCTCTGTGGTTTTGTTTTTGAAAATCAGAGGAAACTCACCTAGGGAAACCCATCGAGAGCCTTGACGATGAGTTTAAGTCTCTCCTCGCTCAGTTTTTTTTCAGAGTCCTCTTGTCTTTGGCTCGCGCTTTCCTCGAGTTGGCTCTGTCTACCCAGGGGTTGCTCCGACGATATTGTAGGAATTCGTTCAGGTTTTTGCCAAATTAATCTCTATTAATCAACCTAAGCGCAATTCTCAATCCTAGGATCTAGGGTTTGTAAACTTTAAATCTGATGAAACGGATCTCGAATATACCTGGAGTTTGCAGCGGAATTGAATCAGGAAATCGAGATCTATAACACTTCAAGTGTAATGCCTCTATCGATAGTCCACACGCACACGAATAGGAATCCGCAGGGATGCTAGTTCCTGGAACCAGATCTTTTAGGGATTCTGTTTCTTAAAGGCGGCTATCACGAAAAGGGTTTTTCTCAAAAACTCTCACTCCAGGTCGTGACCTATATCTCCTATATATAGGTCCTGGAAAAAAACCTAATTGATCCTGAACCGATTCAGAATCAATTGAGTTACTAAACCGAAATCTTATTTCGGTTAAACCCTGGCGTCGATCGACACTACTATAGTGTCGATCGACACTGCCTTCAAAACATGTTTATAATGTGTATCAAATACACATCATCTAGGTCATTACATTAATGATCATTCCCTTATAAAGTGAATCCTATTCGTTTAGGTGTGTGACCCTGTAGGATCATATAATACTAGTAATGAGTTCATAACTCATAGCATAAGCGGCTTCTAGCAAAACGTAATGACCACCTAGTATCATATGAATGTCTGATCTCGACATCACAACTGTCACTGGAGTGAATACAAGTGTGATTTCAGGACATTCCCAACAATCTCCCACTTGTACTGGAATCAACTATTCCAATAATCCTTTTGTCTCTATATCTCGATCTGGCATAAGGCAAGAACCGTGTCATCCTTATTCAACCAAAATCTTGTTCATCGAACTCCGATTTATACTGACAAAACAAATGACTGACATTCAGCTCGTTCGAGTGTGGCCACACATTCCTCAGTATCAAATCTTCGATGGGCCCTGAGATATTTATCTCCTGTTTTACAGGAGGGACAAATCCCATCTTGTTCCATCCTTGTTCCTTCACACACTTCATGATACGCCCAATCAATGCCTTTATAGTTACCCTTTTACAGATAACGTTTGACAAAGTCGAAGCGGACCAATTCATATGTAAGAAATCATGATGAACTCAGGTCTAAGGACTATACTCCATAGTCGTTATGAGAACCTCTCATGACACTTAATTTCCTGTAGAGTTCTCATTAGCGGGTCATGTCCGATCATATGTTCTCTAACATATATCTATGTGATTGACTTTAATACTCTTATTAATGACTCCATGAAACATAGTCATCAGTCACCTCACATGCTAGTCTCACGCGGTTGTTAGTATCCCACATTAACAACCTCAACCAGGGACAAATATAATCTATGTCATTTAATTCTCATAGGGTTTCATGATCAAGTCCTCAACTTGATGACCTATAGAATGTCATAAATTATCTTGGGACTTCCATTTAAACACATTTAAATTAAAACTGAAATCAAATTTCATTAAAATCATCAAAGTATGATTACAAGAACATCAAAGCATAACTTAAAACAAGACAACTCCCACTAAAATCAAGATCACATCTTAATTTCCTTAAGTCCTATAGCAGCAGTATGACTCTCATGCTTAGGTCGCGGGAGGGGCTTGGTCAGAGGATCAGCGACATTCTCATCTGTGGGAACTCTGCTGATCTCCACGTCTCCTCTGTCAATTATATCACGTATCAGGTGATATTTCCTCTCTATGTGTTTGGACTTCTGGTGTGACCTTGGTTCTTTTGCCTGAGCAATTACTCCATTGTTATCACAGAACAATGCCACAGGCTTTAAGATACTAGGGACCACACCAAGTTCAGATACAAACTTCTTGATCCAAACAGCTTCCTTTGTTGCTTCCGAAGCGGCAATGTATTCAGCCTCAGTAGTGGAATCAGCTACGGTGCTCTGCTTGGAACTTTTCCAACTGACTGCACCGCCATTCAAACAAAAGACATAGCCAGACTGAGACCGGAAATCGTCTCTGTCCGTCTGAAAACTTGCATCCGTGAATCCACTTATGATCAGCTCATCATTTCCTCCATACACCAAGAACTTATCCTTAGTATTTCTCAAATACTTAAGGATACTCTTGACTGCTTTCCAGTGACACTCACTTGGGTCAGATTGGTATATACTCGTCATGCTTAAGGCACAAGCAACATCTGGACGAGTACAGAGCATGGCATACATAATAGATCCTACTGCTGAAGCATAAGGAATTATATTCATTCGCTCCCGCTCAGCTTGTGTCGAAGGACACTGCTTCTTGCTAAGAGTTATACCATTTAACATAGACGTGAAACCTTTCTTGGAATTCTGCATATTGAATCTGTGTAATACCTTATCTATATAAGTATCTTGACACAATCCAATAAGCCTCTTCAATCTATCTCTATAGATTCTTATTCCAAGAATATACGCGGCTTCACCCATGTCTTTCATGGAAAAACAACTTCCAAGCCAAGTCTTGACAGACTGGAGCAATGGAACGTCGTTTCCGAGAAGAAGTATGTCGTCTACATACAGTACGAGAAATGCAACTCCACTCCCACTAGTCTTCTTGTATACGCATGGTTCTTCTTCGTTCTTGACAAAATCAAACTTTTTGACCGCTTCATCAAAACGAAGATTCCAACTCCTTGATGCTTGCTTCAATCCATAAATGGATCGATGAAGCTCGCATACTTTCCCAGCATTTTTAGGATCTGTGAAACCTTCAGGTTGTGTCATGTACACATCCTCTTCCAGAATTCCGTTAAGGAAAGCTGTTTTCACATCCATCTGCCATATCTCATAATCATAATAAGCGGCAGTTGCTAGGAGTATCCGAATGGACTTAAGCATAGCGACTGGGGAATAGGTCTCATCATAGTCAATACCATGAATTTGCTTGAAACCTTTAGCCACTAGTCTAGCTTTGAATATCTGGATATTCCCACCACATCAATCTTCTTCTTGAAGATCCATTTACACTCAATGGGTCTCACACCATCGGGTAAATCTACCAAGGACCATACTTGGTTTTCTGACATGGATCCCATTTCGGATCTAGCGGCTCCAAGCCACTTTTCGGAGTCAGGGCCCAACATTGCTTCTTCGAAATTCGCAGGTTCGTCACTGTCAATGATCAGCAGGTCATGACAATCGTTCACGAGAAGACCGTAGTATCTCTCGGGTTCGTGACGAATCCTTCCGGATCTGCGAACTTCTGGCATCACAGGTGCTGGTTCCACAACTCCTTGTGGTTCCACCTGCTGCTCTTCCTCATTCGGTTGAGCAGGTTCCTGTGATTCTCGAACTTCTTCGAGTTGTACTTTACTCCCACTATTCTTCTTATGAAGAAACTCTCTTTCAAGGAAAGTACAATCCCGAGCAACAAACACTTTGTTCTCAGAACGGTTGTAAAAGTAGCACGCCTTGGTTTCCTTAGGATAACCAACGAAAAAGCACTTATCAGATTTGGGTGCGAGCTTATCGGTTATTAACCGTTTTACATAAGCTTCACAACCCCAAATTTTCAGAAAAGACAAACTTGGAACATTTCCAGTCCACATCTCATGTGGTGTCTTTGCAACTGATTTTGATGGGACTCTGTTTAGTGTAAACGCAGACGTTTCTAGAGCGTATCCCCAAAAGGATAATGGAAGGTCTGTGTGACTCATCATTGATCGAACCATATCCAATAGGGTCCGATTCCTCCTCTCGGAAACTCCATTCCATTGGGGTGTTCCAGGAGGAGTGAGTTGTGAAACAATTCCACACTCTCTCAGATGATCACTGAACTCTTGACTTAAGTATTCTCCTCCACGATCTGATCGAAGAGCTTTGATACGTTTGCCAAGTTGGTTCTCTACTTCATTCTGGAACTCCTTAAATTTCTCAAAGGATTCCTACTTGTGTCTCATTAGATAGACATAGCCATACCTACTGAAATCATCAGTAAAGGTAATGAAGTATTGATAGTTTCCTCTAGCACTTGTGCTCATTGGGCCGCAGACATCTGTATGTATAAGGCCCAATAAGTCACTGGCCCGTTCATTTGGTTTATTGAAAGGAGCCTTTGCCATTTTGCCCATTTAACAAGATTCACATTTCTCACATGATTCATAATCAAATGAGCCCAAAAGCCCATCACTATGGAGCTTCTGTATGCGTTTCTCGTTTATGTGGCCCAAACGACAGTGCCAGAGAAAGGTTGGATTTTCGTCATTGGACTTAAACCGCTTAGTATTTATGTTATTATCGGGTATTAATTGGTTTAAAACGTAAAGCCCATTCTCTAATGGGCCGCTACCATAAAACATACCATCACGATTAAAAGAACAACATTTATTCTTAATGGAAAAATCAAATCCTTCTAAATCCAAACAGGAAACAGAAATAATGTTTCTGCTTATCGCAGGTACATAATAGCAATTGTTTAATTCTAAAACCAAACCCGAAGGCAAAGACAAATGATAAGTGCCCACGGCTAACGCAGCAACCTTTGCTCCATTCCCGACTCGCAGCTCCACTTGTCCTTTCTTCAGCTTCCTCCTATTGCTTAGTGCCTGCACATTAGTACAAATGTGAGCACCACAGCCGGTATCTAATACTCATGAGGTAGAACCTGTAGAAGTAACATTTACTTTAATAACATAAATACCTGGAGAAGTCGTCTCGTACGTCTTCTTCTTGTTCTTCAGACCATCCAGGAATTTCTTGCAGTTTCTCTTCCAATGCCCAGACTCATTGCAGAAATGGCACTTATCAGCATCAGAAGGGCCAGCTCTGGGCTTAGGAGGAGGCGCATGATTGTCCTGGTTCATAACCTGGACAGCCTTACCCTTTCCTTTGCCCTTGCCGGGTTTCTTAAACTTTTTGCCCCCTTATACCATAAGCACATTAGGGGCACCCTTCTTAATGTTTGGTTCAGCTGTCTTGAGCATGCCATGTAACTCAGTCAATGTCTTCGTCAAGCTGTTCATGTTATAGTTCATAATGAACGTATCATAGCTTGGCGGCAGTGACTGCAGTATGATGTCAGTAGCCAACTCTTGGCTAATGGGACAGTCCAGTTTCCCCAAGTTATCAATATAACCCATCATCTTTATGACGTGGGGACTCACTGGAGCATCACATGGTAGCTTGCACTCAACTAGAGATTTAACCGTCTGGTATCTCTCAGTTCGAGCCTGCTCCTAAAACATCGCTTTCAGGCTAGTGATTATCTCGATGGGCGACGCCACGTTCTCATATTGCTTCTGCAAATATGAGTTCATGGTAGCCAGCATCAGACAAGTCACATCGACCACATCATTTGAATGCTTATCCCAAGCACTCTTTTCTGTCTGCGGGGCATTGGAACGGTATTTCTCGGGGAGAACCTTATCAAGGACATAGTCCTTCTTCTCCTGCCTGAGAACAATTCTCAGGTTCCGATACCATTCCAGAAAGTTAGATCCATTAAGCTTGTCCTTCTCAAGGACGGATCTTAGGGAGAATGTGTTGCTAGAGCTTGACATAGCTGAAACAAAAGAGGTAGAGGGTTAGTTTTGATGTTCAATAATAGAGTAAACTTAACTAATAAGAAAACTCGCATTATATTCAAACTATGTTTCCTCTAAAGAATATAATGTTCCAAGATCCATGTTTCACTAAAATCCGAGCGAGCCACTGGCTGTTACTCGAATTATAGCTATACAGGTAAGCAACACTTTGCTAATCATATCCAATATGACTCTTGGTTGTGGATAAAACATCTTATGTTCTAACCACCTGATGTCTCTGGGCCCAAAACTTCTGATTGTTGGGAATGTCCTGAAATCACACTTGTATTCACTCCAGTGACAGTTGTGATGTCGAGATCAGACATTCATATGATACTAGGTGGTCATTACGTTTTGCTAGAAGCCGCTTATGATCTATGAGTTATGAACTCATTACTAGTATTATATGATCCTACAGGGTCACTGATATATCGTGGTTTTTACCCTTTTTAGACCACGATATAAGTCTATTATATAGAGTCTTTTGGTGTTTTTCCTTGTGTTTTAGAGTCTTTACAGGTACAAGGACGATTAGAGCTTAAAAGATGTTTACTGGAGATTTTGGAGCATTTCGGAGTGAAGTGGCGAAAATGCAAGTTCGGATTGAAGTTTGAGGATCTGTGTCGATCGACACTACCATTTGTGTCGATCGACACGAAGAGTTCTGACTTGAAGTTTTACGACAGGAGGATTGGTGTCGATCGACACCACTATCAGTGTCGATCGACACCTTGCTCGACACAGCCCAGATTTTAATTAGAAAAGTCCGTTCGAAGCCCGAAATTTCCAGATGTTTACTTTTATGCTTTTGGCCGACCTTGTACCCTTATATATACGTTTTTAGAGTCATTGTTTAGATGGACGCTTTATTTTATTGAATTACTTAGAACCTCTTTTAATAAAACAATGTTTTCTTCTTTGAGCATGTCTGAGTAGTTCTTTTGTTAGGTTTAGGGTTTTCAAAGGTGTTTGATGAGTTGTTAGATCAGATCTGATCTTTAGGATAAAATTATTAGAACATTCTTCATCTAGACTTGTGTTTGTTGCTGATTCTAGTCTCGCGAACTAGAATCTGATATTAGGTTGTTTAGTGGATGCGACAACATTATTGAATCACCTGAACTAGTGTTAGATGAGCAAAATACCTATTCGCAAAGGAATTTGGTTTAGGGTTTTGTGAACAATTGGACCTGGAATTAATGCTTGTTTAGATCCTTAGGATTCGCAAAGGAATTTGGTTTTCTAGGATTTATTCATAGATAACATTCGTAACGACAGTTGGTTTGTTTTATACTCGTGTTCATGTTCAAGAATTATGCTTAATATTCTTAATAAATGATTTATCTGCAACTCTGATTCACTGGAGAATTCCATGTGCCTAGCTTCCTTTTAATTGATTTTCACAACCGTTTTATAGCTTTGATTTACTTGCTTTATATTCACTTTGCTTAGTTTAATCCGAATTTAATCATCTATTGTGTTTTATTTGACTCCCTGTGGATCGATAACCCTAAGTACTGCGATTGACCTCTTAATTTGAGAGAGTCTAGCTCTAGGGATAATTTGAGCTTATCAAATTTTGGCGCCGTTGCCGGGGAGTCAATAGCCATTAGATTTTATTATTAGGATTTTGTCTAGGCCTTTTTCTTTATTTTTGTTTTGCTAGTTTCTTTTTCTTTTTGTTTTGTGTTTCAGGTACATGCCTGATACTAGAAGCAATCAAGACAAGGAGCTAGTTGGTTACGATCTTGAGGAGCTTGCACGTTTAGAGCGTGAGAACAGAAGAACAGCAAGAATGGCTGCTCAAGAACAACTTATACTCATTCGTGGAGAAGATGGAGTTCTGCGAGATCCGGCAGGACTCAGATACAACGCCGAAGGGCAGAGGATCAACGACGACGGAGCTGTTATCGTCGAGGAGGAACAGATGGATCTGGAGCATGGTGTCGAGCGAAACCATAACATCGTCGCTCGACATGGCAGAAACTTGGGTGTCGATTGACACGCTCTTGGCGTCGATCGACACGGAGCCCATAATCCACCGATTTTGTTGAGGAACATTCAGAATGCTGCGCCAGGACGAACACTTGCAGATTTTAACCGTCCAGAGCAATTCTATGCCAACCGAGCCGCGATTCGTCCACCAGCTTTCCAGCGCAATGACTTCGAGCTCAAACCGACCTACTTCTCTTTAGTCGCTCAAGACCCTTTCTGTGGCCTTCCTCATGAGAACCCTATGGACCACATCGAGAGATTCGAGGATTTGGCATCTGTTATTAAAGCCAATGGAGTCTCAGAGGACTATCTGTTCTGCAAGCTCTTCTCATACTCTCTACATGGGGAAGCTAAGTATTGGCTGAAGACGCTTCCACCGGGCTCGCTTACTAATTGGATGGATACAAAGAATGCTTTCTTGAGCAATTTCTTTGACGATGCGAGGACCGAGGATCTAAGAGCGAAGATTGCGTCTTTCAAGCAGGGGGATCATGAAGCTTTCAAGGCTGCATGGTGCAGATTCAAGAACTATCAGAGAGACTGTCCACACCATGGATTTAATGAGGTGCAGCTGCTTGGTATCTTCTATAGAGGGATTGTGCTGCAATATTCAGTGTCACTTGATGCTGCGAGCAATGGGAATTTCAATACCAATTCCCCAAGGACTGCCATCCAGCTTATCGAGAACATAGCCAACAGCACCAGTGCCAAGAACCTGGATTACGAAAGGAGCTTGCAGAAGCAAGACATCAGTGGAAATCAGCTGGCAGAGGTAACGAAAAAGCTTGATTCTGTGCATAGTCTTCTAACTGGGAAGAAGACGGTTAGCTTTGCGCAAGAGGTTGAGACTGTAGATAAGGATGTTAATTACATCAATCAGACCGGATTTCAGAAGTATGGGAATCCGCAGGGTTATGGATCATCTTATCAAAGAAACTATGGTGCTTCATCTTACAAGTCTCCTGAGCAGAAAAGCAAGATGGAAGATTTGTTTGAGCAAATTCTAGAGGGACAGCAGAAGCTAACAGTGAACATCAACCAGAAGATCGATGCTGTCTATCAAGATCTCAATGGGAAGTTCGAAGCACTGAGCGCTCATGTCAAGAAGCTCGACGTCCAAGTGGCTCAATCGGCTAGTTCTAGCAAGAGGCAAGAAGGATTTCTTCCAGCAAAGACTGATGCCAACCCCAGGAACACTTGCAATGCCGTTGTAACTGAAGAGGAGGGGTATTTCGATGAATTCGAAGCGATTTTCGGAAGAGTGGAGCCTCTGTCGATCGACACTGACAATGAGTGTCGATCGACACGTGAAGAAAAGTTTGATTCGGAAATTCTAGAAACTCAAGCGTCGATCGACAGGGACGATGAGTGTCGATCGACACTCTCAGAAAATCACGCTTCAGAATTTCCAGAGACGCGAGTGTCAATCGACACTCAGGATGGCCTCGATCGACACGTTGCCCAGACAGAGACTGTTCATCCAAAAACATCTCCGATCATCAGGGAATCCGTCTATAAGCCTAAGCTGTCATTCCCCAGAGTTAGAAGGAGTAAACAAGAGGCTAAGGAAGCCATTTGCAAGAAGATGATTGAGAAAATCATTATAGAGATGCCTCTTGTGGATGCAGTTAAACTCTCACCTGCTATTCGAAGATACATCAAGCGATTGGTCGCGAATGGGATTAGTCCAGAGGAAGGAGCACTGCTGACTCGAGATCTTCAAGCGATTCTTTTGAATACAACTCCAGTCTCCAAGAAAAAGAAGAAGGAGATAATGGTTTCTGAGGAGGTTAGTGCTATGATACAGAGCAGAGTTCCTATCAAGCTTCCAGATCCAGGCAACTTTGTACTTAATTGTTCCATCTCAACAGGGCAATTTCCTCATTCTCTCTATGATTTGGGTTCTAGTATTAATTTGATGCCACTGTCTATTGCTTTAAAACTTGGTCTGACTGATTTCAGGTCCACTAGGATGTCTCTTCTTCTAGCTGATCGGTCCAGGAGATTCCCCAAGGGAATTCTTGAAGATGTGCCTCTCAAGATTCAAGACTGCATCATCCCAACGGATTTTGTTGTTTTGGAATACGATGATGAGCCTCAGGATCCTCTTATCTTAGGAAGATCATTCTTGGCTACGGCTGGCGCACAAATCGACGTGAGGAAAGGAAAGATAAAGCTTGATCTTGGTGATATTGTCATGGAATTTGACATGGACAAGACAAGGAGAAGATCCACCATTGATGGTCAAGCTTTCTCTGTGGACACATCAATGGAAGATGAGCCAATCAAGGAACCTTCGAAAGACACTCTTGCGGATATCATTGAAGAGTGGTTGTTTCAGAACCATCTCCTGAGTTACCTCATGAAGAGCCCAAGTATGAACCCCTTGTACTTAATTCTGTCTCTTCTACACTCATTAAGATTGAAAAATCGGTTACGCGCTCATGCAAGCTTCGAGTTCCTCGAAAGCTTGGTTTTTCTGATGAAAGCTCAGGAAAGAGAAGAGAGGAGATAAGGACTAAGAGGAGTTCCAAGCCGTTTGCCAAAATGCGCATCATCGTTCCTCAAGCGTTTAAAGAGAAAGGAGAGGTGGTTTTTCAAGAGATGATCCAAAAGACGCAGCAACTCTTTCCTGGAGTCATTCCATGGAAAAGTGCAGATCCTCCAGACGTCTAGATTCCTCAACACAGTCAAGCTAACGGACTTAAAACAAGCGCTTAGTGGGAGGCAACCCACTTGTGAGTCATTTATTTACGTTTTTATTTTACGTTATTTTACAGTTTTACGTTTGGTTTTTGTTTTTGGTTTTGATTTTCAGGGATTCAAACGTTCGAAAACAAGTAAGAGTGAACTTCAGACGTTGGTGTCGAGCGACACCACCAGGAGCATCGCTCGACACCAGTAAAAATTCAATAGGAGCATCGGCTTGAACTTCAGTCGTTCAACGCGACAGAACCATGAGTGTCGATCGACACAAATGGTAGTGTCGATCGACACTTCCCCCAGGTACGAGTTTTTACTTGATTTTTCATTCGTTTCGGTTTCCTATCTATTTTATTCACCTTCCTTAGGCTTAATAACACTGGGGACAGTGTCGTTTAAGTCTGGGGGAGATAGTTACTAACTATGTGTTTTATTTTGGTGTTTTTGAGTCAAATTTAAAAATTTTTAGAGTCAAAACTTCTTCTTTAGACTTGCTTTGAACAACACTCAAGGACCATTTCCGATGCAAGTTGGCTGGTTCTACTGAGGTGGGTAACTGGAAGTGAAGTGGTTTGACGGAACGAGTTCAGATTTCTGGAGAACGCCAGAAAGGATGTCAAAGACCCCGCCCTTAATGAACTTATAATCTCTTGTCAATGGCGTTGGTAATCGCAAAGGCTTGATTCAGCTTCCAACCACTTGAAAGCGAGGAAGGACCACTCTTGAAACTTCTTCCCAATGACGGATACAACTGTTCTAGATTAAAAGGAAAAAGCCTCATGACCCTGTCTTCTCACAAGAAACAATAGTAGTGAGAGCTGATCTAGTGAATCATAGAGATGCCAAGGAAATAAAATAAAAAAAAATCTGCAGAAAAGTGCAAGCCTCTAGCTCTGGTGGTAAAGGACCCTCTGCTGATGTACCCGCCATCGCAATAATCTTGGTCATCAATCATCAAAAAGGCATGCATCTCTATGATATCCTTAATTGGATGAACAGTTTCAGAGGGAAGAGAAGAGGGTGAAACGCAGGAAAGTGTTAAAGGAGGTGAAAGAATCTAGAAGGTCTAGCGATCGATATTCCCTCGATGAGACCACACCTAGTGAATAAAGGGGTCTGCGACAGAAAGTCTGAGTTTCTCTAAGGGGTTTGGATTCAATCTGGAGAGCTGCTAAGCTTCTAGGGAAACATCGAAGTATCACCGGATTAGCTTTGCAAAGGTATGTGGTTCCCAAAGGAGTGATAACACTGTTTTGCTTAGGGACAAGCAAAAAGCTAAGTCTGGGGGAGTTGATATATCGTGGTTTTTACCCTTTTTAGACCACGATATAAGTCTATTATATAGAGTCTTTTGGTGTTTTTCCTTGTGTTTTAGAGTCTTTACAGGTACAAGGACGATTAGAGCTTAAAAGATGTTTACTGGAGATTTTGGAGCATTTCGGAGTGAAGTGGCGAAAATGCAAGTTCAGATTGAAGTTTGAGGATCTGTGTCGATCGACACTACCATTTGTGTCGATCGACACGAAGAGTTCTGACTTGAAGTTTTACGACAGGAGGATTGGTGTCGATCGACACCACTATCAGTGTCGATCGACACCTTGCTCGACACAGCCCAGATTTTAATTAGAAAAGTCCGTTCGAAGCCCGAAGTTTCCAGATGTTTACTTTTATGCTTTTGGCCGACCTTGTACCCTTATATATACGTTTTTAGAGTCATTGTTTAGATGGACGCTTTATTTTATTGAATTACTTAGAACCTCTTTTAATAAAACAATGTTTTCTTCTTTGAGCATGTCTGAGTAGTTCTTTTGTTAGGTTTAGGGTTTTCAAAGGTGTTTGATGAGTTGTTAGATCAGATCTGATCTTTAGGATAAAATTATTAGAACATTCTTCATCTAGACTTGTGTTTGTTGCTGATTCTAGCCTCGCGAACTAGAATCTGATATTAGGTTGTTTAGTGGATGCGACAACATTATTGAATCACCTGAACTAGTGTTAGATGAGCAAAATACCTATTCGCAAAGGAATTTGGTTTAGGGTTTTGTGAACAATTGGACCTGGAATTAATGCTTGTTTAGATCCTTAGGATTCGCAAAGGAATTTGGTTTTCTAGGATTTATTCATAGATAACATTCGTAACGACAGTTGGTTTGTTTTATACTCGTGTTCATGTTCAAGAATTATGCTTAATATTCCTAATAAATGATTTATCTGCAACTCTGATTCACTGGAGAATTCCCTGTGCCTAGCTTCCTTTTAATTGATTTTCACAACCGTTTTATAGCTTTGATTTACTTGCTTTATATTCACTTTGCTTAGTTTAATCTGAATTTAATCATCTATTGTGTTTTATTTGACTCCCTGTGGATCGATAACCCTAAGTACTGCGATTGACCTCTTAATTTGAGAGAGTCTAGCTCTAGGGATAATTTGAGCTTATCAGTCACACACCTAAGCGAATAGGATTCACTTTATAAGGGAATGATCATTAATGTAATGACCTAGATGATGTGTATTTGATACACATTATAAACATGTTTTGAAGGCAGTGTCGATCGACACTATAGTAGTGTCGATTGATGCCAGGGTTTAACCGAAATAAGATTTCGGTTTAGTAACTCAATTGATTCTGAATCGGTTCAGGATCAATTAGGTTTTTTTCCAGGACCTATATATAGGAGATATAGGTCACGACCTGGAGTGAGAGTTTTTGAGAAAAACCCTTTTCGTGATAGCCGCCTTTAAGAAACAGAATCCCTAAAAGATCCGGTTCCAGGAACTAGCATCCCTGCGGATTCCTATTCGTGTGCGTGTGGACTATCGATAGAGGTACTACACTTGAAGTGCTATAGATCTCGATTTCCTGATTCAATTCCGCTGCAAACTCCAGGTATATTCGAGATCCGTTTCATCAGATTTAAAGTTTACAAACCCTAGATCCTAGGATTGAGAATTGCGTTTAGGTTGATTAATAGAGATTAATTTGGCAAAAACCTGAACGAATTCCTACATGTATATGATATATCAACACACAATTCTTTTAAGATGAAAGCGGCGCTTATGTGGACGATTAATGACTTCCCAGCTTATGGGATGTTATCAGGGTGGATGACTCACGGACGCCTCGCATGTCCATACTGTATGGATTCAACCAGTTCATTCTGGTTAACGAATGGACGAAAACATTGTTGGTTTGACTGTCACCGAAAGTTTTTGAAGAGCGACCACCCATACAGGCGGAATGTAGTTGCCTTCACTAAGTCTACAACTGTCCATGATGAAGCATCGGTATGGCGTAGTGGAAGAACAATATTGGACTCCATCAACAGTATAGAAGGTCTGCAAATGAGTGCCGAGTTTGGTGGCAACGGACACAATGATCCATCTAAAACGGTACATGGTTATGGTCAATATCATAATTGGTACAAAAAATCTATTTTTTGGTCTTTGCCTTATTGGGAGAATCTATTGCTTAGACACAACCTAGATTTTATGCATATAGAGAAATTTTTTTTTGATAATATTATCAAAACTATCTTGAACGTGCCGGGGAAAACAAAAGATAACATAAAATCTAGGCTAGATATGGCGATAATATGCAACCGTAGAGCGTTGGAGCTTACATCACCAAATATTGCTCCGGTTCCAATATTTCGAATGTCTAAGGAAGCGAAAAAGAAATTTCTAAGTTGGTTGAAGAAAGAAATTTATTTTCCGGACGGGTATGCTTCCAACTTTGGTAGATGTGTCAATGAAATTAATGCGACTCTTTCTGGTCTCAAAAGCCATGATTGTCATGTCATTATGGAAAGGCTTCTACCTTTTGCTTTGATGGAACTACTCCCCAGGTTTGTACACATACCGATTTCAGGTATTCATTTTTTAGTTTTTTTGATACACAAATATGACTGACTAATTTTGGTTGTTACTTTTATTTCACAGAAATCGCTTTGTTTTTCCGAGACATTGGTGCCCCATCATTAAAAGAACAAGATGTTCTAACAATGAAGGAAAATATAGCAGTAAAATTATGCAACTTGGAGAAGATATTTCCTCCTTCGTTTTTTGATGTCATGGAGCATCTACCGGTACACCTTCCGGACGAGGCAATCTTAGGTGGACCGGTACAATATAGGTGGATGTATCCATTTGAGCGGTACATGTACCACTTAAAAAAAAAGGTTAGGAACAAGGCACAAATCGGAGGGTCTATCGTCGAGCACTGTGTACAAGAAGAAATATCAGTGCTAGCTACCCATTGGCTTGGAAAACCGATCGCTCGAGGTAATGAAGGATGGCATGGTGAAAACATTTACTTCTACTCATTCGACGATGTCCCAACAATTTTCAAACAGAAAGGAAGGTTCATTGGTAAACATTCAAATGGATGGATAACAGACGAAGAATACAACGTTTTACAAATGTTTCTCATGAATAACTGTCCTGAGTTAGCACCATATGAAAGGTATGAGTAACCGTCGCAAAACATTATATTCAATAGTTAAATACTTTTTAATTACATAATTTGTATACATAAGTTGTTTGAAGATTTCATGCGAACTACATATCCGGCATTGTCTACTACTGACCTACAGTCATTCAAAGACAATAACTTCGCATGCTGGTGCAAAGATTATGTAAGTATTTTTGTACTGAGCCGTTTTTAATATAATGTTCAACTTATGTATTTATTTTACTACAGGTTAATAATCAAAGGATGGTAGCAACTGTGCCACAATAGCTCATTGATTTTGTACAAGGTCCACGTCGTGCTTACACATCCTGGCCCTCGTATGCAACAAGAGGGTTCTTATTCCACACATTGAGTAGGAGTGTAAACAAAAAGACACAAAATTTCGGTGTTTGCGTGAGGGGAACTACTGATACGGAATATTATGGCGTTGTGGACGACATCAGATTGGTTGAGTACGATGGCGGTGTCGGGTTGAAGGTGGTTATCTTTAAATGTTTTTGGTACGACATCACTAGTGGAAGTGGAATGCGTAGAAGTCGTTCAGGACTGGTGGATGTTGCTGCAAACAAGCAGTATCGACAATATGATCCGTTTATTACTCCTGAACAGTGTGATCAGGTTTGTTACATACCATACCCAAAGGTGAGTAGGAGGCATGAGACGGAATGGTTAGCATGTGTAAAAGTGGTACCCAGAGGTGTTCGAAATGTTTCAGATGCTTTACAACAAGTCTTTCAAGAGGATTCTAGGAATACTATTGTTGCACCTTCAGGGCTCCTAAGGGTCGAGGCACTCAATGTTGAAGACATGGACAATTATGATGATTTACCCGACCAACATACAAACGACATGTACACATCCGATCATGAGCTAACTGATAACGAATGTTCTCAAGCTGATTCCTCTTCTGAAGATGAATGAAAATTGTGCATCAATGCGATCCTTAATTTTTAGTATTTTATGTAATATTATTTTTATCTGTGTTAAATTTTTAACGTCTTATAAAAGTAGTGGATTATTATCCGTCGAGTGGTTTGTAATAAAATATGTTGTGGATTCATGTATAATATTATGTGGAATATAATTTGTATTTTTTTCTAAACAGTTATAACATCTAGCCCTATTTACAACACCCGTGATTGTTTACATGAGTAGAATACTTTCACGCCATTCATTTAATTGTCGAAATGTCAATTCACCGTCTAGTGGCCGACAGTGTCATTCACAGTGTTATTTATGATTCAGTGGCAGACAATGTCATTCACGGACTTGATTTTTTTATTGCACACTGATATGTAATGTTAAATTATTTTTTCATACTTTCTTATATCCACATATACATCGACACGTTAAGCCTAAAAAATCACTCTGTTTTGCCTATATAAGTCCGAGTAATTCAACACAAAATCATAACACAAAAAACAATTTGCAAATGGCAAACAAAGATCTATGGAATTACTATATGCAAAACCGAGCCTCCGTTCAAAACCCTCGAGAAACAACTCGTGTTCCTTCAAGCCCTCCATACGATAACTTATATGTTATTGATGTTCAACCGACAATTTTATTCCAACCAACACAACGATCTGAAATCCAAACGCCGGTAATTTCGGGACCTGTCCAACTCATACAGCGAGGAATGTTTCACAAGAGGGCTCACAATAGGAAGGTGTTGAGAGGTGAAAGTTCTCAAACACGCCCAACACAAGATTTCATTCGTGAGGTCATCAATGAGCCACAACAGGGCGACCAGGATTTTAGTAGTCCTCGCTGGACTTCTACTATCGATTACATAACCCGCGAAGGTATAGACATATAATGTACTCGTTTACCATTACAATAATGATTGTAGATGACAAATACTAACTCTATCATTCATAAATATAGGTACTTATAACAATAGGACCACACCATTCTGGACCCAGGTTGTAGAAATACAATGCCCGCATTCATAGTTTGTGAAAGTGAAAAAGGTTTACGTTGTCGAGCAATATTATAGGAATTTAGATACACAATGTATCTGACAAGTTAATTTTATCTTATTTTCAGCTTGTCGCTATGTTATCCAGTGCGACCCCCAACGGCCAGGGAGACCTTCTAGTAACCTTAAAGGATCCGTCTGGAATAATCGAGGGAACCATGCACCATAACATCTTCAACAATGACGAGAACAGAGTCAACACTGGCGTAGGTGCGGTTGTCATTCTACAGAATGTGACCGTAGGCCGTTTTAACCGGAACTCTAAGTACCTCAACATCACTGAGAGGAACATTGTTAAGGTAGATTTTCCATAAGTTTGTAAATATTACTGATAATTATAAACTAAAATCATTTTTCAAACAGATAATTGGGGCTAATTCGATAATTGCTGAATACGAACCAACCGTAGCATCTACTATCAATGAGGAAGCTGAAGGAAGTACTGGCTAAGAAAATGAAATAGTCCCAGACTCAGATGGTGAATAAACATCCGACCCGTCCATGTTTACGAATAAGCTGGTTAAACACCAGACTCTTTATGTTGCTTTAATGTTTACTATTTTCCTACCATCTATTGTACGCGTTTATAATAATGTTGTTATGTAATGTAATATTTCTATATGTTTAATGAAATAAACCAATATTATAACAAATGTTTTGTTTCTTATTGAACTTTCATTCGAATTAACCAAAAACCTATTAATAAGTTTTTAACGCATTATAAGGTTAATATATTTGTGAATGTTAAAAACAAATCGGGAACCCTAGTTCTAACATTTTGTAAGCACCACCCACGGAAAAATTCGTGGTATTTCGTGGGTAATACATTACCCACGAAAAAAATCGTGGGTTTATGAGTTGCCACGGAAAAATTCGTGGGTAACCGTGGCAAAATTACCCACGAAAACCCACCAAGATTTCGTGGGTACAATTTTACCACGGTTACCCACGAAAACCCACATATAACCACGAAATACCCACGATTATTTTTGTGGGTAAGAGTTTACTGTTCACAGTGGGTTTTCGTGGGTGTTCGTGGCTTTTGAGCTATACCCACGAAAAAATTCGTGGGTTTTTCGTGGGTATATGCCTTTTTTTTACTAGTGTGATTGTATTGTTGATGGCGGTAATGAGTGACACGAGAGAGAATACCGAGAGGAGAGGAAAACGGTTTCTTGTACCTTGGAGTGGGAGTTTCTGGTGGTGAAGAAGGCGTGCATGGAGGCTCTTACGAAGTGCATAAGAATATCAAAGACATTGTTCTCAAGGTTGCGGCTCAGGTTAGGGATAGTGGTCCTTGCATCGGTAAAGCTGGAAAGCCTTAAGGCGGGTCTGGAAACTCTCTGTCAAAATGGTTCATAAAGGAATCAAGTACGGTGATATGCAACTGATTGCGAACGAAGAGCTTAAGGGTGTGTTCGCCGAAGCTAGGTGAGTTAGCTAGAATCTGGAAAGGAGGTTGTATCATTAGAGCTATCTTTCTAGACAGGATCAAGCAAGCTTATGACAGGAGCGCGGAACTAGCTAAGCTTTTGGTTGGTCCCGAGTTTGCAAAAGAGATAGTTGAGAGACAATCCGGGTCGTCTGCTTAGCTATTAACTCCGGTATCAGCAATCCCAGTATGTCAGCGAGTCTCGCTTACTTTGATTCATACCGAAGAGAGAGATTGCCGAGAATGCTTTCGTCAAATATTTACAAGTGTGTAGGAAAGCTTTCCTTGCAACTTCCAATACTAGGTCTTCTCTGCTACTTGTCAAGCATACTCACTTTTGGTAAAAGTCTCCAATTAAGCTGAATATGCAAAGATTGGTGACATTTTTCTTCCTCTTCAATGTATTTTTTTATCTCTCAAAACTTATCAGTGTTGACAATGGTGGCTTACTCAAGCCTTTGGGGCATATTCTCGTGTGCTTCATCAGATACTTAAATCTTCCAAAGGAAAATATAAGATCTAGGGATGTTAAGGGCTTCCACTACCGGCACAAAGGGGTAAAATCTTGAGCTCGGTTATTGGGAATGGATGTTGTATTGGATCAAATGTCTAATGGTTTTCAGAAACGGTTATAGTTGATGAACAAACCTTTTTAACGCTAAAGTCTTATGATTTATCCATGTTACTTTACGAATTTAGCTAGGTTAGCAAAAAGACAATATTTTCTTTTATTCCGAGAGGCTCTTACAAGGTTAGTAAAACTTGTTATTTCACTTACTTGATCTGTGCAATAAAATAATATAAAAATTTATTATTTCACAATTACCATCACCGTAATTCCTACTTGGTTATGTTTGTTTTGGAATTCTCGATAAAACCGAAACCAACTGCAAAAACATTGAAAATGCACATTTTCCATGGAGATTTCAATTTTCAAACGCAAAATGTTTTCGTTTATATGAGAAAATAATACTTGGCAAACAAAAATTTCACATATCTGAAAAAAGAAAAGAAATTCAATTGTGCAATTTTTTTTGTTTCAATGTTAAGAGTTAAAACTAATTAAATTGAGAAATATTTTGCCAAGCCAACATTGAGATATTATTATGCTCTTTGTTGCTTGCGGAGGAAGTAATCTTTGTTCATTTTTCTCTGTACAACTCATCAATTCGCCGGTTGTGATAACATGACAAGTAGAGTTAGTGATATTAGACTGACCATTCGTTAAGGTAAGTCTAATTACGAGGCAAGTTTTGGCACACACATTCAATTGTTCAATAGCTCAAACTGGAAAATACTTGAAACAAAGGATCCTTGAGATTTATGAAGTTGAAATTGAAGATGAGAAACAACTCGATGATAATAGTCCCGCAAAATTCTAAAATTTGATACTTGGAAAACATGTATCAAAACTTTATTCCATATATATATATATAGTGTAAGATGATGATGTTCATGACTTTGTTGAAGCTTATAAGTTAAGTATTTGTAAGTCGATTTTAGCAAAGTACATCGTCCCTAGAAGTCTATAAATCTAGCAATAATTGATTTATACAATTAATATTTTGTTGTAGCTAGTAATATTAATATTTCTACAAGTTGATTCCTTTTTTTGAATTTAAAAGTTGATTCTTAATATAACCCTTATTAGAGCATGTACATTGGTAACCCCAAGGGGTCTAAAGTGGGTGTTATTATAATATAAAATTATTAAAATGGTTGTAAAAGGAAAAAAAAAGTGTTTTTGTGGGGTGTATTGAAATATAAAAGTAATAAAAATTTAAGTAAAGAGAGTAGAGAGTGTTTAAAAGGAAGAGAGAGTGTGTTAATTGGGATCTTTTGGAGAGTGTTTTTAAAAGGAAGATAGAGTGTTTAAATATAAAATTAATAAAAATTGAGTAAAAAGATGAAAGAGAAAGTATAAAGTTGAGTAAAAAGAAAAGAGAATGTGTGTTTTAATAATTTTATATGGCCTTAAGACCCCGTAGGGTTACCAATGTACATGCCCTTACAATGCTACAAATAAAACCAGAACTTTTTTTTGTATTAATATTTCTTCGGTTATGAGAAGTTTAGAAACGGATGCAGAACGGAATTTACTACTTATGGAGGCGAGGCAATGCGAAACGAATCTTAATGTTGAAAAACAAAAGTGGTCATAGCTCAACTTTCATGTTCTACTATGCAAAAAAAAAAAAAAAACAATGTTTTTCTGTTTGTGATTTAACCCCCAAAAGGTTTCTATTTCTATGAAAACTAATAATTAATTAACGCTGCCTTGTCTATATGACTTGCAATTTGCAAACATACATTTCTCGGATACAAACATGTACTTATGTTAGTTTTATTTCTTAAATTATAAAATTTCATATAGTTTTGATTATTTTCATATATTTCTTAATTATATTTTGAATTAAATTTGTTTTGGAAAAAAAAAAAACTTTTTTCCAAAATGTGGGCCCCACAAAATTGGGGGCCCCACACCAGTGTTTCACCTGTGTTGGCTCAAGGCCGTGCCTAAGTAGTAGATCTAGGTTTTTGCTTGATAGTCATGAAATATTCTAGGGTTTCATGCCAAAGCAAGGTTAGGTTTTTGAAATGGGGAATTAGGAAATGCAAGTTCGTTCTTAGCCTAACAATGGTAGAGGGTCTTGTGTTGGCTGTTTCCATAGGTGATAGTAGATGAAACGTTTTTGTTCTATGTGATTTTATCAAGGAGTATCGTGTCACCAATGCCGAGATAGTGCATGGTTTAGTTATCGCGTTTGGAAGATTCATGGACCTAAGAGGGGCTTGCGATGTATTTACCAAAACACAAGAATTCGGGTTTACTCCGACTGCGAAAAGTTATTACTTAGTATTGGAAGTGCTTTGTAAGCATTCGGTGATGGAATTGACATGCATTGTAAGCGGCAAGATGGTTAAGAGTAGTGAGTTACCGGAAGGAGATGAGATTGGTAAGATTATGGGCTGGTTTTCTTTTATAAACAGAGGATGCAGAGTCTCACCTTGGCAAGCCTGTGACTGATTGGCGGCTGAAGTTCAAGCCATCGTTGCCGAGCTTTGCAAAATGTTCCTCAAGAAACTCAGGAAGAGATTACAACCATCCTCTTTATGCAGTACCGGTCCAATCATTTTGGATGCCCTATGCATACATGTAAAAAAGTGCCCCTTTCGTACATTTTCTTATACCGTAAAAATAGTAATCTAAATAAAAAAAACACATTAAAACTCCATTAAACCGTTTATAATTCCAAATAGTTAGTAAAAAATAAAAGAAAGACTAACAAAATAAAATTTATTTTTGAAATATTGTTCTTTTTGCATTTTTGCTTGCAAAATCATTAATTAAACTCACATTGTGAAACTTTTCAACCATCTACGTTTCAATGGATGGCAAAGCTAACCCATTCAATCTCTCTTGTCACATGGTAGATCGCAAATAATTTTGTTAACAGATTCAACTTCGAATTTTAACTAATAATCTCAATTTTTTTTTTTAAATGAGTAGTTAACATATTTGCTTAGAGAAAACCATAAACATTAAAAAAAATATTTACATAAACAATTGGATAGCTGACCATGCATGCATAAGGTAAATTGGATAGCTAACTATGCATGCATAAGTAACCAACTATAATCATAGTGAATTAATCACAAAGTAAACTAGAATAACAAATACTCTTTTACATAAACAATGTTTTACATAGTCATCTATGTTTTGAAATAATAGTTGATTATTTGTAGATAAATGTTAAAAAAAACTGAATAGCTGACTATACATGCATAAATAGTCAACTATAAGCATAGTAAATTAATCACAAAGTGAACTATATTATAATTAAAATAGCACACACGTTTACTTAGACAATGTTTTACATAGTCAATTATTTTAATTAACATATAGTTAACTATTTTAAGCAACATAATAGCCAAGTACTGTGTATGTGTAAGGAAGAGGCAAACACTGTGTGTGTGAAAATACTTAGTTCTGGTCTGTTACCAGAAGCACAACAGATTGGGAACATTTTATCTTGGTTGTGTAGAAAAGGGAATGCGGAAGAAGCATATTCTGTTTACAAACTAGGAATGAGGCAGGGGAAATCCCCACCTCCTAAATTCGTTGCTACTCTGATAAGGTCTTTGACCTCCCTTGAAGATGGGAAATCTTTGCTTTTGGAGATGATTTCTAAAGGTCCGGCTCCTCGAAACGTTGTTTTCAACCAAATTATCCATATATTTTTTGATAAACGGAAATTTAGACGAGGCTAAAAAAGCTTTGAAGTTGATGGAGAGTGGAGGACTGAATACACTCCCATTATCAGTGGGTATGCTAAAAGAGGGCTAATGAATGAAGGTGCAGAGGTTCTCGCTGAAGCAAAGGTGAAGCACGAGATGCTTAGTCATGTGATGTATCGCACGCGTATCGCACGCTGTTCCAGGGCTACTACATGATTCAACAACATGACAAAGCGTTGGAACTTATGAAGGAAATGGATCTTTTGGTTTGAAGCTTGATGCTGCTGAATGTAACAATCTTATATAATCCATCTGCCTTAATGAGCTGGCTTGGGAAAAGGCAGTGATGGTCTTCGAGGAGATGAAGAAGAGGGATTTGGACCTTGACTCGACTACTCGGGAGCTTAAACGCTTTGCTAAACAACTGGATTATTCAACCAAAGTAATTGAATGGTGTATATATACATATATTTTATAGAATACCTACTATATTAATGTGTTTGGTCTGATTTTATTTTGTTTCTCTATTTACAATTAAGACTTACGATAGAGCCAAATTTTCTAGCAGGGTCTAGGTGTGGAAGCCAAGGGGATTCTAGGTCAACTCTTCTTACGCTGCCTCTTCGTCGTTGCTAGAATTTCTCCAAAGATTGGTGTAAAGTATCCGTGTTTGGTTTCTTTGATGTACAAGATGAGAAACGGATGCACTGACCTGAGCACTATGTCTCGTTAGGGTTCGACTCCGATTTCTATTGAGATTATGACAACGAACAAGGCTGTGGAAGAACTTTCTTGCCTTTTTGCAGTGTTTGTGTACATTTGTGTCGTCTCGAGTGTGTTTGCTTCACTTGGATTGTCATTTGGAGAGTACATCTGGCATATCAAGGGAATATCCAAGGATGGGCAAAGACGGTAGGAATCATCAAAAAGGAATCTGATGATGTGCAAAAGATTCTAGAAATCATCAAGGACAATTCCGAGGTTGTGCAAAAGATTTTAGGAATTTAGGAAGCCTTGATAAGTGGTGTTTTGATGTTGCAGGAAACAAAAATTTGATGTTTGCAATTTTTTATCTGTCAAAAACTGGATGCTATGTTGTGATGAAAAATAGATTTTATGGAAAGTGTTTTGGGAATTTATGATTCCGTCTTCATATTTCACAAATAATCCCTCCCTGTTTCACTGTTAAAAATCATATACTTTAGAAATTGAAATTATGGAACGAACTAGTAACTAATTAAATATGAATGCTTTCTTTGAACCTGTTGGGCAATGCTGCTATCTAGGTTGTTTAGTCATATTCTGATTAAGGAACTGACCAAATGAGATTTTATCTATTGTAGGTTCTGGTTTTGATCCTTCTACTACTGGCTTGCATGTAACTTCTGATGGAAAACCCAAGGTTATGGACGTCATTGACTGGTATATTTGTGAATTGACTTGAATTTTGTATCTCATGTTCTTTGTTCATTTGAGTGATTATGACTGATGGTGTCCATTTTAATCATTTACCACTGGAAGTGGGGATATAGATACATCCACAGTGGTGAAAGCCGATGAAGATGATCTTATTCGTGGAGCATCAGGTTGGTGATTTGATCTAGGAAGAGATATTTATGATTCCTGCTTGGTAATTCTCTTGCTATGACATATGATGATCATTTATTTTGTTACAGGGGTACCATTGGTTGTCAATTCGTCATGGAAAAACCCACTGGTGAATGGCATGTAGGTTGCAAGCTGGTTTACCAGCTATTTACTGATGACTTAACTTCTCATGTGAAGGTAGCGATTATAGTTGTGATCTCTTTTTTTTTTTGTGGCTATTGAAATAGTTACATCTAATATTAGAATCATAAAATTTTGTACGTATCTGGTCTGCAATCCCATTGTCTTAGAATTTTATCTGTTTTGTCGTCACACAGGAAGAGTGAAGGAAAAAGTGGGATGAAAAGAATCAGGAAGAAATAGCAAAGGCTGTAAAGAATCTCCATGATTTTGATCAGGTGATAAGCAGGTGCTGAATCTGGTTTCCTGTATTGTGGATGTTGCGAGTTAGACAGTAATATTCAATTTTATCGTAACCTCATTTGTCATTTTTGCCTCCAGAAGCACAACAAGGTGGAAGATGCAAAATTGAAGAAGACCCCGTGAAGACCTCCAAAGCAGAGTTGATTTCCTAAAGAAACAAACTGAGGTAAGTTTAGAGACTGTTCTTTACTGGTTCTATTTCTGCATACTTCTTTGCTGTTTTCTTGAATCTTTGCTGTAAATGCATTGTAAATATGAAGACAAAGGGCCTGTTATTGATGTTGTTATGTGTCATGATGAAGAAGTATGGAGGATTGCACTTGATATGCAGAGTCTGGAAGAGGATCCCGATAATGGGAAACTAGCAGACTTCACTCCCCTGACTATCTACTGGCAAGTCTTCCTTTAAAGATTTATTTCTTATTCAAGTTTAGGAATTTTCCGCTTGGGAGCCGATCACCATTCTGTTTTTTTAATCTAAATCTAATATGTACATCAGAATTGAGTGGAAGTTGGCGTGTTTAGCCGATTAGATGCGTGCTCATTTGTTGCTAACGTGTATGATGTGGGAAATGTCCTAAGCATTGTAACCGATAGTTCTCCACATGGCACTCATGTTGCTGGGACACCACCCTGAGGTGCTAACACATCTATATAAGTTTATCATATTGATAACTTGTTGCAATGAATCATACATATCTCTGACTTTGCGAGGTGTCCTCTATCCTCATCAAGAGGCAGCTTCCCATGGACCAGATTGAGAGGATCGATAACATTTTCAAGGAATGAATTCGAAAAGAAGAAAATATATAATCTAAGCTTGTCATCTTTAGCATTGTGAAAGTTGCATTTCGTTTGTGTTTCTGGATGTGTGTAAACAATTTTAAAAACTCTTTATTTTTTTTAATGAAACACTACAAGAAAACATCACGGTTTCTGACGGAATTCCCAGCCGTCGGAATTTCCGTCAGATAGTTCCGTCGGATTACTGACGGAATTGTGACGAAAAATCATTCCGTCGTAATTCCGTCAGTTTTTTGTGACGGATTCCTGACGACAAAGGTTGCTGTCAGTATGCCGTCATAAATCCGTCAACATTTTCCGACAACATACCGACGGCAATAAACGGTCAGAATATTCTGGTCTGAATTTTTTCCAGCAAGAATTTACGTGGGACCCACAGCTGACAGCTATGGTCCGACGTGAATTCGACAAAAAGGCGAGGAGAAAGTACTCGTCGAAGATGAGCGAGTGGAAGGACGGGTGGATCCATAAGGGGAAGGTGCCTAAGGTAATTAAAGACAACGACACTTTATGGACTGGACTTGTTGCTCATTGGGAACAGGAGGCCACTAAAGCGACATCCGTCCAAAATTCGAGTAACCGGAAGAGCCAGCGGAATGGGAATGGAGAGGCGACCCACAACCTCGGTGCAACGAGGAGGCGGAGGAGCGGCGCAAGAAGGAGATGGCGGAGGTGGAGGAACGGCGCCTGAGAGAGAAGGCGGAGGCGGATGACCGATACCGCCAAATGGAGGAGAAGATGAACGAGTTCTTGCGTCGTCAAGGACTTTAAATTCTTTTTTGTAATTTAAATTTAAATGTAAAATTTTTAATTTGTTTTGAAAACAATTTCTATTTAATTATAATTTACTTTTTTTTTAATTTAATTTTTTCTTACTAATTTATTTTTTCATATTTTTTATTAAAAATATTTTTTTTTAAATAATTCCAAATCCGTCAGAATTCCGTCAGGCCACCCTGACGGAATTCTGACGGCCAACGGATCACCGGAATCCGTCAGGAAACCGTCGGAATTTCGTCGGAGCCCAGAGTTCAGACGGTTTCCTGACGGTTCAGGTAACTGACGGAATTCCGACGGTCCTACAAGCCGTCGGCTTTGACGACCGTCGGAATTCCGTCAGTTAATTTAGTCGTCAGAAAACCGTCGGAGCCCAGCATTCCGACGGTTTTCTGACGGATTCCGGTGATCCGTTGGTGTCAGGGTGGCCTGACGGAATTCTGACGGATTTGGAATTCTGACGAGATAGAACCGACAGAACAAATCCGTCAGAAATCCGTCGGAAAACCCCTGATTCCGACGGATTTCTGACGGATTAGTCCGTCAGAAACCGAGATGTTTTCTTGTAGTGAAATTACTACATATTTGTCTACATGTTCATGAGAATCTCTCCGTAGTAGCTAGCTCTGTTAAGAAGCTGACTTGTGACCTATTACAAGGTTCACATAAAACCATATTCTTTTTTTTTGGAACTAATACGAGCTGTTGTTTTGGTTCCATATACAAATTTATATCCTTCTAGGCAAGGACGTTTGGTTCCATTTACACCCACCAAAGCTTCTTCCACCATTTCCTCCAGACGAACCACTCAAGTTAAAACCACAAACAAGGTGTGACCATCTCAGACGGGGGATGATGTTTTTCACTAACCAGTTGATGAACCTGCGTCTTTGTGCCGACCAAACGGTCTCACAGGAAATGATACATTACATTACAAGGGTTTCCACCAAATATTTGTTCCATAAATAAACCCAATACCATATCTATGTAAGATGAAAAGGACCTTCCTAAATTTGAACTTAAAACTGTAAGATTCAATGCAAGGTGTTCATATTTCACAAATAATCCCTGTTTCACCGCTTAAAAATCTTATACTTCAGAAAATGTAATAATGAGTTTAATCAAAGATTAAGATTAAGTAGTATTTAATTAAATAGTACTACAAAATTTTCTCAATATTTTCCCGACTTATAAAGTAAAGAAAAAGAAAATAAAAAAGACGAACATCGTCTTGTCCACAGAGTCCTCTTTTCACCGCCTTTGATTCTTTTTACTTATAAACCCTTTTTTCTCCTCCTTTGTATATCTCTAGAGAAACCTTTCTTCCTCATACGAATTCTCTTTTTTCCTTCTATCGCCTCGCCAGAAATGGCAGATGACTTGGCGAATCTCTGCCGATTTCTCTTCGACGAGACCGGCTTTTCCTCCTTCTCGTCTTCGGCATCTTCAGATCTCTTTTCTCAACGTGTACGCTCCGACGATTCGATCAAGCGTGGTCTCCGTTATTTCTATCTCGTCCTTCGCTCGGGAATCGCTCCGATCGGCGGAGATGGTGAATCCTCCGGCAAGCTACGGTTTGAGACCTGGTCGGATTCGCAGGTTCAAGCCCTCGTTTCGATTTCTCAGGCGATCCTTCTACTATCCCGATCTCTATTAGGTATCGACTTGACTCTGGGTCGGTTTGGATTACATGCCGATTGTTTGATTTTTAGTCCGTCTTCCACTTTCTACTCTAGAATAGTTACTTGTTAAGTTTCAGATTTAGTAGTGATGACCTTATTTTGCTCACTGGTTTACTGTTTTTGGTGTATCTCAGTGGAACAAGTCGAACCAATAGTTCTGGGTGTGATCCAGGAGGTGATGGAGTTCTCTCTCAGCTTCTTGGAGAAGTCAAGTTATAGACGGAATGATCTGAAAATGGAGGTTTGTTCTTTATTTTGATCAATATGCTTTTGTGTTACTTCGATTTGTGGTAGAGATTTGGTAGGGAAGTCTTTATTGTTGGATATTGTTCTATCTATTCGTCATGGTTTTGAGGTCTAGGAAATCTGCTTAAGCACCTTATTTGAGCATAGAAATTTCTAGAGGAATGATCTTACTGCAATTGGTTTTTGTTGATAAAGTGTGTGAGCTTGCTTATATAAATCTTTATCAGGTTTGACACCGGTGGTTAGGTTTCAGTGTGATAATTCATACTTCCATTCTTGTTTTCTTAATTTGTTACTATCAAGCTTTGACTGTGTTAGTAATCTCCCCAAATGCTTGATTGAATCAGATAAATATGGAAATACTTTTGGAGATTGCATGCTCTGATGGAAGTGAGAAACATTACGATATATTTCCAGCTGTCTCTCCGGCTGAAGCTGGTGAACTGTGGCCAACAGTAACTGCCGAGCATGATAATATGGAATTATATAGCCTTGTGAAATGTACTTTTCAAGGTATTGTTGCTAACAATCCACTACTCAGCAAATATATTTTCTTACTTTTAGATTTGTCTGATGATCTTAATACCCTTTTTGACAAATCAAGCAGGGGGCCGGTGCTCAAATGAAGAGAAGCCAGTTGACCGACTTCTTATTACGCTAATGTCTGAATGCATTGAATCTGATGACCAGACTCAGTTAGTAGTCAAGCCCTCTTTTCAGCAAGACTGTGGAAACCTGAACCCATTCACTCGGCACCTGGCAGTTGTTCACCTCGGCTGTGTTTGTCGTCTAACTATGGTGTGCAAAGAGCTTGTTCAATTGCCAAGTGTCTTAGATGATAAGATGGTTGATCAAGCTTTCCTTGATAAATTGTCCTTTTGCTTAAGAATTCTGAAGCTGCTTGGAAGTGTTTCCAAAGATGTTCAAAGTATAGAAAACGATGGGTCATTGTTACAAGCAGTAGCTTCATTTACAGATGCTTTTCCTAAGCTGTTTAGGGTTTTCGTCGAATTCACTAACCACTCTGCTACAGAGGGTAATATTGAGAGTCTTTCTCTAGCGCTGGTGGAAGGATTTCTTAATCTTGTGCAACTCATTTTTGGCAAGAGCAGTGTTTTTCAGAATGTCCAGGCATGTGTATCTGCTTCTATTGTGAACAATTTAGATGCCTCAGTGTGGAGATATGATGTGTCGTCTTCTAATTTGATACCTCCACTTGCCTACTTCCCTCGGTCTGTCATCTACACATTGAGACTCATTCAAGATCTCAAGAGACAACCATACCATATCCAAGATCTGAGGGTTTTAGAGTCAGAAGTCAACGATGACAATGCCAATTCCTCTGTTGATTCTGTTTATTTCCATCTGCGCGAAGAAAAGATCCCGTTGCTGAAGTGCTTCGCGGTCGAGGATATTATGAAAGTGATATTTCCTTCATCAAGTCTGTGGGTGGACAACTTCTTTCATCTTGTTTACTTTCTTCATCATGAAGGAGTAAAATTACGACCAAAAGTGGAGAGAACATATTCCAGTTTAAGATCCAACAGTTTTGCAGAAGTTGAAAGCCAGATTTCTCATGACGACGAAGCTCTGTTTGGAAACTTGTTTTCTGAGGGTAGCCGTTCTTTGTGCTCCGTAGAACCAAATGATCAACCACCCGTTGCTGTCAACAGCAATTTACCATTGCAGGCTGCAAAGGAACTGTTGAACTTTCTTAGAACCTGCATTTTTTATCAAGAATGGGTTCCTAGTATATACGAAGATGGATGTAAAAAGCTTGACACTTGTCACCTTGATATCCTGCTCAATATAATAGGCTGTAGTATTGAAGACAAGGCTTCTGATGGTGGTTGCATGCTCCAAGATGAAGGAAGACCTGGACATGTTGCCTTTGAGCTGTTACTCAATTTCTTGAGAAGTTGTGCTCTGTCTGATTCTCTTGAGTCCCACCTTTTTCAGCAAATTCTTGCTGTTGAAAATGGTGACTTCAACTACAATGATAAGACTCTGGCACTGTTGGCTCACACTCTTCTTTGTAGGCCGGGCTTGGCTGGGGCACAGTTGAGAGCCAAAATTTATGATGGTTTCGTTAGTTTTATTGCCGAGAGAGCAAGAGGGATCTGTGCTGATGGTTCGAATCTCAAGGAGTTGACTGCGTGTCTTCCCTCTGCTTTCCATATTGAGATTCTTTTGATGGCTTTCCATTTATCAAATGAAGCAGAAAAGGCAAAGTTCTCAAATCTTATTGCTTCGTGTCTTCATAAAGTTGATACCCCGTCAGAAATACGTGGTGGTCCTCAGCTTTCCTGTTGGGCAATGCTGATATCTAGGTTGTTAGTGCTGTTGCACCATATGTTGCTGCATCCAAACACATGCCCAACATCGTTAATGCTAGATCTAAGGTCTAAACTGAGGGAAGTTCGTAGCTTTGGTAGTAATTTGCATGTAACCGTTGGTGATCATTTATCTTCTTGGGCGTCTCTTGTAGCAAGGGGCATAACTGATTCATGGGCTGAAGAGGAGTCAGTCAATCACCTGATGAGTCAAATGATCGACTTTTCCCCACATCCTCCTACATTTCAGATTGATGTCTCTGCTGCCAAAACCCTCAACTTGGATTATGGAGATCTATCTGCAAGTTTGTCACGGGTTTGGGGGTTGTGGAAGGGTAAACAGGCAGGAAAAGTGGAAGACCTTATAGTGGAAAGATACATTTTCATACTTTCTTGGGATATTGCTCGTATCAACTGTGCTTTGGATAGTCAAGCTTCGTTGCATGTTAATTACCAGAATTTGGACATATCTAGCACTGTGGATCTAATCTACACCAGTCATTTGCTTATAGGAGAATCCAATGTTGTGGGTAAGAATATCGAGCTGAGAAACATTCTGATGGGTGTTTTAAATCAGCTCCATGCTGCACCTGATCAGGTGGTTGAGGATTTGGGTTGGGATTTTATCCGCGAAGGATCTTGGCTCTCTCTCCTGTTGTACTTTCTTAATGGTGGCGTTTGGGGTTATTGCAAGAAAAATTCATGTTCAGAAATTGATCCCTTCTGGAGAGAGTGTACATCTGTTGACACCAAGTATATTGCAGCTGCAGAAGGCGTACTCTCTTGCTTAATGGAGACTGGTGACATTGCAGAGTTGCTGAGAATGCTTTCATCATTGGTTAGCAAATATTTACAAGTGTATAGGAAAGCTTTCCTTGCAACTTTCAGTACTTGGAATCACCATGGCCATAGTTCGCCTTCTTTGCTGCTACTCAAGCATACTCACTTTGGTACAAGTCTCCAAGCTGAATATGCAAAGATTGGTGACAATTCTCTTCCTCTACAATGCATTTTCTATCTGTCAAAACTGGATGCTCTGGGTGATGGAAGAGGTTCTGGTGTTTTATGGAAAGTGTTTTGGGAATTTATGGTGCATGGGTTTCCGACTAGTCTTCAAACTTCTAGTGATGTTCTTCTATCATGTATCCTAAGCATAAGATGCATTGTATTGACAATAGATGGTTTACTCAAACTGGGAAACGCAAAGGAAAAATTTGGGGCAGATTCTCGTGTGCTTCATCAGATACTTAACTCTATCATGATTATAAAGTTTGATCAGGTATTCTCAAGCTTTCATGGGAAATGTGAGGAGATCCATCAAAATATATGTGCCGTTTTGGAGCTTCCAGATTTGACGGAGTTGTTCCTGATGAAAGATATGGAGGGGTTTGTAAGAGATATCAGTGCTGAGCAGATTGATAGAAGCAATGTCCTTGAAGGGGTGATCACCAAGATTGTAGATGTCATGGACGGCCTAAGCAAGGATTCATCTAAATCTAATATTTTCAAATTTTACCTTGGCGTAGATGCCATCTCTGAGCATACCAGGGAATTCTATCAGTTGCAACGTGGAGATCTGTCTGTTTTTGTTGACTCATTGGACTACTGTTCCTTGGAACCAGTAAACGTAAAAGTACTCAACTTTCTTGTTGACCTCTTGTCTGTGGCTCTATCCCCCGATCTCAGGAGAAGTGTGCAGCAGAAATTTATTGACATGGATTTGACAAATTTATCCGGTTGGCTGGAGAGAAGACTGTTGGGTTCCTTCACTGAGGATATGGATGGGAAAAAGACTGCAAAAGGAAACTCTCTTCCTTTCAGAGAGGCAGCAATGAATTTTATTAATTGTCTTGTGTCATCTACTAACGACCTACAGACCACAGAGTTGCTGAATCATTTATTCGAGGCCATGCTGATCTCCCTCGATTTCGCATTTCTCTCATTTGATATCCACATGGCTATGTCATATTTTCACTTTGTTCTTCAGTTTGCAAGGGAAGACAATCTGATGAAGATGGTTTTAAAGCGAACCCTAATGCTGATGGAGAAGCTTGCTGCCGATGAGAAGTTGCTTCCTGGTTTGAAGTTTCTTTTTGGTGTGATAGGCACCTTGTTGAGCAACCGTTCTCCAAGTCATGGAACGAGTTTGAGTGGAAAGTCCTTGGCGAGCAACAAGAATACTACCACAGGTTCTTTGATCCCAAAGCCTGCAGGAACAGCGAAAAAAACTGAAACATTGGCTCTCCCCGTTGATCAGGAAGGAAGCTCAATATCACTTGAATGCGATGTCACTTCTGTTGATGAAGATGAAGATGATGGAACATCTGATGGTGAAGTGGCCAGCTTAGACAAGGAAGATGAAGAAGATGCCAACAGTGAGAGGTTCCTTGCCTCAAAAGTCTGCACGTTTACTTCCAGTGGTAGTAATTTCATGGAACAACACTGGTATTTTTGTTACACCTGTGACCTTACTGTTTCCAAAGGTTGCTGTTCTGTTTGCGCAAAAGTTTGCCACCGGGGTCACCGTGTTGTCTATTCACGATCGAGTCGGTTTTTCTGTGACTGTGGAGCTGGAGGTGTTAGGGGAAGTAGCTGCCAGTGCTTGAAGCCACGCAAATTCAGTGGCATTGGAAGTGTTCCAGCTCGTGGTACAAATAATTTCCAATCCTTTTTACCCTTGTCTGAGGATGTAGATGAACTTGCAGAAAGCGATACAGATGTGGAAGAAGATGGTCTTGGGGAGGAAAATCACGTTGTGTTATCTATCCCTAAGGACACTCAGTATAAGATGTCACTGCTACTAGAAGAGCTCGGCATAGAGGACAGAGTGCTGGAGCTTCTCTCTTCTTTGCTTCCGTCTATCACTAGCAAAAGAGACTCTGGCCTTTCAAAAGATAAGCAGGTCAATCTCGGGAAAGACAAGGTTCTTTCTTTTGAGACAGATCTTTTGCAGCTGAGAAAAGCATATAAAAGTGGGTCACTTGACTTGAAAATAAAAGCTGACTATGCTAATTCGAAGGACCTTAAGTCTCTGTTAGCCAATGGTTCCCTTGTCAAGTCTCTCTTGAGTGTCAGTGTTCGGGGCCGCCTTGCAGTTGGAGAAGGTGATAAAGTTGCTATATTTGATGTTGGACAACTAATAGGCCAAGCCACAATTGCACCCATAAATGCAGACAAAGCCAACGTTAAACCACTTTCCAGGAATATTGTTCGTTTTGAGATTGTGCATCTTGCTTTCAACCCAGTTGTGGAGAATTATCTTGCTGTCGCAGGCCTTGAAGACTGTCAGATACTTACTTTGAATCATCGTGGTGAAGTCATCGACAGGCTTGCTGTTGAGCTTGCCCTGCAGGGTGCATACATCAGGCGCATAGACTGGGTTCCTGGTTCACAGGTTCAGTTAATGGTCGTTACAAACAAATTCGTGAAGATTTATGATCTTTCTCAGGATAGCATCAGTCCAACACAGTACTTCACCTTGCCAAGTGACATGATTGTAGATGCTACCCTCTTTGTTGCTTCTCGTGGGAGGGTATTCCTTCTTGTTCTTTCAGAGCAAGGGACTTTGTACAGGTTTGAACTATCTTGGGGTGGAAATGCAGGCGCAACACCACTTAAGGAAATCGTTCAGATTATGGGAAAGGATGTTGCCGGAAAGGGTTCATCTGTCTTTTTCTCTCCAACATATCGACTTCTTTTCATATCCTACCATGATGGAAGTTCTTTTATGGGCCGACTCAGCTCAGACGCAACGTCCTTAACTGAAACATCTGCAATGTTTGAGGAGGAACCAGATTCTAAGCAGAGGGTGGCTGGACTGCATCGTTGGAAAGAGTTGTTGGGTGGCAGTGGGTTATATATCTGCTTCTCCAGCGTGAAGTCAAATGCTGCCTTAGCTGTGTCCCTGAGGGGTGATGGGGTATGTGCACAGAATCTCCGTCATCCGACAGGATCTTCTTCCCCAATGGTTGGAATAACGGCATACAAACCTTTGTCAAAAGACAATGTTCACTGTCTTGTTCTGCATGATGATGGCAGCCTTCAGATTTATTCTCATGTACGGAGTGGAATTGATGTGGACTCAAATTTCACAGCTGAAAAAGTTAAAAGGTTGGGTTCTAAGATCCTTAACAACAAAGTTTATGCTGGTGCAAAGCCGGAGTTTCCCCTGGATTTCTTTGAGAAGGCATTTTGCATTACAGCAGATGTGAGACTGAGTAGTGATGCTATTAGAAATGGTGATTCCGAGGGAGCGAAACAGAGCTTGGCATCTGAAGATGGCTTTATCGAGAGCCCCAGTCCCATGGGTTTCAAGGTATGGTTGGATTTCCCCAGTAATTTTTCTTGATAAATTTATCTTTTGAACTATGTTTAATTATTACTCTTAAGAGTATTTTGACCATGCGGTTAAATGATTGTATGGGTTGCTTGTTTCAATGATCAGGTTCCCTTAAGACATCTTAGTTATACTTTTCTTCTCTTTTTCCAGATTTCAGTCTCCAACCCAAACCCTGACATTGTTATGGTTGGCATCCGGATGCATGTGGGTACTACATCTGCAAGCTCTATACCTTCAGAAGTGACCATTTTTCAGAGATCGATTAAGATGGATGAGGGCATGAGATGCTGGTATGACATCCCATTTACAGTGGCCGAGTCACTTCTAGCTGATGAAGATGTTGTAATCTCCGTGGGGCCGACTACTAGTGGGACTGCACTGCCCAGAATAGACTCGCTTGAAGTGTATGGTCGAGCTAAAGATGAATTTGGGTGGAAAGAGAAAATGGATGCTGTGTTAGATATGGAAGCTCGTGTGCTTGGTCATGGTTTGCTTCTTCCAGGCTCTAGTAAAAAGAGAGCGTTGACACAGTCTGCTTCTATTGAAGAGCAAGTTATTGCAGATGGTCTTAAACTCCTATCAATCTTTTATTCAGTTTGTAGGCCACGGCAAGAAGTACAGCTTAGCGAGCTCAAATGCAAACAGCTACTGGAGACAATTTTCGAAAGTGATAAGGAAACTTTGTTACAAACTGCAGTGTGCCGTGTTTTGCAGTCTGTCTTTCCAAGAAAGGAGATATACTACCAGGTAATGCTCCTACCGTATTGTATGTTCAGTAGCTATTTTCAAGGGCAGATATGCCTTAAGTTTGTATGTTGTCTTTGGCATTGATTTCTCTGTTGCTATAGGTCAAAGACACAATGCGACTTCTTGGAGTGGTCAAGGTCACCACTATTCTTTCTTCAAGGTTGGGCATTTCTGGTACTGGAGGTTCGATTGTTGAAGAGTTCAATGCTCAGATGCGGGCGGTGTCTAAAATAGCTTTGACCCGCAAATCAAACTTCTCCGTCTTTCTGGAGATGAATGGTATATGCACTTTCTGTTACTATCTACAGTATATCTATTTGCATGTGTAGTTCAAACACAATTTGTTTCTTTTATCCTTCTGTAAGGTATTAGGAGCAGCTGTTTGTCTTACAATTATTGTCTTCCTTTGATATGGTGTTTGTTTATACGAGAAATGTTTGTTTTGTAGGTTCTGAAGTAGTGGATAATCTGATGCAAGTGCTATGGGGAATTTTGGAGTCGGAGCCACTTGATACACCAACTATGAACAATGTCGTGATGTCTTCCGTTGAACTAATCTATTGCTATGCGGAGTGTTTGGCATCTCAAGGAAAGGATACAGGGGTTCATTCTGTAGCTCCTGCTGTTCAGTTACTGAAAGCACTTATATTATTTCCTAATGAATCTGTGCAAACATCCAGCAGGTATGTTCTTTAGTATTTTTTTATATTCTGTATGTTTCTCATATATCCAGTCTGCTAACTAAGTTTCTCTTACAGCTTAGCCATATCATCAAGATTACTTCAGGTTCCTTTCCCAAAGCAAACAATGTTGACAACAGATGAGTTGGTAGAAAATGTTACAACTCCTTCGGTGCCTATCAGAACAGCTGGTGGAAATACACATGTCATGGTTGAGGAGGACTCTATAACTTCGTCTGTTCAATACTGCTGTGATGGCTGCTCCACCGTCCCTATACTGAGAAGAAGGTGGCATTGCACCGTGTGTCCAGATTTTGATTTATGTGAGGGATGCTATGAAGTGTTAGATGCAGATCGTCTACCGCCACCACACACTCGAGATCATCCCATGACAGCAATTCCAATAGAGGTGGAATCACTTGGTGCAGACACCAATGAGATTCAATTCTCTACAGATGAAGTAGGTGGTACTAATATGTTGCCGGTGATAACCAATAGCGTCCCACAAGCTTCAACTCCCTCAATCCATGTTTTGGAGCCTGGTGAATCTGCTGAGTTTTCTGCTTCAGTGACTGATCCTGTATCTATCTCAGCTTCAAAGCGAGCTGTAAATTCTTTAATTCTCTCTGAATTGCTCCAAGAGTTGAGTGGATGGATGGAGACATCATCCGGTGTTCAAGCTATACCTGTCATGCAATTGTTCTACAGATTATCATCTGCCATTGGTGGAGCCTTCATGGATAGCTCAAAACCGGAAGAAATAAGCTTGGAAAAGTTAGTTAAATGGCTTTTGGGTGAAATTAATCTCAGCAAGCCGTTTGATGCATCAACTCGCACTTGCTTTGGGGAAATTGTGATTCTTGTGTTGATGTTTTTCACCTTGATGCTTCGGAGTTGGCACCAGCCTGGGAGTGATAGTAGTATCTCCAGATCAGGTGGAAGTACAGATATACATGATCGGAAGAGTGTCCAGAGCTCCACTGTAGTTGCTTCTCAATCTTCTTTAGATGTTCAAGAGAGAGATGACTTTGCGTCTCAGCTAGTTCGAGCATGCAGTTGCCTCAGGAACCAAGAGTTTGTTAATTATCTAATGAACATACTTCAGCAGCTAGTGCATGTTTTTAAGTCCCGTGCTGCCAATGTTGAAGCACGTGGATCAAGCTCTGGTTCTGGTTGTGGAGCCATGCTCACAGTCAGAAGAGATTTACCTGCGGGAAACTATTCTCCCTTCTTTTCGGATTCATATGCAAAAGCGCATCGAGCTGATATATTTGTGGACTATCACAGGCTGCTACTTGAGAATGTGTTTCGCTTAGTTTATACCTTGGTTAGACCTGAAAAACAAGAGAAAATGGGGGAAAAGGAAAAGGTTTACAGGAATGTTTCTTTTAAAGATTTGAAGCTGGACGGTTTCCAGGATGTTCTGTGCAGCTATATTAATAACCCTCATACTGCTTTTGTTAGGAGATATGCTAGAAGGCTGTTTTTGCATCTTTGCGGAAGCAAAACTCAGTACTACAGTGTCCGGGATTCATGGCAGTTTTCCAATGAAGTAAAAAGCCTGTACAAGCATGTTGAAAAGTCTGGTGGTTTTGAAAACAATGTTTCATATGAAAGGAGTGTAAAGATTGTGAAGTCGCTTTCTACAATTGCTGAAGTTGCTTTAGCGCGGCCTCGGAACTGGCAGAAGTACTGTCTCAGGCATGGAGATTTTCTGTCTTTCCTACTGAATGGCGTATTCCATTTTGCGGAAGAGTCTGTTATTCAGACACTTAAACTCCTTAATTTGGCCTTTTATCAAGGAAAAGATGTGAGCAGCTCAGCACAGAAAGCTGAAGCAAGTGACATAGTGACAGGCTCAAACCGATCAGGATCTCAGTCCGTGGATTCGAAAAAGAAGAAAAAAGGTGAAGATAGGCATGATTCTGGTTTGGAAAAATCATTTGTAGATATGGAAGGGGTGGTAGATATCTTCAGTGTCAAGGGCGGAGATCTCTTGACGCAGTTTATTGATTTCTTTCTGCTGGAATGGAATTCGATCTCTGTTCGCACTGAAGCAAAGTCTGTTATTTATGGCTTGTGGCATCATGGAAGATACTCGTTCAAAGAAACTTTGTTAGCAGCTCTTTTGCAGAAGGTTAGGTACCTGCCAGTATATGGTCAGAATATTGTTGAGTACACAGAACTTGTCTCCTTGTTGCTCGGCAAGGCTCCAGAAAACAACTCAAAGCAAGCAATTAATGAGCTTGTGGATTGTTGCCTGAACCCTGATGTGATAAGGTGTATTTTTGAGACGCTGCATTCTCAGAATGAACTCATTGCCAACCATCCAAACTCCCGTATATACAGCACTCTGAGTAATCTTGTGGAATTTGATGGTTATTATCTTGAGAGCGAACCTTGTGTTGCCTGCAGCTCTCCTGATGTGCCATATAGCAAAATGAAGCTTGAAAGTTTGAAATCTGAGACAAAGTTTACCGATAACCGCATCATCGTGAAATGTACTGGGAGTTATACGATACAGTCTGTGACCATGAATGTTCATGATGCACGAAAGTCAAAGTCTGTGAAGGTCCTAAACTTGTATTACAACAATCGCCCTGTCTCGGATTTATCAGAGCTTAAAAACAACTGGTCACTATGGAAGCGTGCCAAGAGTTGCCATCTGTCCTTTAATCAAACTGAACTGAAGGTGGAATTTCCTATTCCTATTACTGCTTGTAACTTCATGATCGAGTTGGATTCTTTCTATGAGAACCTGCAGGCGTTGTCTCTTGAACCATTGCAATGCCCTCGATGCAGTCGTCCTGTTACTGATAAACATGGTATTTGCAGCAACTGCCATGAGAATGCTTATCAGTGCAGGCAATGCCGCAACATTAACTATGAAAATTTGGATTCTTTCCTTTGCAACGAGTGTGGTTATAGCAAGTATGGGAGGTTTGAGTTTAACTTCATGGCAAAGCCAAGCTTCATATTTGATAATATGGAAAATGAAGACGACATGAAGAGGGGACTAGCTGCTATAGAGTCTGAATCTGAAAACGCTCACAGGAGATATCAGCAACTCCTGGGCTTCAAGAAGCCTCTTCTGAAGATTGTATCAAGCATTGGCGAAACTGAAATGGATTCTCAGCACAAGGACACTGTCCAGCAAATGATGGCATCTTTACCTGGTCCCTCATGCAAGATAAACCGCAAAATTGCACTATTGGGTGTTCTGTATGGTGAGAAGTGCAAAGCTGCTTTTGATTCTGTCAGCAAAAGTGTACAAACACTGCAGGGGCTTCGCCGAGTTCTAATGAGTTACCTCCATCCGAAAAATTCGAATTTTTCATCAGGCGCCTCAAGATGTGTGGTCTCAAAGACCCCAAACAATTGTTACGGTTGTGCTACTACGTTTGTAACTCAATGTCTTGAGATTCTTCAAATGCTGTCGAAGCATCCAAGATCTAGGAAACAACTTGTTGCAGCTGGTATCTTGTCTGAGTTGTTTGAAAACAATATTCACCAAGGTCCGAAAACAGCCCGTGCTCAAGCTAGGGCAGCTCTAGGGACTTTCTCGGAGGGTGATCTGAATGCAGTAAATGAGTTAAACAATCTGGTACAGAAGAAAATAATGTACTGCCTTGAACACCATCGCTCCATGGACATTGCGCTTGCCACTCGTGAAGAGATGTTGCTGCTTTCAGAAGTATGCTCTCTCACTGATGAATTCTGGGAGTCAAGACTGCGCCTTGTTTTTCAGCTACTTTTTTCTTCCATTAAATTGGGTGCTAAACATCCTGCGATATCAGAGCACATCATTCTTCCTTGCCTTAAGATTATTTCTGTGGCATGTACACCTCCAAAACCAGATACGGCAGCGAAAGAGCTAACAATGGGAAAATCTGCTCCTGCAGTGCAAGAAAAGGATGAGAATGTTGTTGGCAGCTTAAAGTATTCGTCAGAGACCGAAGAAAATAACTCGGATGTATCTCAGAGGACGCGTGATATTCATCTTGTGAGTTATTTGGAATGGGAGAAAGGAGCATCTTATCTCGACTTTGTGAGGAGGCAATACAAAGCCTCTCAGTCGATTAGAGGTGCTAGCCAAAAGTCTAGAACTCACAGATCAGATTTCTTGGCACTTAAATATACACTTAGGTGGAAGCGACGCTCTAGCAGGGCATCTAAAGGTGGTTTACAGGCATTTGAACTCGGGTCTTGGGTCACAGAGCTTATTCTTAGTGCATGTTCTCAATCTATCAGGTCAGTGATGTGCACGCTGATTAGTTTACTCGCTGCCCAAAGCTCACCTAGGCGCTACAGGCTTATCAATTTGCTGATAGGCTTGCTTCCGGCTACGCTTGCAGCGGGTGAAAGCAGCGCAGAATACTTTGAACTGCTCTTCAAAATGATCGAGCCACAAGATGCACTTCTATTCTTAACTGTTCGGGGTTGTCTGACAACAATCTGTAAATTGATCTCCCAAGAAGTTGGAAACATTGAATCTCTAGAAAGGAGTCTTCAGATAGACATCTCACAGGGATTTACCCTCCACAAGCTTTTAGAACTCCTTGGAAAGTTCTTAGAGGTTCCAAATATTCGATCCAGGTAATTTTCTCATCGTTAAAGCTTAAATCTATTGATCTTACGTTTACTTCTTTATACCTGCTAATGTTTTGAGTGTGGCAGATTCATGAGAGACAATTTGTTGTCTCATGTTCTGGAGGCCCTCATTGTAATCCGTGGCTTGATAGTGCAAAAGACGAAGCTTATAAATGACTGTAACAGACTCCTGAACGATCTTCTTGACGGCCTTCTGCTTGAAAGCAGTGAAAATAAACGACAATTCATCCGTGCCTGTGTTTCTGGACTACAAACCCATGCAGTAGAGAAGAAAGGACGTACCTGTTTGGTAAGTAGAAATAACATTCTTACCACTGCTTCATCTTCAAAATATATTATTCTTTAAGGAGATATTCATCACTTTACAGTCTTGGGATTTTTTATTATTGTTAGACTTCTGGAAGAGAGTAGTTATCTATACACTTAAATTGAGTATTAGGACTATTTTGAACACAGTATATAACTGATATCGTTTCAAACTTTGTATCAAAGAAACCATCTTCACAGACATCACTTGGAATTATCGAGGTTTTATTTTATTATAACTAACATATATCTTGACCAGTGTTTTGACCATTTCATTTGTATGTGCAGTTTATTCTTGAGCAGCTTTGTAATTTGATATGCCCATCAAAGCCCGAAGCTGTGTATATGCTGATCTTGAACAAGGCACACACGCAAGAGGAGTTTATCCGTGGATCAATGACGAAAAATCCATATTCAAGTGTTGAGATTGGCCCACTGATGCGGGATGTTAAAAACAAAATTTGTCAGCAGTTGGACCTCTTAGGTTTACTGGAAGATGACTATGGCATGGAGTTGCTTGTAGCAGGAAACATTATTTCACTAGACCTGAGCATAGCACAAGTTTATGAACTGGTTTGGAAGAAATCAAATCAGTCTTCTACTTCACTGGCCAACTCCGCACTGTTAGCTTCCAATGGAGCTCCCAGCAGGGATTGTCCTCCCATGACGGTGACATACAGACTTCAGGTTCGTGACCCTTTTCTTACTATTTAAGCCTTGGGAAAGGAAAAAAATAGTCACTTCGTATTACTGTTTTTGATGAAAGCGTTGGGAAGTTTATACATTCTAATTGTTTGCTTAAATATTGGCAGGGGCTAGATGGTGAAGCTACTGAGCCTATGATCAAGGAATTGGAAGAAGATAGGGAAGAATCACAAGATCCAGAGATTGAGTTTGCAATAGCAGGTGCAGTTCGGGAATATGGTGGTCTGGAAATATTACTCGATATGATCAAGGTAAGCTTCTCAAATTATATAAAATGATATTGGGATTTAAACTTGGATACTCCTATTTTCTCTCATTGCTCTGTATTCATATAGTGGGTACTGGGTAGTCTGCAGTTTTAGGTACAGCGAGAAGGAGCGTAAAAGAAGAATACTTATAATACAAATGTGGCTTTCTAAGATACATGTAATGTATTCCAGAGAGTTGAATTAGCTAATTAAAGTTACATTGCTGACTTTGCAGAGTTTACAAGATGACTTCAAATCAAACCAAGAAGAGATGGTTGCAGTTCTTGATCTCCTAAACCATTGCTGCAAGATTAGAGAGAACAGGCGAGCTTTACTCAGGCTAGGAGCTTTAAGCTTACTTCTTGAAACAGCAAGGAGAGCATTTTCTGTGGATGCTATGGAACCAGCTGAAGGCATTCTCTTAATTGTCGAGAGTTTGACGCTTGAAGCAAATGAAAGTGACAGCATCAGTGCCGCACAAAGTGCTTTGACTGTCAATAACGAGGAAACTGGGACTTGGGAACAGGCCAAGAAAATAGTGCTTATGTTCTTAGAAAGGCTAAGCCATCCTTCAGGGCTTAAGAAATCAAACAAACAGCAAAGGAACACGGAGATGGTTGCTAGAATCTTGCCGTACTTAACATACGGTGAGCCAGCAGCGATGGAAGCACTCATAGAGCATTTTAACCCTTACCTGCAAAACTGGGCTGAATTTGATCAGCTTCAGCAACGTCATGAGGAGAACCCCAAGGACGAGAGCATGGCTCAGCAAGCGGCGAAGCAGAGGTTTACTGTGGAGAATTTTGTGAGAGTGTCAGAATCTCTCAAGACAAGTTCATGCGGAGAGAGGTTAAAAGATATAGTTTTGGAGAATGGCATTATAGCTGTTGCTGTCAAACACATCAAGGAAATATTCGCTGTCACAGGACAGTCTGGGTACAAATCTAGCACAGAGTGGCTTGCGGCTCTTAAACTTCCTTCGGTGCCTCTTATTTTGTCAATGCTAAGAGGATTGTCGATGGGGCATTTGCCAACCCAAACATGCATAGACGAGGGAGGAATTTTACCCTTGCTTCATGCTTTAGAAGGAGTCTCTGGAGAAAACGAGATTGGTGCAAGGGCTGAGAATTTGTTAGACACACTCGCTGATAAAGAAGGAAAAGGAGATGGATTTCTTGGAGAGAAAGTCCGTGCATTAAGAGATGCCACCAAAGATGAAATGAGACGCCGTGCACTAAGAAAGAGACAGGAGCTTCTAAAGGTAAATTCTCTCGCAAGGATAGTAAATGTATAGTTTGGTCTTGTGACAATGTTTACATAGTATTTCTTTTTGATACAGGGCCTTGGAATGCATCAAGAGGTCTCTTCTGATGGTGGTGAAAGGATTGTGGTTTCTCAACCAATTCTCGAAGGTTTTGAGGATGTTGAAGAAGAAGAGGATGGATTGGCTTGCATGGTCTGCAGAGAAGGCTACAAACTGAGACCTACTGATTTATTAGGAGCCTATTCTTACAGCAAACGGGTAAATCTCGGTGTTGGCACTTCTGGAAGCGCACGTGGTGAATGCGTTTATACTACTGTTAGCTACTTCAACATCATTCATTTCCAATGTCATCAAGAGGCAAAGAGAGCCGATGCTGCTCTTAAAAATCCGAAGAAAGAATGGGAAGGAGCTATGTTACGTAACAATGAATCTCTTTGCAACTCTCTCTTCCCTGTCAAAGGTCCCTTAGTTCCGTTAGCTCAGTATCTTCGTCACGTTGATCAGTACTGGGATAATCTCAATGCTCTTGGTCGAGCCGATGGAAGCAGACTCCGCCTATTGACATATGACACAGTTCTGGTAAGTTGAAAATCAGTTCGAAAAACGTTCTTTATTACGGATTACCATCCTTTTCGTCACTGTGTGTGTTTTGCTAACAACTTGTTTCCTCTATAGATGCTGGCTCGGTTTGCAACAGGAGCTTCTTTTAGCGTGGATTCCCGAGGTGGAGGAAGAGATAGCAATTCCCGTTTCTTGCCTTTCATGTTCCAAATGGCCCGTCATCTTCTCAACCAAGGAGACCCCACACAACGCACCAACATGGCTAAATCCGTTTCATCCTATATATCATCATCACCATCCACAGCAACAGCTCCGTCACCGGACTCACGACCTTTAACTCCTGGATCTCAGCTATCATCAACTGGAACCGAGGAAACTGTTCAGTTCATGATGGTAAATTCGCTTCTATCTGAATCATATGAATCGTGGCTCCAACACCGTCGTGTCTTCCTCCAGCGCGGGATTTACCATACTTTCATGCAACACGCTCACGGTCGGGCAGCTTCTCGTTCTGCGGAATCAACCAGTTCGGGAGACAACACCCAAGACGTAGAAACCTTAACCAGCGATGAACTTCTCACTATCGTTAAGCCAATGCTTGTCTACACCGGTATGGTAGAACAGCTTCAACAGTTCTTCAAAGCAAAGAAACCGGGTAACGTCGAACCGAGCAAGAAAGAAGGTACATCAAGTGGAGTAGAGCTTGAACCATGGGAGATTGTAATGAAAGAGAAATTGTTGAATGTGAAAGAAATGGTTGGTTTCTCAAAGGAATTGATCTCGTGGCTCGACGACATCAACTCTGCAACCGATCTACAAGAAGCTTTTGATATTGTCGGCGTTTTGGCTGATGTTTTGTCCGGAGGAGTTACAAAATGCGATGAGTTTGTGAGATCAGCGATCGATGTCGGAAATGGTAAAGGCTGAAAACGAAGAGCTATGTATGTGTGTTCTTATTTGGTTGTCACTTGTTTTTGTTATAGTGAGTGATTGTACTATAGAGAACTTTCGTTGTTGTAAACATGGAGACACTCAATTTGTTGTGTTATTAATGCACAAACACACATATTGCTCTTTGTTTAACCTCGCAGCCTTCCAAAACTGAACTGATTACTACTAGAGGTTGTATAGGATCGAGTTTGGGTTGGTGTATAAGTTTATGTAAATACTGTTGTTTCGGTTTCGATCTTTGATCAGGTTCAAATTTTGTATCTTTAATTTGAAAAATGTTTTGCAGGTTTAATTTTGTTAATTTCTCTTTTCTTGGTTCAGATTCGAGTCTTTGAAAGAAATCAAAATTAAGGTTTAATTCGACGGAGCAAGATCAAATTTGAAGATTCTTACTTAGATGGGCTATTTATTAGTATTTTAATTCAGCCTAATTACCCTCGCGGTTTTTGCTGTTTTCTTGTTTTGTTAATACGTAGTTGGTGTTGGTTGGTTTACATTACATCTTAGATGGTAATGAAAATGGGGTATAAAATAAAGCTTGTAATAAAAAATATACTCCCTCTGTTTCAAAATAGTTATCATTTTAGGATTAATTTTTTGTTTCATGTCGTTTTTAGTTTCCAATGTAAATTTTGGCTTTTAATACCAAATTTAACATCAAAACTTATTAAGAATACTAAGGGTCAACATTATTTTTAAGGGTATAGTAGAATTTTTAATATGTTTTCTATGTTTGAAACGGATGGAGTATATATATACGAAAATATCAATCTATGTTTTTTTGCAATACAAAAATGTTAGTATACAAAGTTATATGCACGAAGAGCAATAATTGCGTAATTGTTATTTCTTTATGCTCGTGGGGATATTAACGATTAATGTCTTTTTCCTACCAATACTTTTTTGCTTTTTTTTTTTTTTTTTTTTTGGTCAAATACTTTTTTGCTTATTTAATACCGCTATTAATAATTAAAAATCCCGAACAATAAAATTTAGGTAATGTTTATTGGAGTCTTTACTTTCTATTTTTTTGTATTAAAATGGTCAAACTCAAACAAAAAACAAAACGGCTTGCATTTAATTGTTTTCCTAATTTTCTGCACGGTGATCGTAATTGTTTGAATCAACCTTTGAATGCATTTAAGTAGTTAACTGTTAATCAGTTTTAACTTATTTGTATCTTATGCTCATTAATTCACTTAAAGACCATAAACGCTAAAACCAAAAAATTAATAATGTTTAAGCAATAACTATCGATTAAACAAATTAGGGATATGTTTCTTAAATCTCACGGCTATTACAAAATACTCCCTCCGTTTCATTATATAAGATTTTTAAGAGAATTTTTTTTGTTTCATTTTATAAGATGTTTTACTAGTTTCTATGCAGATTTTAATGTGATTTGATAATTTTGTCCTTTTAAATTTCGTAGTCTTATATATGATTGGTTGAGTTATAATTTTAATTAATTATTAAATGAAATTTTGTTTGTATTTATTGTTTTCTTAATTCTCGCGAAATAAATCAAAAAATTTTATATAACGAAACGGTGGGAGTACAAAGCAGTACATATGCAATAACACTAGAGATATTATTGGAATGGTGGACACATGTCAAATAAAAGAAAGTATCATTGAATAAAATCTTGATTTGCAATCCAAGTCGGGTGGTACATTTAATTTGCCTCTCGCGTTACGTTCAAAACGAGACCCACCTTAACCTTAATGCACCACAACGTATTTACGTACACACAAACCCCACTAATTACTTAACATGCATGTACATTTTTTTTATTTTGTTTTACTATGTACTCCTTTTACAGTTGATGTGAATGTTGTATTACGTTTTACGTGATTTGCCGTGGTACATGATTTCAATATTCAGAATTTACTTGCACCTTAAAATAAATAGTTCTTATACAATATTTTTTTTTTCAGTGCCTCACAATATATACTATATGATGAGACCTAAAACTTTAATTTCGTTGTATTACGTTTTACGTGATTTGCCGTGGTACATGATTTCAATATTCAGAATTTACTTACACCTTAAAATAAATAGTTCTTACAATATTTTTTTTTTCAGTGCCTCATAATATATATTCCCTCCATTCTCAAAAGATTGATGTTGTAGAATTTTCACAACTATTAAGAAAACACATTAATTCTTAGTTATAAATATCTTGTTTTTTGTACTAAACAATTTTCTATGACTCTAAACCAATAGTAATTCAAGAAAACCAATTAATATGTCTTGGAATTTATAATTTATCATTATTTTTTCATTAATAATGTATTGAGAATGTAAAAAATCAATCTTTTAAAAATATTTGTTTTTCTTACAACATCAATCTTTTGAGAACGGAGGGAGTTTTATATACGATGAGACCTAAAACTTTAATTTCGTTGGCTAGGGCCTTTCATATTAAAAGTCCTTACTTCTAGACGTCTCTCTAACCACAAACTAATCCATCACAAATTTGTTATCACTCACGAAACAAAACAAGATCGTTGTCAGTCGACAACATAAAATTTAAATTTAATTTGTACTTTCCGCATTTTAGCATATTTAAAAAAAAATTAATATCCGTATTCTGGTTTTTTTTTTAATATATAACTTCTTTATTCATCTCCTTTTTTATGAGGCTTATTTCCAAATTACACCAATTTGAAAGATAAAAAACGTCCTTAGAATCATAAGAAGATGAGTAGAAAACACACAGGAAAGCAATATATTTAGAAGTATGACCAGGAAGGGATTGACCAAAAACCTCCCCGTATTCTGGTTTATTTTCTCTTGATTTCGTATCTTCCTAAAATAATTAGTTTATGTGAGATACGTAGTTATGGTACATTAGCAATATATATGAGATATATATATAGGTCATGTGTGTGTGCTCACATGTGACGTTTATATAACTGTAACTTGAGAAAATAGTAAAATACAAAGAAAGCAAGCAACTCCTGGTCACGGGCCTTTGTCCTTTATACCTCTTTTGGTGAATTTCTCAATTCTCACATTAACTATGTTTTTCAATTAATTTCTACTTCTATTTTTTGTTCAAGATAGAAAAACTGCTACAATGATCTACTGTAAAGTATAGGTCACGTGAAGTTACATTATTTGGGGTTTGATGTATTCTTGTCCATATATATCATAATATCAATGCATGAATGAAAGGATATTCAGGTAAGATCTATTTATTTCTCTCTTGATGATAAATAAATTTTTGTTTTTTACTTAAAATGAAAAATGATATGAAATAATGTTTTTCGTAGAACGTTTTCTTTGCTTTGTATAGGAAATAATATAAGTTATGATGTGGAAAAGGCATATTACGAAGTGTACAATATCAAACTCGAACTATAAATCAACCACAAAAATGAGAGAAATATTTTTGAGAAAGTAGAAAGGATCGAAACAATAAACTTCCAGTATTTTGTACAAAAATTAGATCATCAAAAAGATTGTTTTGTTTGTAGATATATTGGAGAAATATATACGATGCTTCAAATGAATCTAAGGTACCAGATTCTAGTCATGTTGGGTTCTCTTACTCACAGAGATATATGATTACTTTGAATTATTTTATTTTAGAGTGTAGTAAGAAAATTATATATAACATGGACCTACTTCTTTTATAATTTATTGAAATTATATTTGTCCATGGCTATCAACTCTAGATATCCACAAAACTAGAATATGCTTATTTGTATCAATATATATCTTATGTACGTAACGTTTGGTAAGTTAAATGATTTCAACATATTAGTATCTTATATATAGCCAAAAAGAATGATTTCTAGCATCTTATTTTTCAACAATGAAAAAGAAATGACAAAATATTGCAGTTGTTAGAAAAGACATGATATAACGTGAATTTGGAGTTTCCTAACCATGTTCTTAACGCGTTTTCAGAGCCTTTGGAGTTGTTTTGAGTTGATATTCAGGCCATACTTCAAGAATTTGAACCACATGAGAGCGGAAAGGAACTTTGAACAATTTGAGGCGAAAATGGAGAATTCTGAAGTATGGACCGACCGGTCCTCCTAATGGACCGACCAGTCAATCTGACGGCAATTTGAAGACCGAGGCAATGGCACATGGACCGACCGGTCTGCTCGGTCGGTCTAGCCACTGGAAGACTCAGACCGACCGGTCCAAGCATATGAAGACTTGAAGATTTTGGGCCGACTTAAAACGGACCGACCGGTCTCCCCCTGGACCGACCGGTCCAGTCCGCAGATTTTTTTGGGATTTTTCCTTTTCCGTTTTATCCTATAAAGACCACTAGGTTTTATTTCTTTTGGACACACCTTTTATTCCTGCACGTTTTTGGAGACTTTTAGAGAGATTTTAGAGCTTTGTATTGGGAGAAGATCTCAATCCCTTTGGAGAAGATTTCTAAACCCTACTCTTATTTCTTATTCCATGATTATGCAATTTTGTTCATCCATGATTTCTGCTTTATTCTTTATCATGTCTGAGTAGATCCATAGTTAGGTTTTAGGGTTTTTCGATGGATTTCACTGATTGAATCAGACACAAATAGGTTGCTTATCCTTTATCATCTTCATCACTGTTAGGCATAATGCTAGGATTGAATTGGCCATTTAATCACTAGATCTTAGGTTGATATGCATTCCAAAAGTTTGCATATAGCTAGAACTACTGTTGATGAGTAATGCATTATAACAATCGAAAGTTTAGTTATAAAGTATTATGAACTGATCAAACCTGAACGTATAATGCTTGTCTAGGATAGCCGTGACCATGCGAAAGTATAGGCTCTCGGATCTCTAGGGACAGTAACTGTTATCACGAAAGTGGAGTAGTTTATAAAAGTGTTTGAGTTTAAGATGCATGCATACTTAGAATCTGAATAGTTGTCTGGTTCATGATTGTGATTTCCTGAGAATTCCCTATTGCCTAACGTTTTTAATTATCTGAATTTAAACCGTTTTAATTTGCTTTCTTGTCTTTAATTTTGATTACAATCACCCATCTTGTTTCCTGCTTAGCTTAGTTTTAAAATCTAAAATCTGTTGTGTAAGCCATTGGTCCTTGTGGATTCGATCCCGTTATTTACTACTGCGTGCCTGTGCACTTGCAGTGATTTATTTCGGGTAAAACTCGATAGTATCAAGTTTTTGGCGCCGTTGCCGGGGAACAATTGTGTTTACCATCAGATTTAATTTGCGAATTTAGTCTAAGCAATTTGCTAATTTATTTTTGTTTTTGTTTTGTTCTTTGGTTTTGTTTCTAGGTACCAGTCATGGAATTAGCGGATCAAGCTGGTAATGAGGATCTTCAGGCTACTCTGTTTGACCAGATAGAGCAGATCTGTGCTGCAACTGCAGCAAGCCAGCAGCAAGCGCAGAACCAGATGCAGCAAATGCAGCAGCAGTTTGCTAGGATGATGGCACAGCAGATGCCACCAGCAGGTCAGAATCCTCCGCTGCAGAGAGGGATTGGAGAAGAAGACAATGTCCATTCTTACTACCAGAACAGATCAGCTATTCGTGTTCCTGAGATTCAGAGGAACGATTTCGAGATCAAGGCTCAGCTGATCAATCTGGTGGAGAGACACGTGTTCCATGGGTTGGCTTCTGAGAACCCTATGGATCACATAGAGACCTTTGAAGAGGTCTGCGAGACGACAAAGGCTAATGGGGTACCTTCTGATTACCTCAAGTGCAAGCTATTCAAGCACTCTCTCGCTGACAAGGCTCTGAGATGGCTCAAGTCACTTCCTCCACACTCTCTCAACGGCTGGAATGAAGCTAGAGCAGCCTTTCTGGATCACTTCTACACGAAGACTAAGACAGTTCAGCTCAGAAGTAGGATCACCAGTTTTTCGCAGAAAGGTGGAGAATCGTTTGCTGAGGCTTGGGATAGGTTCAAGGAGTACCTTAGAGAATGCCCTCACCATGGACTTACAGAGAATCAGATACTCAGGACGTTCTATGATGGAGTTACCTGGGACTACAAGACCAGCCTGAATTCAGCTAGTAATGGTAACTTCATGACCCAGAGCATAGGAGGAGCTTACAGACTGATTGACAACATGGCGCAGAGCTCCAGTGATCAATGTGCCGAGTATGATCGGTCAAAGAGGGTATGCAGTATTGAGACACCATCTGCAGCAGAGATAGCAGAGCTGACAGCTGCTAAGATCAGGGGCTTATTGCAAGGAAGCCATCATGGCACTAGTATGGTTGGAAATGCTTCGGATGCGATCTGCTATTCAGAGCCAGCTGCATTGGTCTCAGAGGGCATTCATGAGGTTAACTATGTAGGTAGTCAAGGATTTCCAGGCTACAATGCAGGCTATCAGAGGCAGTATGGACAGAGTTCGGGTTCCGGTTACCAGAATCAGAACCAGTATCAGCCAAGACAACAGGCTCCTCCACCTCCAGCTCCTAACCCCAATGACGAGCTGAAAGCTATGATGCAAATGATGCTAGCTAATCAGCAGAGGACTTCCACTGACATTACAAACATCAATGGGAGTTTAGAAGCTGTCAATACTCACCTGAAGATGCTGGACAATCAAGTGGCACAGCAAGCAGAAGTTGTCAAGCGTCAGCAAGGAACTCTTCCGGCTAAAGGAGAGCAGAATCCGAGAAAGGAATGTCATGCCATTTCTGTCATGGAAGATGAATCTCCGGTGAACAGTACTCTGCTAGATGATCATGTTCCCAGACATTTCAGGGACTCCATATCTCAGAAGCAGCTGCTTGGATTTCAGAAGATGGTACGAAGGATTCCCCATTCACTATCCTTTGAACAAGCTCTAGAGTACCGTCCTCTGCTGAGTCACTTCCGAGATTGCAGAGAGAGTATAGAAGAGATCGAGGTTCTGTTTCTCGAAGCAGGACATACGCCACCGCTGAGGAAATCAAAGAAGACGGCAGTGAAGGAAAAGGTCGATTCTGCTAGTATGACTGTGGAGGAGGAATATGTGGATGTAACTACAGGTGTTCTCCCTGCTAAGACTGATGTTAACTCCATGAGTGCTTGCAAAGCTATTCTGGCCATCGAAGAGGATTACTTCGCGGAGTTCGAAGAGATTTTTGGGCCTGCAGAGCCAGTATCGATCAATACTGAGGAGTGCTATGCTGTGGAAAAGAGCAGGACAGTGCCAAAGCTTGGAGATCCTGGTCGCTTTGAACTCTCAGTTCAGATCGACTCTACAGTCTTTCCTCGCTCCCTCTGCGACACAGGCTCCAGTGTCAACATCATGCCACACTCCGTAGCAACACGACTGGGTTTTAAGGATTTTAGTCCTCTTAATTTCTCTTTAAAATTTGCTGATTGTTTGGTTCAACGTCCTATAGGTGTTCTTGAGGACGTACAACTTCTAATTGGTGGTGTTTACGTTCCTGCAGATTTCGTGGTGCTTGACCAACCTGAAGATCCAGGAGATCCTCTCATCCTGGGAAGACCATTCCTTTGCACAGCTGGTGCAAAGATTGATCTCAAGCACAGACGCATTGATCTCCAGCTGGGAGATAATGAGATGACATTCAAATTGGGCAAGCTGCTGGAAAAGCCTGAGATCGATGACCCAGGCATTGTGATCCCTCGTGATGTTCCATCTGAGCCACCTTGAAGAGCACACATGTCAAGCTAACGACGTTAAACAAAGCGCTTAGTGGGAGACAACCCACTTGTAAGTGTATATATATGTTCTTTCTTTTTCATTTTTTTCGGTTTTACCTTGGTTTTTGTTTTTCTTTTTGGTTTTTCCTTAGGATTCTCGTCACAGAAGTTTGGAATCGGAGCCAGCACACTGGACCGGTCGGTCTCCTAATAGACCGGTCGGTCCCTTCCGCGTCCCACGGATCGGCTGATACCGATGCTCCCACGTCCCGCGGATCGGTCTTGCACGATGCACCCCAGACCGACCGGTCCCTTTATCAGACCGGTCGGTCCACTTGGTCTCAAGCCAACCACGCGCTTTTTCCCACCCCTGACCCGTGCCCAGACACGTGCCATGTCCCGTGCCCAAAGTTCTGCGGACGAAGTTAGACTTTCTTTTCTTTTTCATTTTTCATTTTATTTTGTTTCTTTTAATAGTCTTTCCTTTGGATCTATTTTCACACCGGGTCGGTGTGAAGTAAGTCTGGGGGGGAGTACTATTCGTACTAATTATATTTTCAGTTTTCTTATTTTCAGTTGATTTTAAACTTTTGTGAATTGAATGCGATTCTAGGACCACATGATGTTTGCTAACTCTGTTTTTAGATGAACAGTGACTAACCAATGCAATGGGAAGATTAAAAACCCCATAGGCGGATCAGTGTTACCAGAAGGCTCCCGTCTCCTTGAAAGCTAACGCTGATACTAATATGCTATTCTGTTTTTCTTAACTCAGGGAATTCGAAATCGCATAAGAAGTAGCAACAACGTTAGGAGTCCTATCCTTTTTCAAACACTATCCTCTCTTCAGGACTCCTAATGGCCAGGCTCACTTTTAGTCTGGTACCACACCCTTACCCTAACCTTTCTTTCAAACCTCATGCATTCTATTGAAGACATTGACATGCACTCAAGCGCAAAAACTCCGGAGACGTAGTCCGGCCAGCTGATCATCCTAAAGACCTTATGGTACCACTTCAAAACTTTCTGCTTAGGACTTATATATCTGCATTTCCATATTTATTTTTAATTTTCGTTTTTGTCATCACGTGTGCTTAGAAAAGGCTAGAACTAATCCCCAACTTCATCAAAAAAAAAAAAAAAAAAAAAAAAAAAAAAAAAACGAAAAATCCATTAAAAAGAGAAAAAAAAATACTAATAGGAGTTGAAAGGGATTAGAATAAAGCCTCTGTTTTTACATGTATATTTATAAGCACACTTCTGTTTCACATTCATAGCATTAGTTCTTAGATAAGCAGAAAGTTTTTCATCTAATAAGAAAAAGGTTTTAAGTTTGAAAAGTTGTGCATCATCCTTGGACTTAGTTCTCTTGGGTTTTTGTGTCATGACTTGCATTCGGCCGCGACTGAGGTTAGCCTAAACACTTATTACCACCACTAAATAGCCCAAATCCTTAACCCTTATGCGACGGACATTTTCCCTCTGGTAAGATTTATGGACCCTGGTGTAGAAGTCGCTGAGACATAGGAACTTGAGTATGGTAACATTGCTATGTATTTGGCAAAGTACATGAAGTACCATCTTGGTTTCTGATCTGTTTATGAGTTTTCAGGCGGTTAGCAATACATCTGTGGGGTCCTACAGGATTGCATTCAGCTCACAAAAGTTAGTTGGTTTTTATAGCTTCCTTGAACTTATTTCTAGTTTGGCTTCACTTGAGGACAAGCAAAGATCTAAGTCTGGGGGAGTTGATATAACGTGAATTTGGAGTTTCCTAACCATGTTCTTAACGCGTTTTCGGAGCCTTTGGAGTTGTTTTGAGTTGATATTCAGGCCATACTTCAAGAATTTGAACCACATGAGAGCGGAAAGGAACTTTGAACAATTTGAGGCGAAAATGGAGAATTCTGAAGTATGGACCGACCGGTCCTCCTAATGGACCGACCAGTCAATCTGACGGCAATTTGAAGACCGAGGCAATGGCACATGGACCGACCGGTCTGCTCGGTCGGTCTAGCCACTGGAAGACTCAGACCGACCGGTCCAAGCATATGAAGACTTGAAGATTTTGGGCCGACTTAAAACGGACCGACCGGTCTCCCCCTGGACCGACCGGTCCAGTCCGCAGATTTTTTTGGGATTTTTCCTTTTCCGTTTTATCCTATAAAGACCACTAGGTTTTATTTCTTTTGGACACACCTTTTATTCCTGCACGTTTTTGGAGACTTTTAGAGAGATTTTAGAGCTTTGTATTGGGAGAAGATCTCAATCCCTTTGGAGAAGATTTCTAAACCCTACTCTTATTTCTTATTCCATGATTATGCAATTTTGTTCATCCATGATTTCTGCTTTGTTCTTTATCATGTCTGAGTAGATCCATAGTTAGGTTTTAGGGTTTTTCGATGGATTTCACTGATTGAATCAGACACAAATAGGTTGCTTATCCTTTATCATCTTCATCACTGTTAGGCATAATGCTAGGATTGAATTGGCCATTTAATCACTAGATCTTAGGTTGATATGCATTCCAAAAGTTTGCATATAGCTAGAACTACTGTTGATGAGTAATGCATTATAACAATCGAAAGTTTAGTTATAAAGTATTATGAACTGATCAAACCTGAACGTATAATGCTTGTCTAGGATAGCCGTGACCATGCGAAAGTATAGGCTCTCGGATCTCTAGGGACAGTAACTGTTATCACGAAAGTGGAGTAGTTTATAAAAGTGTTTGAGTTTAAGATGCATGCATACTTAGAATCTGAATAGTTGTCTGGTTCATGATTGTGATTTCCTGAGAATTCCCTATTGCCTAACGTTTTTAATTATCTGAATTTAAACCGTTTTAATTTGCTTTCTTGTCTTTAATTTTGATTACAATCACCCATCTTGTTTCCTGCTTAGCTTAGTTTTAAAATCTAAAATCTGTTGTGTAAGCCATTGGTCCTTGTGGATTCGATCCCGTTATTTACTACTGCGTGCCTGTGCACTTGCAGTGATTTATTTCGGGTAAAACTCGATAGTATCATGACAAAATATTGCAGTTGTTACTAGTTACATTGTTCGGCACTGACGAAGATATTTATGGGACACTGACTAGTTACATGATTTTGGAGAACAAAATAAAGTATATAATATAATTTTTAAAAATAGCACACAGTGATACAGAAGTAAAATATAACTTAAATAAATAGCGATCAGTCATCACCTTAGTATATGGAGCTTGTTGGAAAAAAAAAAAAATATAGCGATCAGTCAGCACTAACTAATATAAAATTTTATAGATTCCCAAGTTGGCAGTGACCAGCTTTGTTTAATGAAGGAATTGGTTTGAGACAAGACTTTGATGTGGTTTAGCTATAAGCTATAACTGAAAATATGTTACTTAACTTCCTAATAAATACTTAAAACTACAAATATGGATTTGGTGATAAAATTTAGTTAATGATTTAGTCAAACAAACTTCAAAGGTTGACTCTCTTCAATTATGTAACTTGTGAGAAGAAACGAAACCACAAATAATCGTATTTGGTTAATTAAAAAACAGTTTATTTTACGGATAACACTTTCCTAATCAAATACAACACTCAAGTAAAATATAATTTATTTTAAATATAAGTAGTTATCTATATAATTCAACTTTTTTTTTATCAAGGTAATGTAGTATATATAACATTCAATACGTGTAATTTTAATTTTTTTTCTTTTCATTTCTTTTTCAGTATATTATCATGGGAGCTGTATAACAATGGCTCCAACTGTCTAACACAGAAAAGGTTAACAAAACGGTCACAAAAGAAAAAGAAAAAGAAAAAAAAAGACTACCGACAAAAATAAATTTATTTTTTTGATCTTTGTTATTGTGAAAGTTTCGTTATCTTCTCCACAATCTTGTCCTGATCCTTCTTCTTCGATCCAAGTTCCCAGATTCTTTGGTGATCATCACTAACCGGATCTGTACAAAGAATCTCCATTGTCGAATTCAACAAGCATTGTCTTCTTCACCAACCTCAAAAGCTTCCTCCTTTTTTTTCTTTCTCAATCTTGCTTTTCAAAGAATCGCCATTGCAGAAGCTTCCTTGTAATTTGGAGAGTTGTTTGATTTCTGGGTTTTGTTCTGGTATTGGGTCTGAGTGAGACTTGTCGGTTCATGATAAAGCTTTGATTTTTCAATTGACTATATAAGAATTGGGCGAGATTTGTGGTTGACTTGAGCGAGATTCTGGATTATTTCGAGGAGTAATTAATTAGAATAATAATTTGAGTGTAAATCTGAGGAAGAGTGGTGATTTGATTTATGTATTGAATCTGTTTGATGAAATTCCTCAGTGAGAGTTAGAAAATGTGTAAAGTGGAGAAGTTTTTATACCATAGGAAACTATTGGAGATGAAGGTTAAGTTTTTAGGAGATAGTAAGATAGAGAAGCTTAAGAACTCGTTGGTTTCTAGGTCTCGTATGAGTTTATGGATGATTCGGGCTATGACGATATTGTTGCTATGGAGTTGTTTTGTTCATTTGGTAGCTATGGGAGAGATGTGGGGACCAAGGTTGTTGAAAGGTTGGCCTTCCTGTTTCAATCACCACCATGAGTTCCCAATTGCTGCTGAAATGACTTCTCTTCCAACGAAAATCGCCCTCCCGCCTAAACGTAAGTTTCGCTAGTAGGAATGTGTATGTATCATTGTTCGGTCTTCGGTTAAAAGGAGCGGAATTTTTTATACATGTTTTTTGTGTTCTTTGTTCATCTCAGGGATATATCGGAACAATGGATATCTTATGGTTTCTTGCAATGGAGGACTCAACCAAATGCGAGCAGCGGTAAATCTTAGAACTAACTTTAAGCTTTGTGAAAGAATCCTTGAGCTGTTGATCTGACTTTTGAACTCTGTATTTTGTTTCTTCAGATATGTGATATGGTCACTATTGCAAGATACATGAATGTTACACTTATTGTGCCAGAGCTTGATAAGACCTCTTTTTGGAATGATCCAAGGTACTTAAGATCATCTTTCTGATTTTTCCGTTTACTTAATTGATAAACGGTCTGTTAGAGTTGTTAATTGGGATTCTCATGTTTGGCAGTGAGTTCAAAGACATATTTGATGTGGATCACTTTATAACTTCTTTAAGAGATGAGGTTCGTATACTCAAAGAGCTTCCTCCAAGGCTGAAGCGAAGGGTCGAGCTTGGGGTTTACCACACCATGCCACCTATCAGCTGGTCGAACATGTCTTACTACCAAGATCAGGTTTGGTCACATCAAGTAATTCAAGATTAGTCTTTGATTTACTTTATTAGTTTCTCATAGTACCTAATTCTTGGAAACAGATTCTTCCGCTGGTGAGGAAGCATAAAGTCTTACATCTGAACAAGACCGATACTCGACTTGCTAATAACAAACTTCCTGTTGAGATTCAGAAGCTGCGATGCCGAGCAAATTTCAATGGGCTTAGGTTTACTCCAAAGATTGAGGAATTGGGTAGAAGAGTAGTCAAGATTCTGAGGGAGAAAGGTCCGTTTCTAGTCCTGCATCTTAGATACGAAATGGATATGTTGGCATTTTCCGGTTGCTCACATGGTTGCAACCGCTATGAAGAGGAAGAGCTTACAAGAATGAGGTTAAGTTCTGGTATTAAAATTTCTGACTTATATGTTTCTTCATGATATGATATTGATATTATTTGTTTCACGGCTTAGATATGCTTATCCGTGGTGGAAAGAGAAAGTAATAAACTCTGAGCTGAAGAGGAAAGAAGGTCTTTGCCCGTTGACTCCTGAAGAAACCGCTCTTACGCTATCCGCTTTGGGTATTGATCGTAATGTTCAGATTTACATTGCTGCTGGAGAAATATACGGTGGTAAAAGGCGGTTAAAGGCTTTAACAGACGTTTTTCCAAATGTGGTTAGTATCAAGACTAACTAATTGTCTATACTTCCGTATTTCGTAAATCTTTCACTCATAATCAGTAACCGGTTATCGTTGAATAAACCAGGTCAGGAAAGAAACGCTACTCGATTCCTCTGATTTGAGTTTTTGTCAGAACCATTCTTCTCAAATGGCTGCTCTTGATTACCTTATCTCTCTAGAAAGTGATATATTCGTTCCTACGTACTATGGGAACATGGCGAAAGTCGTGGAAGGTCATCGCAGGTGAATCATTCATTGTTCTTTTCCTAATCTAAAAGAAACGTAATGTTTTCATTCATCAATGGCTAATGCAACTTCGCATACAGGTTCTTGGGGTTCAAGAAGACGATTGAGCTAAATCGGAGGTTCTTGGTTAAGCTAATAGATGAATACTATGAAGGATTGTTGAGCTGGGAAGTGTTTTCAACCACGGTGAAGGCCTTTCACGCTACGAGAATGGGAGGTCCGAAGAAACGGCTTGTGATTCCGAATAGACCGAAAGAAGAAGATTACTTCTATGCTAATCCATATGAATGTCTTCAACTATTACATGAGAACAATGGCAATTCACTAGGAGAAACCATATGATCAGAGATCCACGTACTATTGTTATCGATGAAGATCATCAGGTAAATTATGCAAAGACATGGATAGATGGATGAATAATGGAGTTATCACTGGGGATTATATATCAATCTTGAAGATGGAGTTATTTAGGGTTCTTTGGTGTACAGAGATTTCTGAAGAGCTTCCATGGATGCAGAAGAGAGGTTAAGCTTTCATTGTAAAGTTTGCAAGTTTGTCATTTGGCACCATCATCATCATGCATCATTCATGGGTTGCAGTTTTGGTAGCTAAAATTATGTTACACATTATAATAACATATCATTTTCCATGCAATTATTGAATCTTTGAATGGATTTAATTTGTTTGTATATGAAAATAAAATTAGACTCCTACCAAAACTGTCCTTGATGTGTAGTCCTTTGGTCCCAAGAGGGTTTTGTCTTCTTTCTTCTCCTTGTCTCATCAATCGCTTTCTCCTCAGAAATCAATATAGCCGTTGAAATCCGAACAAGATTTACACACAAATGATCTAAGAAACCAAAAACTTGAGACACTTCATAGAAATAGAAACAACTCATTTATGCATATATATAAGCAAATGTTACAATTTATAATATATATAAGCCTAACGTAAGAATACATTCTTTGAAGAAAAACAAAAAACGTAACAAAACATTATTTTTGTAAACATATATTTATATATAAGCATTTATGTTTTTGGTGACAAAAAAAAAAAAAACGCATTTATGAAACTTCTAAATTTCTTAAACTACATAATGACCATTTGAGATCAATTATGGATTGGAGTCCTTTTCCTTCCTTTCATACGTGAAGCATAGTCGCTTCTCATTAGATTTTCCATTTCTTTTGTTGAATCTCTCGAGACTAAACCATTTGTTACTTTTTTCTTTGTTTCAGAGTCCATTGATTTTGAACTCTTTAACTGCGATTAAACATAAAAACAAAACCGGATTATAATATATTCGTGATGTGAATCTCTTTCATTATTATCTATTGTATCTTTGATGTCATAATAAACATCTAGACTATATATCAATTATATTATGAGATATTTAATCTCAAGAGAAAATTAAGGCTTATCTAATTAAACCAAGGTTTGATAAAAAAAAGATAGTTTGTGTGTACCTTTCGTCCCATCAAAAGATGTTCACTTCCACTTCCGCCCACCACAAGACCATAATCGTCATATTTGGACCCACCTACATCTATATTTACACTTAATAAGTTCCCAAATACATACAACATCAGCTTCAAAAAGTCTACACTGTACTTTATTATGTGTTTAGGTGTATTGACGACGAAAACACACACATATAAATATGATCATTTCTATCATCATCACAATGTTATTAACTTATCAACGGTCGAAGGCACATGAAACATTGGAGAATTCTAATGTTAGACTTAGATTCAGTAACAAAACCCAAACCTAACCTAAATCTATTATAACCTTGTTTACTCCTTTTATTTGCCAAGATTGTTTTATTTTAGGTAATACTCTTGCGATACCTACATATTTCATTTCTAATGATATTAACATTTATAGCAACATCAAAAAAGACAACGCACATACAGTATATATACGCATATAGACACATGTATATACAAACATACATAATCTTCATAAGTAGGAAGACACACACACATATATCAATATCAAATGTGAGTACGTAAAGGAAAAAGAAACCGAGCTTTTGTTAATGTACGAACCTTGAAGCACATGAGTAAGATTCATTATCATGATCATCATCACGAGGAAGAGAAATCCTAGAACGAGTGTGATTAACTTCGTATTTGTGTTCTTCATCTCTTTGTTTTTGCCAATATCAAGGAAGTGATTAGGATTTTAATTGATGTGAGTGAAGCTCCATATATAAGAAGAGTATTCTTAAATAGGAAAAAGTGATAGCTAGGGTTTTCCGACATTTCCATAGGCAAGACAAAAAGGCACTTATCATCGGGGAATTGTAATTAATGCTAAAATAAAATAAAATAATATATTTTCAACAAACAACATTTGGAAAATTAATCGGTCAAACAAAATTAGAAAAATCAATAAAACTTATAATAATATTCCAATTTTTTTCCATCGTTTAAAATATTGTATATATATATATATATCAATGCTTTACATATTGAAAATTCTGATAGTCTTACGATTGTGTCAAAACGGTAAATCATAATCTAGATGATGCTATTTCATTGCAATATATATAAAATTATTTATATTTTAAACAAGAAATTCGAAAAGAAAGAACTTCAAATAGTGAATCAAGAAAGTCGGTACCGAACCGACATGGAGTATATATCAAAAGACAAAGATTTTACTCGAAGAAATCAAGGAGGCATGGGGAAGTTTACAAGAGTTTAAGTGCCCGAAAGTAACATTGGAGTTTAAGTTAATAATAAATCTTTAGTTACCACTTAGGGTTTCTAAATAAAGCATCTCCATTTATAGTTCCAAAAATCTTTTTGCTAAAAATGCTTAGTTTATAAAGTATTTAACTAAAACTGTACCAACAAAGAATAGTATTATTTTTACGTCGAGTTTGAAATATTCTTTTTGAGACACGAGGGCGGGTCATCCGATTCACTCCTTGTGGCCTTGTTGGTGTGGACGCCACTTAAAAGTAAGCAAAATATGTTGTTAAATTAGAATCACATCTTTATTTAGATATATAATGGTTACATTAAACTATACTATACAACATTAATAACAATGTGAATCGTGTATAAATATTATAGTCAGTCATATTTATAATAAAGTATATATACCTTACGCCCAATCGAAATGTCTTTGTTTCCTATGGCCAAATGAACATGTTGATGATCTTCACCTGAATCACCTCTTGATTCGCCTAAATCCATGTATACCATATGGATCAATATCACTATCAAATAATTAAACTACATGAAAAAAAAAAAAACTAGAGGTCCAACCTTGAAATGCCAAAAGAAGAACCATTAAGAAGAGAAACAATAAAGCTAAGATTATTAACTTCGCATCATTCTACTTCTTCATCGCTATTAATCGTCAATTGCGGAGAGGAAGACCCCAAATGGAAGATATTTCTTGACGGTTTTGAAATTCTTATGTGAGTGTGAATGAATATCTTATGTCTACCAAAAGGATGTTATATAGAAATATTTTCATGAAAACTAAAATCAATATCTATAAATTTGGTTGGTTTTGATAAAGTTGATTTCAAATTCAGAAATAACGATATACGTGTATGCATATAAATTATTTTGGATTATTTGATTTCAACTCGGTTATAACTGTTGAGAGTGACAATTTTAGTTTTTCCTTACACATTAGCATGTTATCACAAACCGCGTATTCTTTTTTTTTTTTTTAAATGAATGTAAAATTGATTCAAACAAAAAAAAACCGTTTTTACAACAAATGTTTCGTTTTTTGAATAAAATTGAACAATTCATGATCTTATAACTTTTAAAAAATTGCATCATCGCGAAGCAAACAACGCTTCCATTCCTCCTTCCCATCGTTGATCTTTCATTTCTCGAATAGTTGATATCCTATTACGAATTTGTTTGTCGATGAAAATGGCTAATCGCTTTGCATCCACCGGATTTTGGTCGTGTCTCCTACTATTTCGTTCTCTCCAAAGAGTGTGGGTAGTGGTTTGAAAGACATACCGCAACAAGAAAAGACAAATCTTGTCTTGCGAGGTATCCACCATTAGCTCTAGAATTTGACTCCAAATCGTTGTGTACGTTGAGCAAGTAGCTTTCGTACTAGTATACTCCACACTTCCTCCGAGAACCTACACAAACCGCATATTCATCACTAATTAACTTTGTTTTGTATTGATGAATTATTTCTCTAGTAGTAAAAAAAAACAAGAAAAACAAAGTCAATCTGTTTAGATATTGGTAAGTGAATCTGTTTATAGGTTACATCTCCGGTCTAGATATTGATAAGTGAATCTGTTTATAGATTGGATTTGATTCATTGGATTTGCTATTTAGGTCTTTGGATCGTTTTTCCAGGTTACATCTCCGGTCTAGATATTGATAAGTGAATCTGTTTATAGATTCTATTTAGGTCTCTGGATTTATCTCTTATTTGTATATAAATGCTTGTTAAGTTTGCTGTGTAAATGCTTTTTCAAAGAGAAACGATTCATTGGATTTGCTATTTAGGTCTCTCTTTTTTTTTTCTGTGTTGTAGGCGTTCTCCAAGGAGAACAGAGCAAATACATTTGCTTGCCTTGGTCTCACCTTAAAGAAAGAGTTTCGTGAGTTTGCATCTTTGGCGAAGACAAGGACTTTTGAGCGTACCATTGATGGAGCCAGTGCCGGTCCAATCATTTTGGATGCTTTATGCATATATGTAAAAAAACATATATCGTAAAAATAGTAATCTAAATATAAAAAAAAAATTAAAACTCCATTAAACCGTTTATAATTTCAAATAGTTAATAAAAAATAAAAGAAAGACTAACAAAATAGAATTTATTTTTGAAATATTGTTTTTCTTGTATTTTTGCTTGCAAAACCATTAATTAAACTCACATTGTCGAGCTTTTCAACCATCTATGTTTCAATGGATGACAAAGCTAACTAATTCAATCTCTCTTGTCACATGGTAGACCGCAAATAATTTTGTTAACAACTTCAACTTCAAATTTTAGCTAATAATCTCATATTGATTTTTTTAAAATGAGTAGTTAACATGTTTGCTTAGAGAAGACCATAAACATTAAAAAAAACATTTGAAAAACAAAATCTTATGAATATTATTATTGTAGAAAAAGTTTATAATTTTTTTAATTATAGCTATAACAAAAATTTATTTAAAAAAAGACCCTCTAAATTTAGGACCCTAAGCGGTGGCTTCACTGGCTTGTGTTCTAGGCCGGGCCTGGATGGAGCCTTCGTTTACGTTGGACTTGTCTTGTACAAGTCTAAGGTATGATTTCGGTTTTATTTATTTATTTGAGATTGTGTTTTTTTTGTTCTGATTAAATTCCTTTTTTTTTTTAGCCAAAAACATCATCAGGGAAAAAGATGGATCCTAGGGAAATGAAGACGAAAAGGAGGTCTCTAGATGCTAGGAAGTCAATGGTGGACAAGATGCGAGCTGATTTGGTGGCAGAAGAGGCGGAGCTGGAGATATATATATTTTTTTTACCAGGAGCTGGAGATATATATATATATTTTTTTACCAGGAGCCTGGGGAGTAATAATACCTATTGAATAATGTTTTTTTTTTTTTGAATTATACACAGTAATAATACCTATTGAATAATGTTGAGGAATAGCTTCTTGAGTAAAGTCACCTTCTTCTTCATTCTCTATATCCTTGTCATTGGTCCATATGTTTACTTATACATTTGTGAGATGCCAAGTTGGAACGAAAAGATGTCCGTGAGCTCGATGGTCATGGCTCAGTTCTCAGTTAAAAATGGAGTTTTCTCATCTGCTCTCTCTTTGTGTTGTCTTGGATCTTCACTAGTCGTTTACAAAATCTTATACATTCTAATTAATTGACATGTATTTGGTTATGAATTTAATTCGAGTTTGAAGAAACAAATTGTGGTGGGATGCATATAAAAATGTAACTTCATTGGTTCAATACATTAATAGAAAGTGGCAGTCGTGTTTGCTCCAAGATCGAAATATTTTGGGGAAATTGCTTGCCCATCTTTATCATTAGGAGTCTCTAACTCAAGTAGAGCCTCTAATTTGAGAGGGTTTGGTGTACTCATTTGAGAGGTTTCTGTTTCTCTGAGCCTTCACTTTTGCAGCAACACCGAAATTTAAAAGAAATAACAAAATCTCAGAAGCTCCCTGAAGAAAAGAAATCTAGAACTTATTGATCGAAAATGTCTGTGCGTGTACAATCAACCCTAATGCCGAACAAATCCGCGGCGCTTCATATGACCATCAATGCCGACTTGGGCTGGACTTGTGTCCGAGCACGTTCTTGGAGAGGAAAAGTACACATTCGTTGAGCAAGTGAAGAATCCTGATTCATGTGCTATCCTCATCAAAGGTACAAAGGCTCAAACTTATACTTCGCAACGGCTAAATTTTGAAGGTCAATTCTGCTTTTCTTTATGTTCATTGATTTAATTGATTTATATAGGGCCTAACGACCACACCATTTCTCAAATCAAGGATGTTGTCCGTGATGGTTTAAGATCAGTGAAGAACACCTTAGAAGATGAGTGTGTCGTACCAGTAAGTGTATCTTATTCTTCACGAAGATGGATAGAGAAATGCTTTTGGTTTCATGCCGTTTATGGTTTATTTACCCTTTCGATAGGGAGCTGGAGCGTTTGAAGTTGCAGCGAGAGACAACAATTAATCAATGAAGTCAAAAAAACTGTTCAAGGGGTAAGCATAAAGTTATATCGCTCTGCTCCATTAATTACCAATTTCTTGAATTTTCTGGTTGCTAATATTCATTGCAGGGCGCTCAACTCGGTGTTGAAGTTTTTGCTAACGCCCTTCTCGTGGTTCCCAAGACACTTGCTGAAAATGCTGGGCGTGATACACAGGACGTTCTCAGTTCTCTAACGGTATTATACTTTTATTTCCTCTTCTTCCGCTATCAATAATTCTCCAAAAGGCAAATCTGACGTTTTTTTTTTTGGATTTATCTACTGATCTTGATGTTACAGAATGAGCATGACAAGGGAAACGTTGTGGGACTGAACCTACAGGATGGAGAACCCATTGATCCTCTATTTACGGGCATTTTCGACAATTACTCGGTGAAACGCTAACTTATCAATTCGGGGTATGTATAAAACCAAAACTCTAATAACAATCGAGGTCTAATTCAGTAGCGGTTGAGTTCAGTTAGTTAATGCGGTTGTCTTGTTTCTTTGCCGATTGATTTGCAGTTGCTATTAGTGGATGAAGTGATTCGTGCAGGAAGAAATATAGGAACCTTGTTTTTATTTTCATCTTTGGGTTTTGTTTCAAGTTTTGAGCCTTTGACCATATGAATGCTGTTATTTTGAGCAATCTTTTTTGCTTTGTATCTTTGGTTGTCATAGATAATCTCGAACTTAACTTCTTTTTTTCTTGTATTAGATAAACGTGATGAATGTTTGGTTTGTGGTCTCTAGTGAAAAACGAAGAAAAAGAGTGAGCTATAGCTATTTTGATTTCCTGGATTGTCATGAAACCGTACTTGTTTTAATATTTGAACAAAACTCAATGTGAAAGAATTTTGGAAAAGTTTTTAGAAAATAATGAAGTTACCTAAGTACCATCATTTTAGATTAAGAAAACAAAATATTTGGTGAATATCTAAAACGTAAAAGCTATTAAGCACAAATTTCTAGCGATTCAATGGGAGAAAGGTAGCAAATTGTTGCATACAAGTCTCAATGCTCAATGGAGATTTCGGCCAAGTCTCAATGCTCACCCGAGAGCTCTGAACCATCACTGTTCTTCATTCTTTGGATTTTGTGCATAGGCAAGTCTCTAATTTGATTATTAAGAGTAATTAATGGATAATCTGTTTTCTAAACCAAGAGCTAGAACCTCACAGTGATTTTTAGATAGTAAGTTGGATTTGACATACATGATTGTAAATTAAATACGGTCTATTGCTTTGCTTCAAAGACCAAGAAATAAATATTCTATGTATGGTAAGTCACTAACATCTAAATTAAAATACTTGTTTAATGTACTGGGTCAGTTGGACTTACCAGACAGAGACTAGAAAAGTAGAAAGTTTGGAAGTAAAATCAATGGTTTGTTTTTCCCCTTTTTGTTGGATTTCTGTTGTCAGACGTAATGACCGCGACTGATTCCTTCTATCTCGACTTGTTGAGAAACCGCGTAAAGCTCTCCCGTTATGCGATGACCAGAGCACGGTTTGATTAAGAGGAAAGGGACTCTGTATGGTCCACCTTTTTCTAGGGTTTGGTAGAACGCCTTTGAATGGTGCGTGACTGGATCTGATTAGATCTTGCGTTAGTGAAACAGCAAAGCTTTTCTACTAATTGCAGTAGGAGGATGCATAATAGTTGTAGTCACTTATAAAATTTAAATTAATTATATGATGACAAAGAGACAGCTAACTTCGTAACATACTTTGGAACTTTTACCTTCCATTGGCCAATCACACAAATTGATTGATTAGATGCAACTCAGAAACAATCTAAGAACTGGATAAAGTGCAAAGAAATTGGTAAAATTTCACAAAATCACAAGATTATTGATAAAAAGCCACAAACATAACAACATTAATAATAATTAAGTTTTATATCCCACAAATCCATAAGTTTTTTGCCCACACAATTACTAAAATTGAATCTAACCATGTTTTGCCATCTTCCTCATCTCCAACTTCCTCATCTGCATCTTCAACTTCTCTACATCTGCGTCTATCTCTGCCTCCAACTTGTCATTCTCCATCTTCATCTTGTCTAGATCCATTTCCGTCTCGTTGTCCCATTTGTAAACCTTCAAGAGAAATTCTTGTTTAAGTTTTTGGGGTTTCCAACCAATTTTTAGAAGAGAAAAAAGGGAGTAATTACCATGTATCGACGGAATCCATCTATTCCTGAGGTAGGAAAACAAAAACAAAAAATCGAATCACTACTATATCTCTACAAATAAAAACAAGGAATAATCTCAATGGATAATCTCTCAACATTACTGTTGAACTTTTTGGGTGATCCAACTCTTTTCTTTTCTTTTATTAGAATCGGATACAATTTTTTACAACACAACACACATACTTATAGTTGTTTCCACTACTTGGCATTAACAACTATTACTAGTCCATACCTCTACTTTAGGTCCTAGGCTAGTTTTACAAGCAAGAGAAGCAACTTGCTTCAAACACAACAACTCGTAACCACTCTAACTTGACTTAGTTAACTTCTAACTAAAACAACATCAACTATGTGTAACTTCTTGTTACACAAACCAATCTTGTCTTTAGCTTCTTGTTTCTCCTCCTCATTGTCGTTGAATTGCTTTAGCTTCTTCTCCCTTGCCTCCTCTGTTTTTGCTTCTTCTTCTTCTTCTCATTGATTTTTAGTTTGATGCATGATTTAATCAAAAGTTCAATTCCCAACATTACCCAAGACAATGACACCCCAAGACAATGACACCAGCAGATCCAGCCTCAGCGAAAAGCGAATATTCTTTACGGCCTACAACTGAAACAAATCGAAAACCTAAGATCCCCGACAGAGAAATGGAAACCCTTCTATAGACACTCGCCAACTTTTGTACAACGGATGTGAGAGTTAGAGAACGTTACCATGGGAGCTTGTAGTGAATTGGCGGCGAGGCACGATCGATCTCCTTCCCTGCGCAACGACGGATCTCATCAGCTTCGGCATCATAGGCGGCATCATCGGAAATTAGGTTTCGCTTTTACGATTTGTGTTTGTGTTTACCGTTTACCCAAGAACAGCCAAAACAAATTACAAATTATAACATTTTAATTTTTGGGCTAATTGTGCCTAATGGGACATTAAAAGGCTTATGAAGCCCATTTTCTAGTTATGCTAATTGCTCACTTGCTGTACTTAACGCGTGGAGTTCACCGCCCCTAAACCATTTCAGACTTGTATGTAGTAGGCATGGGCATTCGGGTTTCGGGTTGGGTTATTCGGTATTTGGGTTTTCGGTTTGATGAATATAAAACCCATTCATGTTATTATAATTATCGGTTCGGATTCGGTTCGTGTATACTCGGGTTCAGGTCGGTTTTCGTGTTGGAGGTCAAAAAAACCCATAAAAACCGGCAGGATACTCGGTTTCGGTTTATGGTTATCGGGTTACGGGTATTTTCGGGTTTTTAAACCGAAATACCCGAAATACCCGAAAAAACTGTAAATTTCCGAAATTCAAGTAAGAAAACAACACAATTGAAAAACTCTATAAATCTAAAACTCTTAAATAAGCAATGTTCATACTTCATAAATCCAAACAAACCCACTAAATAAGCATTCAAAAGCAAAGTTCATAGGTCTACCAAAATCATAATATATCTACAACACAATATATACTTCTTTGCCTTTGCCTTTGTCTCTTGGATTTTTTTATGATGAAGAATCCATCTACAAAAGTCACAATATATAATGAAATAAGTTAACTTACTGAAGAACAAGTAAACATATCAAGAACAAGTAAACATATAAATTACGAAGAATGAAAACAGACACAACACACACACACGACACAATCACATTTTGGAATCCAAAGCATCAGATTCTAAATTTCATGTCTCATGGTTGAAAATAAAAAACAAACTCAACTCAAACTCAATCACAAGATAATATCAATTGAATGAACTAATTGGAAGTCTAAATCGAAACAGACTTTTGCCTATGATAATAATGATTTACAAGGGCATGGTATGCAACTAAACACATCTAAATAAAAACAATACCAGATTCCATAGACAAGGGCATGGGTATACCACTAAACTAAACTCATCTCTACAAACATTCCAAGAATACCTACAGAGTCGCTACACAATATGCAGAAGAAAAGATGTAACAATCATAACAAAAAGAACAGAGTCCAACGAATGAATAGCATACTTTAACACATATTTTTAAGTCATATTAGCGAAAATCTGATCATCATACGTTGACTTGATAACAGTGTAGTTAAAAAGACAAAAGAGATGGATCTGATGATAACTTACTTGGTCTGGAGTTTTCTGTTTTACCCCAGTTCCAGAAGAAAGCTCGAGTAGGTGTGAAGTTCTTGGAAGTAGAACTTGATTTACAGAAGAAATCTGGACCGTTAGATGAGATCTTAAGGTTTTGGAACGATCTAGAGAAACCAAGAAGAGAGCTTCGGTGAAATTGTTGATTACGGGAGAGATTGCTGAGATTAGTCAAAGAGATTGATTCGAGAGACATAACCGAATTAATCAGTTTAGTCGGCTTTTGTTATTTGATTTTTAGGGTTTTCAATTAAGGAAGCTGAAGAGTCTAATGCCTAAAATAATAATGTCATATTTGTATTTGGGAAATTCGGTTAACCGCGGGTTTCACGGGTATACCCGAAGCCGAAACCGAAACCCGACAAGTATAGAAATCATTCGTGTAATAGCCACTATCCGAATCCGAACCGAACCTGGCTCTTTCGGTTTGGGTTCGGTTCGGTTTTCGGGTTCGTATAATATGCCCAGGCCTAGTATGTAGTACAGTAATAGACTAGTGTACAAATATTTTCACTAATCAGATTGACAATTATAAGCTCAAAATGACTGGAAGATCTTGAATAACTCTCAATATAGGATCATAACAAAACAAATAAAGAAAACAAAAAGTCATTTGCTGATAGTGATACATAATGATGTTGTTCATCATTCATCTCTTTTCAAAGATCCTTTAAATCATGATGTTGGAGTTTTATCAATAAAAATGACTAATTTTTCTTTGATCCGGCCAGCAAAACACCAACTGGATTCAATTAAACAAAGACTTTCAAATTTAGAGCTTTCTAATAATTAAACCAGTAAGCAAATAAAACAAAGACTGTGACACAAGAGACTAAAAAGATATGATTTTTATTATTGAAACAAAAAACAAAAAGCTCAAAAGATAGAATGTCTCAAATCATAAATAGATCTAACAACATCACTATTTAAATAAAACTCCGGCGACTCAAAAAGCCAACTGAAGAAGAGAATCACCGGAAAATGAGAAAAAACAAAACGGGAAAGATAGGTTTTGAGCTAATAACCAAAACTGCGGTGGTGGTTGTTTTTTATAAGCTGCTCAAGCTTTAGTGGCCGGGTTAAGCTCATCCCAAGCTTCAATCCAAGTGACCATAGCATCTGCAAGCTTGTCAAAGTACGGGTCCAAGGAGCTCAGCTTCTCCTTCACCATCTTAGACAGCTCAATGTAGCATTGCTGAACCGTCACAGCTTCTTTCGAAAGCTTAACGTTCTGGAAGAATGGAATGATATCCTCCTGCCAGAAAATTCCCTTGTACTCCTTCTTCAAGTTCACAAACGGGTTGCTCGCTTTGCTATGGTAAATGTAAGGAAGACCCGTCTTCACTCCCAATCCCAAATGGTCACAGATCACCTAAATTACCGATTCATACGATTATTTGGTAAGGATACAAACATAGTCTAATAAGTAAGAAGAGGAATGTGAAAGTTAAGTTACCTTGATACACCAACCAGCCCACATATCGTCGTAACGACCAATAGGCTGACCATCACCCATGAGACCAAAGTACATAGCCGGACCAATGAGCTCACGGTCAAAAGCCAAGTTCATGCCACACATTGGAAAAAGTGTTCCCTTTGGGATGGTCATGACAGCATCCACATACCTTGTGTTCCTTTCCTTAGGCTTGACAAGTTGGGTCGGGGCATCGTAATCAGGAATGTTGAGCCAGAGACCGTGAGAAACAGCGGTGTGAACACCCTCACGGAGACTGAAAGGGTATCCACGAACGAAATCAGCACCTTCACGGTATGGATCGTACAATGTGTTGAAGAACAACGGAGTCGATGGGCAGAGAAGGTTCTTGATGTGTTGCTCAAGAGCATTCACAGGTTTCCCAGATGGATCCTTAGCAACCTATAACACATGACAACAACAACAACAACAAAATTAAGAAACATGAGAAACAACACATTACACGTGATTAAACCAACACATTGTGAAAGCAACATCAATGCTACAATCATGGCGTAACTGAAACACTCGATTCTTAGAACAAGCCCCACAAGAATGGAACTTTTCTTTACCCTTTGTGACAATGGACATACAAGAATCTCGTGAAGTTAACTTCTAATGAAAATTGCATCACTAAAAACTACCTAAACATTAGAAATCATGACCATTTACACAATTTGCAATTCTGAAAACAACAGATCCAGAACCATCAAGCAGATTTAGGTCAAAATTCTCTACCTGACCTAAACAGTTCGAATTCGATTTCAATTTAAAAACTTTGAGATCTATCAAATCTACCGATACTATCACCAGATCTCGCATACATAACCTCAAATCAGATCTATAAATCAAAATCGACGAAGATTTCAATCGATTAGAGAATTCTGGAGAACTTACGAAGCAATCGTCGTCAATAGTGAAGACGTACTTCTTCTTAGACACCATGTATCCAAAACAACGACAAGCAGAATCCTTGAAGGAAATGCAGGAAGCTTTCGGGCCCAGAATCCGATTGATATCGTTCCTGTTGTAGAGTTCGTAATCGAATCCTTCAGGTACAGCGATCGTCTTCGATGGATCTCCGTCTTGAACGATAATCAAATGGTACGGCTGAAGAAACGGTCTCCACATCTCGAGGAAATCGAGGTTACGGATCGTTGGGATCACGATATCGAGCTCATCGGTCAACAATGGGGTTGGATTCACCGCGATTCCTTTGGTATTCGCCGGATCGACCATGGTTGGATTTTCACAGAGAGGAATTTGGGGAAGAAGACGAAGAAGAAGAGATTTGAGATCTCGGCGTTTGAAACTGAGGAGAGACTTAAGACCGTAGGTTAATTTTTATAATGGATTTGGCACGTGTGAGTAATTTGTGTGAAAGTGTGTGAAGTTTTGGGTACGTGGAGGGTAAAGACTTGTTTTAACGGGTCAAAGGAAAATTGTAACCCTTGTTATTATGGTGAGAAAGTGAAGACTTTTCTATTTTTTGTTCTTTTGATGTTCCGTTTGTTATGGAGTTGTAATTACATTTTGTCTTATTTGGTTTTTTTAGTAATCATAATAATTAAAATTGCAGAAAATCACATTACTTTATAATTAAATTGCAGAAAATTACAAAGTTTTTAAGCTTATCATCTACTCTAGTGGATACATTTAGGTTTTTTTTTTTTGTCGGCGGATACATTTAGATATTTATCTCCAATAGTTTAAATGTGAATTCTTTTGGTTTTGGCAGGTACTTCTGTAGAAGAATATCCATATTTTTTTGGAAATATTATCGATTTGAGCTTTTGGGTCAACATCTTTACTGTTTACTGATACAATTTTTTTAGAAACTAAATTATTTTGACTAAAGATTTCACAAGTATTGAATATAGTATTATTTCTATAAAAAAATAATGATAAACATTAACTCTTTTGCGAACAATTACAAATATACGTTACATATAAAGTTTAATATATACAAAAGAGTGTTAGATTTGCAATACTAAAGTAATTTGTTTTTGGTTTAAGTTAATCGTTTCCTCAAAAATGTATTTGTAACAGTATACTCGAGAGTCATTGAAAAGTTGAAATTATTAGGTCTGTTAACGTTACGAAGGAGTAAATATACCTAACAATTTAATCGATTTCGGTTTCTTGCTTACTTGATTTAGTTACATTAACACAAATGTATAATTGTGTGCGTTTTTAACAAACCAAAAACAAAAGTCTCGCCGAATTAAAAGAGGTTAGATATAAAACCGAACTATAATTAATAGTACTACTTTTTGACTAGAGTGTAACATCAGTAAAGGTGGTAATTAGGATGTAAATAGGCTTCTTTCTACGAAATTTAAAACTATATTCTACTTTACTATGGAACGAAGGAACATTCGCATGTGGGAAGCTTTATTTTAATTTTGACATTCCTTTTACAGTTTTAGTTTGTAGCCAAAGTTGGTATATTATATACCATATAATTATCGAATAACTCTTAACCAACGAATAAAATATTATCAACAAATATAATTGATTTTTTTTCTCTAACATCTAACTAAGCATAAAAATCATTGGAATTTGATATTATACGTCGTGGGTCGCTCGTCGATGCACGTTTCGTATGATAATTGCATGCATCGTGAAAAATTCGTAAGACTTTTCTTGTTTGTTTAATCAAGTAAACATTACATGAACATGAACGCATAATCATGACACTACACAGTAGATCTCATACTTTATTAAAAAAGTATCCATCTGGAAAAGAAAAAAAAAACTCAAATTTTCGATCCCATCTAACGAAAGCATAAATAATAACAGTTTGGTATATTCTAATAAGGTAAATCAAAAAACAAACTGAAGTTATCTATATGATATAACTATTACATAAACTGATTAATAATTTAGACGACTTTTTTAGATTAGGCCGAAATCATTCGTAGGATTAGAGAAAAAACAACAAATATCACAAATGTTGCTAAAATACATGGGCTTAATTTTTTTGGTTTGGGCCATTGTAAATTTGTAATAGATAGTCCATTAATGATTTTTTTTTCTTTCAAAAATTCCAAAAATTTAAAAAGGGGAAAAACAAACCCTAATTGCTTCTCCTTCGTTTCTTCACTCGCCGTTATCGTCTTCATCTTCTTCCTGAGTTTTACTCCGATCTAAAAACTCATACTTTTACACAAATTCGATTCATTTGAAGGTGAATTCGAAAACCCTCGGAGCGATAGATGGGTTCACGACAGGGTCCACCGAAGCATCAGAACAAATTCGCTTGGGTACCTAAAGCTGGAGTGAAGGTTAACGAAACGGTAATTGAAATTTATCTGCCATTTCTTTACTAAAAACAATGGATAGTGTTAGCTAGACTCTTGATTTTGACTGAAATTTATGGTTTTTAGGAAGTTGGAGGGAGGTTTAGACCACTATCGGAGATTACCGGAGTTTGTCTTCGTTGTAGAGAGCAGATTGCTTGGAAACGCAAATATGGAAAGTACAAAACTTTAACCGAACCAACTAAATGGTATGATTCTGTTATCTGTTGGAATGTGAATTGAATGATTCTTTTCTCTGTGGGTCGAATTTGAGAGCAAAAGATTGTTTTTTGTGTGCAGTCAGAAGTGTTTGAAGCGTAATGTTCGTCAAGCATATCATAAGTTATGCACTGGTTAGTGTTTTGATTGTTTGATTTTGTTATCTTACGCTTTGGTGAAGAAGAATGATGATATAAGAAGAGTGTTTTGTTCTTGATTTAATTGATGTGTTATGGTATGAAACTGGTATAGGTTGTGCCAAGGAGCAAAAAGTGTGTGCAAAGTGTTCTCAGGGTGCTGAACAAATCATGGGAAGGTAATTGAATCTTGAATGAAAGTCTTTAGTTTGCTTATTCTAGATGTTCGATTGGTAGATAAGGTTAAGCTAATGTAGAGGTAATTGTTCGTTTCTCGCAGAGATATCTACGAGGTAGAAGCTGAACAGAAGATGCTTGATGAGGTTAGTCTATTAGTTATTATGATTCTGCCTTGTAAAGTCCCATTTCCTGCCTATGGAAGCTTAAAAAGGGATTCTGGGTGCAGACTATCAAGAACGCTCGGGAAAGGGATCGAAGGACGCTTTTACGAGCTGTAAGTTTCTGTAGTTATACATAGCTAGTTCCAAGCAACTCACTTTGAAGATTGTGTGAGATCCTAAAGTTGTGGTATTTGCTTGACACAGATGAACAAAGATAGCAAACCAAAAAATTCAGATGAAGAAGCGACAAGGAGCGGTAGTAGCAAGGTTGGGGAAGTGTTTCCTTCAACATCACTCGAAGAATACGCAAACAAGTCGGGAAGAATTAGCGGGATAATTGGTCAAGGAAGTGTCCCTGATCATACCCCTGAAGATGAAGATGAAGTTGATGAAGATGCTAGTGAACCTGAATCAGATGAGGATCACAGTGGTAATGATGAACATGATTTTCGCAAAGAAAGCGATACACATGAATCATCTCAACAAAAAAAGTAAACTAAATTTTGGCTGTAGCATTATTGTGAGACTTTTCAAAACTGATTATGCTTGTTATTTTGATAAACTCTACTTAGTTTATGATAAGAATAAAAGTGATTATTCATCATCCATTTACACTAAGCTTGGCCATCTAATCTCCAAGTGGCACTCATATGCTTTTGCCACAAGTTTTGCCACTAATCAATTTTATACATAGCAAAGTGTCATTAATATATGTAATCCTACTCCTATATATATGAGTATGGGAAGTGTGCGAGCTGGAATTTCACACAATAGAATTTGTGAAGATTCTACGAAAAAGAGCTTCTTTAGAGTTTCAAACACTTAGAGTGAAAGAGATAGAATTAGAGTTCTTAGAAGTTGTTATTTATCAAGAACAGAGCTGTTTTTGTCTTATTATAACTCAGAAAATCGGATCCCCTCAAATGAGGGGGGTACATGCTTATTTATAGAGAAATATAATTCGGTTGAGACACAGTGATGGGCCGTTAATGGGCCTCTGTCTTCTGGACTTTGACCGTTGGGCCGGTTTGGCGAATACGACGTCGTTTTAGGCTTATCGATTCTTCTAGGAGAGATTTGACCCCTACAGTTAGCCCCCTAGTTCAACAGTTTTATAAATAAAAGTGTTGAAGTAAGGGTGTCCGAGTGAGGAATCGATTTCCGTTTAGACGGTTTACGTGTTGATGATGATGCCGAGCCCAGATGACATGATTTGTACCCAATTTCGACGAGTTGACCGTGTGACGTTATGAGCGAGTCGATTTCGATCCTGCGAAGTCGCGAGCTGATCGAGCTCGTAATACGCGAGCTGCTTTTGAAGATGCGAGTTGTTGATGACGCGAGGTGATTCGAGAAATTAACCGCGAGATGGCGAAGTGAAGTCACAAATCGGTTTTGGCGAGATGACGAGATTGTTTCCAACTTCGGCGAACTGGCCGATACGATGCTAAGCGGCGAGACGAAGACGTATAAGTGTGTGAACAAGCCTCGGTAAAAACCTTGTCTAGAAAACCCGGTGGGAAAAAACCAGACCAAGGGGAAAAGAGCACAAGTCACACACTCGTTCAAGTTGCCATTATCGCTGAGTCCCAAATTCGGCGAGCCGATCGATACGAGTTATCTGCGAGTCGATCTCGAATTTGCGAAGTAGCGAGATGAAGTCGCGGGTCGATTTGACGAAGATGAAGTCGCGAGTTGATTTGACGAAGACGAAGTCGCGAGTCGATCTGACGAAGACGAAGTCGCGAGTTGATCTGATGAAGTCGCGAGTTGCTTTGACGAAGATGAAGTCGCGAGCTGATCGGACGAAGACGAAGTCGCGAGTTGATCTGATGAAGTCGCGAGTTACTTTGACGAAGATGAAGTCGCGAGCTGATCTGACGAAGTCGCGAGTTGCTTTGACGAAGATGAAGTCGCGAGCTGATCGGACGAAGACGAAGTCGCGAGTTGATCTGATGAAGTCGCGAGTTGCTTTGACGAAGACGAAGTCGCGAGTTGATTTGACGAAGACGAAGTCGCGAGTCGATCTGACGAAGACGAAGTCGCGAGTACCCCCCTCCTTCTAGCACCAAATTGTGCGAGCTGGAATTTCACACAATAGAATTTGTGAAGATTCTACGAAAAAAAGCTTCTTTAGGGTTTCATACACTTAGAGTGAAAGAGATAGAATTAGGGTTCTTAGAAGTTGTTCTTATTTATCAAGATCAGAGCTGTTTTTGTCTTATTATAACTCAGAAAATCGGATCCCCTCAAATGAGGGGGGTACATGCTTATTTATAGAGAAATACAATTCGGTTGAGACTAACAGTGATGGCCCGTTAATGGGCCTCTGTCTTCTGGACTTTGACCGTTGGGCCGGTTTGGCGAATACGACGTCGTTTTAGGCTTATCGATTCTTCTAGGAGAGATTTGACCCCTACATGAAGCAAATATAAGAGAAAGATGAGAGGACGTAAGATTAATAATATCAAGAAGAAACACATATTTAAGTATATCTCTTATATTGTTCTATTATCACTCTCTCTCTTTAGATCTAATCACAAAGCTTATATAATATCTATATATAGTATACCTCCACCGTATGATATAATTAGTATATTCACAACACGTTATCAACACGATCGTCTCTATCCGTTGAGCCGTCGAAATATCGTAAGCACGATCGTCTCTTAATCCGAGTCATTTTTAATCCGTTGCGATTATACGTAAGGGAGGTAACATCCAAACTTATTTTTGATTTAGATTTTAATATATATTGAATTTATCTAAGATCATAAATATAATATTCTTAGAGTGGAAGGTTACACCACCTCTTTATATATATGCATGCATCTTGATTATTATATTTAATTATGCTATTATAATGCTTGCATATTTATTTGAAAAGTAAACTATATAATCAATTAATTTTAAAAAATTATTAGTTTGAATTTATTAAAGATATGGTGATCATATAAAAATTTGGAACTATCGATCGGTCAAAAACGACATCGAACGAATGAAAGGATAATATCATATTTCCGTCATCACCTATAAAATGGTTTAAGAGATATTTAACCATTAATCCGTCCATATTAATTAGCTCCATTCCCAGAAGTGAATGTGGTAGCATCTCATAATAATAATAATTGGACAAGGATGCGGACACGGTAAAAACCGTAGTCACGGTTATAAATAAGGTGATGGACGAAGACGTAGAATGAGAATTTTAATTTAATTTCAACGAAAAGAAAACCAATGAAGATGCTTGCATTGTGAAAAGAAAAAATGAGATCACTTGTTACTAATGTGGCATGAAAGGAAAATGGGTACGTATATGTCGTACGCCAAATTTCAGTCCATTATATCAAGAACCGCGTAAATAAAAATGAAATTTTGTTAAAATAAATCTCGATGTCGTAATCCTTGTTGATCTAGTAGAATCAAAAAAATATAAAAGGAAATATAATGACTATGATCGATGGTTAAGAAAAATAAGGATTCAGTATTGCTTTCCATGTTTAGTACTAAATGAAGATTTATGTTGCTATTATGCTTAATTATTTTTCATTTTTATTTGAATTTAGAATTCAAAAGAAAATAAATTCTTATGAGAATTTATTAAGCACGTGTCAATATAATATTGGACAGTGCAAATGCTTAAGAAAATCATATAGCTAAGACATGCTTGTATGTAATCGTACATACATAGAATATAGATGGCAAAATTAATAAACTTGAAGTTTATTAACTTGTTTAAAATATATTTTGGTAGTAAACTAGAAGTTTTACTACTTGGTCAAAGAATTTATGACCGTCATGCCATCTCTCGAATAAATAATGATATTAAAAATCATTGAAAATTTATGTGAAAACAAGAAGTTTTTCACGTAGCATGTCTTAAGCAAAAATAAGGCCACCATAAGAGATAAATCGATGAGTCGCCGTTTTGGGTAAATCAAACTCATTTGATATGGTAGTTGAGTTGTTTAATCTCCAAAATTACGCCCTGAGTATAACGAGTCTAGAAAGAGATTCGGTTTAGATAAATGGGCCAGAAGATCCATTATCTTTAGAGGGTGTATTATGAATCCCGAAATAAATGTTAAAAGGATCCGGATAAAAAGCATGATCCAAGATGGATATGCCGATCCTAAAATGGGACTTAATGCGAGATGGATGGACAAAGAATGTCATCATCTCGAGGGGGAGAGTTAAAGAATCTCACATCGATAAGTAAGTTGGTAATTTTGGTGAGTTTACATCCCAAGTATGATATCTTGGTAAATTAACATCCCAAAGTTTATCACTTACTATATGTCGAGGTAAAATAGAACATACATAAGGTTATGTTCATATTCAAAATGAGAAAAACGGATGACCAGTAATGATAAAATTAATCTTTATGATTTGACATAGAACATGCAGTAATGCATGTAGTATATTAAGCCATCAAGAAGGGATGTGCTTATTGTATGATTTGCACTCATTTTGATGAGAATTTTCCGTGGGGAAAATATTAAGTAGTTGGTATCCTTGAACAAGTTAATGTGAACCTGAAGTTCAAAATTTCAAAGGATCGCTACTATATTGCAAATCAAAAGCTGATGGATGAGATTTCAAGAAAAAAATTATCATAGATCCTCATATTTATAAACTTGAAAGTTTAAAGGATAATTCATAGAATAGAAAAGAGGAAATCTCATATTCCAGTTGATATGTTCCAAGAATAATAGATGTCTCGGAAGGAGAATCTATCAAGTCTATAGCACGTAAAAGACGTGATAGACTACTCTGGTTCCAAAAAATAAAGAAAATCCTCGAAAAGAAATTGGAGCAAATTAAAAGGAGGATTAAACTCTTAAAGAGAGTAAAGAGACGTGGTTAATGATGAAATCAGGTACCTGAAAGAAATCATTGAGAATGATTTAGAGATCTCGATTAACCATGTAAAATAAAAAAAGGGAACCAAAGAGAAAATGTATGTCGACATAATAAATAATAAAGCACGCTGAATAATTAATGAGGATTATGACTCCGCTCTGAGGATAAGCGTAGAGAGAAAAGTATTGGCCAATAGGTTAAAAGAGGCAATCAAGTCTTTATTACTCGTTTGAAGAACAAGAGATGTTTGGACCAGTAGTCAGAACATCAAAATGATTTGTCCATGAAAAGAAATAGACAAATCAAAATGATTTGTCCATGAAAAGAAATGGACAAAATGACTTGTAGTGCGTTCAATATTTATAATCCTAGAAGGATTAATGATATCATTATTATGTTCCCGGAACTCTATGCGATTGAAACTCCTAAAGAGTTATCGCAATTAGTATAATGAAATAATTTGGAATTGAAAACATTGGAAGGAAAACGATCTCCTCAGGTATTTCAAAATTGTAATGAGAAATGTCTAGAGGCATAAGTGAAAAGGGTCTAGATGAACTCGAAACAGAGAAACGTCGAGAAGACGTTAAGAATTTAGATATCGATCAGCTACACCCAAAGTGGAAAATTATGGGGTGGCAATGATAATGAAATGCGTGGATGTACTCTTTTTATCCTATCATGGTTTTTGTCCCATTGGGTTTTTCCATGAAAGGTTTTTAATGAGGCAGCATAAAACACGCAAAAACTCCCAAGAGAATGGAATATATTATCGGAATGCATCTCGTAATGATGATGTTTCCAGGGAGAGAAATATGATGATGAGCGTGGTTGTACTCTTTTTCCCTTATCATGGTTTTAGTTCCACTAGGTTTTCTATGACGAGGTTTTTAACGAGACAGCTAAGAACACGCCAAAGATAGATATATAAGAGAAATGTTGTAAAAAGAAAGGTCTATCAGTCTTCCACATGTTTTGTCATATATTGATGAAATCAAGACAAACGAAGAGAATGATCAAAGTGAATCGCTCTTTCGAGTCGATGAAGAAACAAGATTTATTTGAGGGGGAGATTCCATCTACGAAAATTATGAAGAGAAGATCATCTCAATCATTTCTAGGAGAGAGACTACACTCTTTTCTTTACCATGATTTTTCCATTGGGTTTTTCATGGAAGATTTTTAACGAGACAGTCTGAGACATTGTATATCGAAGATGATGAATACTCAAGGGGAAATGTTAAAAATAAAAGTGATTATTCATCATCCATTTACACTAAGCTTGGCCATCTAATCTCCAAGTGGCATTCATATGCTTTTACCACAAGTTTTGCCACTAATCAATTTTATACATAGCCAAGTGTCATTAATATATGTAATCCTACTCCTATATATATGAGTATGAGAAGCAAATGTAAGAGAAAGATGAGAGGACGTAAGATTAATAATATCAAGAAGAAACACATATTTAAGTATATCTCTTATATTGTTCTATTATCACTCTCTCTCTTTAGATCTAATCACAAGCTTATATAATATCTATATATAGTATACCTCCACCGTATGATATAATTAGTATATTCACAACAGTTTACTAATAAAGCTAAGATTTTTTGGAGTTATTATTAGGTCTGGGCATTCGGTTAACCGATCGGTTTTCGGTTTGGGTAATTCGGTTTTCGGGTTTTCGGGTTTATGAATCTATAAACCATTCGGGTTTTGTAAAAATTCGGTTCGGATTCGGTTCGGTTAGGGTCGGGTTCGGTTCGGTTTGCGGTTTTGGGATTGAAAACCGAAATTAACCGAAATTTATTTGGATTCGGTTAATTTCGGTTTTTGAACCCAAAAAACCCGAATAAACCAAAAATTACCCGAAAAACCCAAATTACCCGAAAATAAACCAAAAATTACCCGAAAATTACCCGAATAAACCGAAAATAAACCGAATCCGATCCTAAATAACCTATGAATTTTTGTATATAATATATAAATTTCGAATTCGACCCAAAAAAATATATATATATTATAAATTTCGGTTTATTCGGGAAACCGAAATTAATTCGGGTAAACCCGAAACCGAACCCGAAACCCGAGCCCTTTGAAAACCGAACGGGTTTTGACTATAAACCGAAACCGAACCGAACCCGATTTTTTCGGGTTGGTTTCGGGTTTGGTTTTCGGTTTCGGTAAATATGCCCAGCCTAGTTATTATTATTGATGTAACGTATGGGCTTGGATAGGCCCAATTAACACCAACGTGTAATACACTGTAGAAACTCTCAAGAAGTCAGTCAACTGGATTACCAAACAACAAATGAGAGACTAACTAAACAATAAACGTGAACAAGAATGTTTGGAATTAGAAAAAAATTTGGTAAGTGGCATTAATGCTTGTGCATTAAGTCAGATTAGTATTACACTTGGCACAAAAAATAACCATTCTCTTCTCCCACTAAAGCAACCTTTTTTGGCTATCTCATTAAAACTCTGCACGCAAAAACACCCAAAAAGCTGGATTTTTCTCCATTTTCAATGAATAATTATGAGTCTTTATACTCATTATAATTCAAAGATTAATTACAAAGACTTGTAAGCTAATTGGTCATTTCTTGTTTTCTAATTCAAAATCTTGTTAATCAATTTGGATTATCTCCTAAGCCTAAATACGTCGAGATTCTTCATTGTCACTTGTCAGACTTCAGACTAAAGAAGAAGAAGAGTCTCTTTCTCTCTCTTTCTCTCAAGAGAAAATGGGTTTCTTGAGTTCTTCAATCTTTTTCAAGTTTGGAATTTCTGTAATCTTTATAGTTTCTTTCTCTGGTTATGCTCCTGCAGGTAAGCCCTAAAGATTCTATCTTTATTCAAGCTTTTCTAAGTTTTGCTGTTACTTTCTAGGGTTTTATTTCATCTCTCAGTCCGAGTGCAATTTTCCTTCTGGGTTTTCTCTAAATTGAACAAAACTTGAATATTAAATATAATTATTTGCTAGAAGCTTGTGTTTATTGAGTTTATTTAAGTAGATAAAGAGATTAAGAAGTTGTTTTGTAATATTTAGCCGTTGGGTAGTTTTAATTAGGGTTTCAGGGAGGTTTATTAGTCACAACAGAGACAGAATCTTTGAAACAAGAAAATGAAAAAAAAAGGTTAAATAGTTGTGTACTCATGATAATGTTGCTTGTGGTATTGTTTTTCAGAAGCTTATGATCCATTGGACCCAAATGGGAACATTACTATCAAATGGGATATCATATCTTGGACTGGAGATGGCTATGTGGTATGTACATTCATTGAGCTTGAATTTGGGACATTTCTTGAAAATCTTGTTTTTGAAATGTTCGATTTTGTTAAACGGTGCCAGGCGACTGTAACGGTGTATAATTTCCAGCAATATCGACACATTCAAGCACCAGGTTGGACTATTGGATGGTCATGGGTTAAAAAAGAGGTTATATGGGGAATGATTGGAGGACAAACAACGGAACAAGGAGATTGTTCAAAATTCAAAACAAACATTCCTCATTGCTGTAAAAGGAAACCTTCCGTTGTTGATCTTTTACCCGGAACACCGTACAATCAGCAAATCGCTAATTGTTGTAGAGGCGGTGTGTTAAACTCGTGGGCTCAAGATTCCGCAACCGCTGTTGCTGCTTTCCAGCTTACAGTTGGACAAGCTGGAACCACAAATAAAACGGTTAGAGTACCGAAGAATTTCACTCTTAATGCTCCTGGACCCGGATATACTTGTAGCCCCGGGAAGATTGTAAAACCGACTAGATTCATCGGTACTGATAAACGTAGAGTTACACAAGCATTAAGTAAGTTAATCTCTTCCTGAAAATGTACGAAAGTTTATTCTTAAGTCTAATTGAGTTTTTCGCTTTATGGTGTAACAGTGACTTGGAATGTAACTTGCACATACTCCCAGTTCTTAGCTCAGAAGACACCTACTTGTTGCGTATCGCTTTCGTCGTTCTATAACAGCACAATCGTTCCTTGTCCGACGTGCTCTTGCGGATGCCGTAACATTTCTCAGCCAGGGAATTGTGTTGAGTAAGTTCTTCTCATTACTCTCATTACCTCAAAAATCTATCTAATTCTTCAATTAATGTATTCTTTGTCGAAAACACAGCCCGAAAGGTCCACGGATAGCGTCGGTTATTCAAAGTTTAGGGAAGAACGCCTATGTACCGCCTTTAGTCCAGTGTACTAACCATATGTGTCCAGTAAGAATCCACTGGCATGTGAAAACTAACTACAAAGCGTATTGGAGAGTTAAAGTGTCCATCACAAATTTCAACTACAACATGAACTATTCGCAGTGGAATTTAGTCGTGCAGCATCCGAATTTCGATAATCTTACTCAGACTTTCAGCTTCAATTACAAACCATTGACTCCTTATGCTTCCATAAGTAAGTACCATCATCCATCAACTTTGGTTACATAACTAAATGATACAATCTTGATTTCTTGAAATGTGTTTTTTTTTTAATTTGTGTAGATGATACTGGCATTCTTTGGGGAGTAAAGTTCTACAATGATTTCTTGATGCAAGCCGGACCGTCGGGTAATGTACAATCTGAGTTACTATTTCAGAAAGAAGCATCATCATTCACATTTGAGAAAGGTTGGGCGTTTCCAAGAAGAATCTATTTCAATGGAGATAACTGTGTGATGCCTCCTCCTGATTCTTATCCTTGGCTTCCAAATACCGGTCCACGCAAACTAATCGGTTCTCGGTTTGCAGCAATCGCGGCATCGATCACCTTGTTAGTGACTGTGTTCTTGTATGGAAACTTGTAAGAATCATCAAGTGTAGGATTTAATTATTTGAACTGGTTCAAAACCCATTAGAGAGAATATTGATTGTTATTAGCTTATTAGAGAAAACCACTTGCTCATTTGGTTTATAAAAACAAACATAACTACCTTTTCTCTATACACACTAGAGAGAAACAAAAGCCACCAAATGTTTTATTACTTTACTTGTTTGGTCGTCTCTTACTAATTTCTCTCTTTAACAACATACTTGTAAATCGCAAATTACCCAATGAACATTTCTCCTTTTGAGGTTGTTCTGAACATAGTGTCGTTGGCGAAGATTCTATCACGGCAGAGATTTGTTTAGACACCAATGGAGATGAGCATGATCATATATGTTGAATGTTTCAAAATCAAGACTCATTTCCAAAAATGCAAGGTAGTAAAGATTGGTGAAACATTCCTTTCCAAAGCTGAGTTAAAACATTCTAAACTTGAGATGATCGATCACATGTATTTCAATTCTTGATGAAAATCGTTAATTCTATGCTCGGTCGTGAACGAGACTAAGAAGAGAGAGAGCAGAAGAAAACAAGGTTTAGTGATCTTTTTACTCGACTTCTAAAATCAGATTCTTAACTTGACATATTCTTGATGAATTTCGATTTTTGATGATTTTGATATTATATAGAATGGTGGAGAGAGTTCTTGGAGGCCGTACACAAGACGTGTGGTATGTTCGATTTATTCGATTTATTCGGATTTTGTTTCTGCTTCACTTGTATTTGTATCCTATATGATATTAAGACTTGTATATGCAGGGCGTTGGACTTAAGAATGCGGGGAACACTTGTTACATGAATGCGCTTCTTCAATGTTTAACTCACACTGAAGCGTTAATTGAGATGCTTGATGCACAACATCGCTGCCATTGTAAGACACTTGAATGCTTATTTCTTTTGAGTTACATTTTGCTCTAATATACAATGGGTGGGTTTTTTTCTAGGTGGAAATCGGAAATTTTGTGCACTAATGGCTCTCAAGAACCACGTCGAGACAGCACTTACGAATTCAGATTCATTTACTCCTGAGGAATTTGTGAACAAGCTCAACTGCATGGTTCTTCTACACTTTTCACACTTTCTAAACCTATTAGGGGATACTTTGTTCACTTATTTACTTTACAACAGATATTTCAAACGCTTTCTTACCTTACCAACAAGAGTATGCACATGAATTTCTAATCGAAGCTCGAGAATTGTTGTGTAGATGCGACAACGGATATCTGTTTTCAAGATATTAACATAGTTGACCATATCTTTGTTGGCTCTCTAAAAAAACTTTGTAAGAAGTTATTAACAAAGTTGAGCATCTATGAAAATTTTGAATTTGGATTGTCAAGGTCTCGATGAAAATTTTAAATTTGGGTTTGATCGTGTTCTCGGTGGTCGATTTGAGTGCAAGCTTGATTGCTGTAGTTGGGAAGGATTGGTATGTTCATGTGGCTTGAGTTGAGTTTTTTGGTTTTTAGGTTTTTCGGTTTGTAATTTTCAAAAATTTCAGGGATTTGGGCTTGAGAATTCAGAGAACATGTCGTACCTTAATGCAATCCTTCAGTGTATAACTCACACAAAGTTGTTAATAGACTTACTAGATAAGCACATATATAGACATCCATGCTACTGTATGATTCTCACTCTTGCACTTTTGTTTTGATTTTGAGGTTACAATTGTTAATCTCCCTAACGAGACAAACAAAAACTCAACTCGAAAAATGGAAGGTTCGACTCTTTTTCTTTGTATTAAAAGAAGATTAAATTTTCAGTTTTATCTTTACTTTTAGCTTATTAATTACTTAGTTTTAATAATTGGAGAGGTTAAAGGTAACATAAAATATACTTCAGTTTATCATTTGTGAGAAAAAAAACTTTAAACAACACTTATAATGAAAATAACACTACAACTTAGATGACCATATATTGCACATATATTTAGATTTGGCGAATCCATTAAATGAAAATCAATATAATCCTTGTTTTTACTTGGAGGTTTTAATTTGATCTTCCGCTGGATGGTTGTGTTTAAAATCGACGAATCTGCTTTCTGAAAACCAATTTGATCCTTCTTATTTGGAAATTCTCGAAAATTTCTACCTATATGAGCAAAAAAATATTTTCTTAAATGTATTGATATTGTAGAGTTTGTAAGGCTTATGGTTTTAAGCATCCATGTGATCGCATAGCTGGTAAAAAGAGCCATGGACTCTTCACTTTGACCATGTTAGAAAGCCATTCTACAAAAACTTAGTTGTGTTCAATGCAACGTTATTGAAATCATTAAAATCACTGAAATCAAAAACATAAATAAATTTTAGAAATTCTTCATTATTTTATGGATTATTATTAGGATGAAAAAATCAATTACAATACTTTGAAGAAATGGAGTAACAGAGTATTTCAACATTTGGAGGATTAATGTAATAGGTATTTTTCTCACATAAAGTGGTTTTAATATATCCATTTTTCTCAAAATAAAAAACAATTACTAAGCGAAAAACAATGTCTAGCATAAGTCTCCACTCCACATTGTTTCAAGGACAAAAAGATTCGAATGAACAAAAAACTCTTAAAGCTGAAGAAGAGGAAAGATCTTAAAGTTGGTTATAATTTTGAGAGCTTTTCTGGAGATGAAAAAGGTTGTTATCTTGATAGCTTTTCAGCGAACAGTTAATCCTTGAATTGCTGCAGCAGATGATGATGATACTTGAGAACCTTCCTCTGTAACCTTGTTCGATTCGATTGTACTTATGATGTTTGCAATGTTATCCTACACAAACACACAGAAACACACAAAAATCAGATTTTGGAAGATGCTTCATTGCTTTGTATTGAAATGAAGTGACAGTTGTTGTATTTACCCTCCAAGTCGCAAGCTTTGTTTGAAGTGATTGCCATTGCTTTGACCCGAATTCACGCTCGGAACAGCGGCTGAAAGATATGAATCATACCATCAAGTTATGGATGTTAAATACACATGTAAATATATAATGCAGAGTATCTATAGATGTGAGTGACTTGCCTGACAATTACAAGTTGGTTCATCTGATCCATCTTGCAATCAATCAGTTTCGCACTTATTGCCTTCACAATCCATAACTCAACCTCCTCGGCATTTACCTGCAAACAGAGAAAGATAAGCAACTAAAAAGAGTTATCAATTATTTTCATGTCTTGTGTGAGTTTTACTTTTACCTGTAGAGTGTCTTTGATTGAGGTATAAGGTATTTTGCCAGATTCATCTGAGGCCAAGTCCACTAGTGACAACAATCTCATCTTCGTTACACAATCTTCATCAACCAGTCCTAAAACAACACCAGAGAAGGATTCATCAGGACACATTATGTTTAAGCAAAAGGAGTCAAACAGATTAATGTTTAGTACCGTATGTTTCCAGAAATCCCAGATTCGCATTTTGGAATTCAGTGTAAGCATTGAGTCTCTCAGTAAGAAAGATCTTCAGAAGCTGGTAAACAGGTGCGTATTTAGCATCCTTCTCCAATTGTGCTACGGCTGGCAAGTCCAATAAATCACACTGCAATTACAACAATAATTATTAATGAAAGATGAGAATCTTTCACAGATGAATCACATTATGCTTTTATGAATTATGATATACCTGGAAGATAGTTGAAGCCTTGACAAATTCAATAACTGCTCGCACAGCCTCCTCCTTGGCTTCACCCAGAATCTGAGTATCCTCATTGGAGAAAGTTGCTAGATACTTTGTCAAGAACGTTAGTGATTCTTTCACCAAGCTGGAATATTGACAGAAAAAAAAACCATGAGGCCATTCTTATACCTAAACAGAAGCGAAAGAAGAAACCTAGGGAGATAGTGACTTTATAAAGAATAGGTTACGTTCCAGTACCTTTTGTTCTCTCTCAGTACATTAGCAATGGCAAGAAAGAGTTCCCTTTGATCTTTAATCTCAACACTCCACTCTTTCAAGAAGCTATCGATCTTCTTAAAAGAAGGAATTATGTACTCAGTAACCTTCCCATCAACAGCAAGCGCTAGAGCTTTCATGTATACTTGAAAACGAGCATACGGATGGTCCACAAGGTTATAGAGATTGAAAAGGCTGTACAAAAGACATAAATAACCAATAAATGACAAGTATGTATCATCAAAATGAAGCATTAACCACAATAAGGTGTAAAGAATCGTACATCTTCAAACGGAGTGAAGCTTTGTCGTTCGGTTGTTGAGCAACCTTGGAAGATATAGCTTTCACCATTTCAAGAACATCCTCAGGGCTACTCGCATTCTTCACAAGGCTACAAATTATGGTGTAGCTACACTCAAGATCTGAATCATAAGACACAAACCAACATCAATCTACTGATACACTAATACTCAAGGAACATACAAAAGAAGAGGACCATACAAACCTTTCTCAGATATCTTGGAAGATACCAATTCAGCAGAAGTAACCATTAACGTAGCTAATTCAAGCCACTTTCCTGCAACTATTGACTCCTCAGCTTCTCTACATAGCCTAGCAATTTCTGGCTCTGCAGCCTAAGCAAAAAGAAGACACAAATTCCAAAATTCAAAACCATAGCTTAAGAAATAGCTCAATTAGACTAAATCTTATCATATGCAGCAGAATCATGAACGATTACACAAACAATTCAACTCCAAAAGCAGCAAAAACAACAAAAACAGGCGAATCAAAGTGAATCTAACACTAATCAATCAGATATTCGAACGAAAAGATCAAATTACACATCTCCAAAAGGATTCGAGATTCAAATTTGTTCCTCCGATAAATTTCACGATCAAGGTATGGAGGTTTACCTCAGGACCAGCATCAGCCCAAGCGAGCTGGGAAGTGAATTGAACAACAGCGAGAAACGGATCTTCTTCGGAAGTCGGAACAATCGTCGTCATAGCTTCTTCCTCGGCGGCGCTCAAGAACAAAAACTGTATCTTCTTCTTTCAGCAACAGAGCAAAGAGAGAGAAAATCGAAAACCCTAAAAATCAACAATGTTTTATCACTTCCGGTTTAAGCGAAACCGAAATCGCATCCGGTTCACACGGTTTTATCATCGGACGGCTAATAAAATCTAACGGTCAGGATTAAGCTTTATTTCACAACCCCTTATAAAAATCAGTCTCTTCCTCAGTTAATCATCATTTGAGATTAGGGTTTTAGCGCCGCCGTGTTCCGCCGTATCGCCGCCGTTGCTACAGTCAAGATGGTACCTTTTTATCTCTCGAACTCTTTCTCTCTCTTAAGGACTGATTTGATTTGACAAACTCTGATACAGCCGTCGCATAAGACGTTCATAATCAAGAAGAAGCTTGGGAAGAAGATGAGACAGAACAGGCCAATCCCTAATTGGATTCGTCTCCGTACCGATAACAAGATCAGGTTAGATTTTTGTTTTTTCCAATTCGATCCTTGGAGTCTTTTGATACTGAGTTTTATTGTTTTTCGTCTACATAGGTACAACGCTAAACGTAGGCATTGGCGCCGTACCAAGCTAGGATTCTAGATCATCGGAATTGTGGTTTTATTGGACCTATAAAGTTTTGGTTTCGTTTTTTTTGGTGGTTTTGATATGTTATAATCTTTAAGACTTGCTTAATGCATGAATATCAAGTTATGAAAGTTGAATCCTTTATCTTACATTTGGTTATTGATATGACTATGCTTCTAGTATTTGATGAATCATAGTGGTTTAAGTATATTGCTATTTTTGATTCGAAACCTTTCTTGTACTATTTCAATACCTAAGACTTGCCTAATGCATGAATATGAGGTTATGAAAGTTGAATAATTTCTCTTGCAATTGGTTAATTAGTGAGAGCTCTGCTTCTAGTATTTGATTAATCATGTTGAGTAGGATAGAGATTGTGTACATGGCTTAAGTCGAATCATTTCTTCTACAATTGATCCTTAGCTTTCACTAATATGATTTAGAGAAGCTTCAAGTGGTTTTATTTCAATACCTCAGCTTCTCCATACTAAACTATAGAGCTACACAACTTTTGGGTTTGTTTTTTTTTTTTTAATTCTGTTTATTTTCTTGAAACATTTTGGAAAATAATGTCTGAAATCACAAAAGAAGATACCAAATTCCAAACAAGAATGATCACACACAAGGTTTTCATGGAAATGATTAAGCCACACACTTTAATAAGTTTTTACAAATCTTCTTCTCTACACACACATTCAAAAGCAGCCAAAAGTAACTTCATTTCTTCCCAGTAGCAGCATTTGGTCCTCCTCCAAAGAGATAATCAAGAGAAGATCCTCCACCTGGAGCTGCATGAACTTTAGTAGATGGCCTCTCCTATTCAAACCAAACCAAACACATTTTTCAGTTTCTCAAAATCAAAACTCAATTTCTTAATCTCAAAAATGAATAAAATTCTTACAATGAGAAAGTTTCCACAGTTTTGGCCTTCTGATCTATAGTAATTATTAGGGCTTCCTCTAACACCTGCAGGTGTTTTCTTATTATCAGTCACGGTGGTCGTTGTGGTGGTTACCGGTCTTCCTCCGGTACCATCAGTGGTAGTTGTGGTGGTTGTAGTCGTAGTAGTACCCATTGTTGCTGCGGCGGAAGAAGGAGATTCGCCGGAACCAAAAAGATAACCTAAAGAGTTGATTAACACCATTGTTCACTCCTCTTGCTTTACCCATCTTTAGAAATAAAAAAGATCTGAAATTTTTTGAATTTTTATAATCAGATCGGATAATTTAAAGATAGTAAGAAGATCCAAATAAGATTATCATTAAATACAACTAAATGAAGACAGATCAAAAAGGATTGGTTTTTTTACCTGTTATGGAGTATATCTCTCTACTTCTTCTCTCTTCTTCTACGATTGGACGCAAATCAAGGAAGAGGAAGCTGCAAAATGGATATGCATTGAGAGAAAAGGAGAAAAAAAAATGAAAAAGGCTTTATGGGCCTTATTTGGGCTTTTACTTTAATGAAGGCTCACAATTTACTAAAGTTTGTTTGATCTATGAAACTTTCATTATCAAATCTCACTTAGTTAGTTAGTCAGTAGTGTCGAATCTTAATTTCATTTTGTTAATTATAGATGTAAAGTCATAGACAATAGAGTAACCTATTTCATAGATTTTTGGAATGTTTAAAACAGTTAAAAAGAGATAAATTATACTAGTCTATAAGTTGTGACATTCAACAAATTAGGAAAATTTGTGTGCCATTTTTTTTCTTTTTGAGAAATGTGTTCTTTAAATTTTTGGTACGAATAAATTGTAGGGATCAGGATCCAATAATCTGTTGCTACATAAACTGTATCTCTGAAAATGAGGTTTTATAAAGAAAAAAAAACAACTCTGAAATATTATTTGTGGAAAATCATAAATAGCCATCAAAAAGAGTCGGTAAAACACGAGGAAAACAGTCTCTATAAAAGGAGAATAATGATGAGACGAAATTTCTTTGCGGAAATTTTCTGACAGAAAAGAAGAAACTAACCCATTCTATGATTGTGTGAACCCATGACTTTGATGATCATGCTCATCATTATGAGAATTGTACGATCATCATAGTGAATTAGTGATCATCATCATCCTACGGACGAGATTTCCTCGTTGACTTCTTGAAAGATTCTAAGTGATGCTGAAAGATGGCAATGACGCATGTGAAAATAAAATCTCAATCTCCCTTTGAATCTCTCTTTTGCTTTTCATTTTGTGCCCATTCTCCTTTTTTTTATAGTACATAAAAGTATGATTCTTATATCTTTTAAAGCTTTAGCCATACGTCATTTTATATAAATTAAAAATTTATTATTATTTGTAGTATGTTCAATGTGTAGAGTGAACGAAACAAAAGCATTTTTATTTGTAATAATAAACTCTGTACCATGAAAAACATTACGGATGATAAAAATTCATTAAAGTTAGCTTATTCTTCTATCACTTTTTCATTAATCATTCAAAATTTAACTAGATACGAAAATCAAAGTGAGCTCCAACCTTCTATTGAACATCTAATAGTAATATTGAAAATGAGCTAGATCTGAATATATAGACATTTTTATTGGCCTTGACAAAAAAAAAAAAAAAAAAAAAAAAAAGAAGACATTTTTATTGGCAGAGAAAGCATATGATACTTACATGGTTTCCATACTTTCGTCTGTTAATCTATTGTTACCCATTTTGTGAAGTAGTGATTGTGCATTGTTATATTATTATCATTATTATGATTCCATTTATTTTCCCCATTTGTGAAACAAATTGTATTTTTGGTGAAGAAATAATTTATTTAAGATAAATATCGGGAAGAGTCCTAAAAAAAAAAACAATATTGGGAAAGGGTTCCGAGGTGCATGAACTTGTGAGCTTTAATTACCTTATGGGTTTAGGTAAAGAAATTAAAAAGAAAGTGAAGGCCCATATGATTGGCACAACTCAAGGTACAAGTTTAAGCTAGGATATATAAACAAATTACTTAACTTGATTTCATGGGATGATCGGTTCAAAAGATCTGATTGGTTGTTACTTTATTTGTATCGATTCTCTTCATGACTACATGCATCTCGACAGAATTTGATTAGACGAAATATCCGTAAATAGTACCGTATCGGTCTTCTTTGTTTTTTTGCTAAGTATAAAATTGATTCGAAAAGTGGTATAATCAAGATATATCATCGAAAATCTCATAAACTATATGGAAATGTGTATATGCATCCATAACATTAGTTAGTTAAGATCATCACTATGGTAACTTGCACATTCCAATGAAACAATAGTCTTAAAATAAGATTTAACTAAGACGTAGAGGACACATAGGGAGTATCAAGGTGATTATATATTCGTCTTACTATTAATCCTGCCAAAAAAACTATGGTAGTGGCTCACTTTCATTTTAATTAACTATTGGATATTAAGATTTTTCTTTTGATAGTCCGACACGTTATATTATGTTATGTGATGTCAATTAAGACCGAAGTCAAATTTAAGACGATGAGTCATGACCTTAAAATAGGGATTGTTATTGGATTATTTCTTTATTATTAGTCTTCGGTCTTCCATAATCTTAGATCCGTCGCATGTGACATTAAATTATAAATCTATAATACTAGTTCTAATTATAATCATGTTGATGAAGAAAGGAATCTTGACCGAGCTTCTTGTTTAACTATTTAATTTTTTTTTTTTTTTTGAAACTTACTATTTAAATGTTTAGTGGTAAAGAATGATTAAGATGACCGGAAATGATGTTTAAAATGTTATATATAAGCAGTATAAATCAGAAAACCTACTAGACTGAAAACATATTTCATTGTTGTAAATTTAAGCTTCTACGGTCTACCATATCAACTAATTTCAAACCAAAATGACAGAAAGGACAATAGTATTTCATAAATTGATGACTAGAAGGCCAAATGAATACAAATGTAGTCAAATATGTGGGCATAATCACAATCAGAGAATTTCACTACTAAATTTAAGTTGAATTATGAATTTTAGGTTTCCTATAAATGTTGGTCTTGGGCTTCTTAGGAATCGTAGATTAATTAATAAAAAGGCTATTCATTTTTTTCGATAAAATACAAAATTAACACTTCGATGAAAAACTCATCGCAAGTAGTTAGCTAAGATAGGGCCTACACATAATTAACACTTCGATGATAAACTCATCGCAACTAGTTAGCTAAGTTAGGGTCTATACAAAATTAACACTTATTTGGAAAACTCAACTACAATCATTTTCAAACTCACAACAATATAAAACTAAAATTATAGATCTAGCAAACTTCTATATATTTATTTTATTTTTATTCTTTTGGTCACAAACAAACTTCTATATTTTACGAGTTAGTTATATATATATCAAAATATATATTAGGATAACCTCGAAATTATTTACTTTTAAAAAGTATTTACATGACAAATGCAAAAATATTGACAGTAAATATGTATTTAATCATCCATATAATTTAGATCTCATTAATTTAATGATGTTTGTTAAGTTAAGCTATACAAATTAAGATGTGTATGTAATGTTGGCAGTCAAAATTAAAAGAGAGAAACCCCACATAAATTGATGGTGAAATTAAACAAATGTTGGATGGGTTGGTGATAAGTGGGATCATGTGCCAATAATTGAACTAAATGAATTGAACATTGAAACTTAGCGTAAAAGAATACAAACTGATCTTTAAAATTGATTTTAAGTATATTATAAATTTAAATGTAATTTGCTAAGTTGGTTCCCTATCAACCCTAAACTCAAGTCACTTACCCAATTGCCTCATGTGATTTTGTTCCCTCTTTCATTTTTTTTATTTTTGTTGTTCCGTCGTTTCTTCTTCACTTGTCAATTCTTTTCCATTTGTTCTCTTAATTTTGTCCTTTATCTTTCTTTGATTACGAAATTACAGACTGATTGTCTCTTAACGGGTGAAGTATGTTTGGTGCATTTCATGCATATCTTATTCAAAGAAGAGAAGTTTATCGAAAAGTTTATCGAAAATCACATGCTATATATATTTAAGAAATATTATAAAATTAGATTAGCCAAAAGTAGCTATTTTTATTCTACCAAGTCATTGTTTACTCAAGTTTCTAACATTCATTTCACAATTTAGCATTTTGACAATACTGTCTATTTTGCATTCACCCTATTTGTTTTGATGGAATTATGAAACCATTATTACACATTAATATTTCCATGAAAAAACCATCCTTATATATATATATATTTTTTTTTTTTTGGTCACATCCATCCTTATATTATGTTATATTATATACATGCTTAGCTATATATAGTGTGATTGATGTAGATGTGTATCAACTTGGGAAAAATGTCTTTTCCCATACATGGTGGCTCATCTTAAACTTTGTATCCACATTCTCTCGTTTCTAAAACACCGAATAGTTCATCTTGATACTAGTAAGTAATAACAAAAAATTATCGACACTAATCAACCAAACATAGCAATAGCATGGTAGTTAACGTACGATATCATTAACGTTTTTTTAAAAACGTTATGTTTACGCTATAATCGTTTGTTAATCATAATTAATGCATGAAATTTAAATATCTTATCAAAAAACATCAAACTATAGTAGCATATAATATTTTTTCAAAGTAACGCCTTAGATTAAATATGGTACAATATTTGAAACCAAACCTTATACAATACCCATGTGTAATATAGTATATTCCTTGGAACTTCCAAGGTCAGATCAATTGATTTTTGTTTTTATTTTAGCAAAGAAAAACAACATTTAAAAATCGAAAATAAATAAATAGATAAGAAATCACAAACCCCACCTTATTCACAGCACATTGTGCAACAAAGCACGTGATATGTCCACAAGCTTTTTGTGATTAGTACATCTAAGGACATAAACCCTCAAATCAACCAAGACAAAACACTACACGACGATGACTTTATCATATAAAATAATTCTCTATATTGTTTATTTGCCAGATTCCTTAATTTTCAATAATTTACATGCAAAATGTTATTACATCATCTTTAAGCAATTAGCTAATTTAATACACATGCACATTATAAGCAACCGACTAATATTTTTTAATAACCATAAAGTAGTGAACTTTTGATCTAATAATCTTTTTTTTAGGTTTAGATCAACTTTGGATAGTATTTATCCACAAAACTAGTTTAATATCACCTTTCTAGCTGGTTAGTTTTGTGAAAAAGATATATCCTATAATCCATATTCACGTGGTGGGCGTAGATCCCAAGTAGATTAAGCCACTCTTTAATACATTTTCATTTATAACAAACCATCATTTACTATTCATAGGCAAACAATTTTGGTATTCACAAATGTGGTCGTTCGTATATGCAAAAACTTGAATCCATATTTTGCTTTATAACAACTTAACTTGCATTAGCATATGCATTATTGCATCAGTCTTTCAGTAACTATTGAAATCTCTCCATCAACAAAAAGAACTATTTCATATTAAAATTAGTTATATTTCAATACTAAAATAAAATTCTTGTTAGTCGACAAAAACATAAAATAATATCTTTGTTTGAACAATTCCTTGTAAGACCCACCAATCTCAGACCATGCAAGCTTTCTTCCAGTTCACCAATCCACTTTCTCTCCTAATAATTAATTTTGATTTTGCGCTTCCATTAAAATACAAATTTTTCTTTATTTTTCTCTTATCCTCTCATAGATAAATATTTTTATTTAAATGGTGTGTGTTTCTGACAAACTCCACATGCACATGTAAAGAGGCACCAAGACTTATAAAGCCCCACCCACATTATTTTGTCCACATGGCTGTGTAAGGGAAAACTTAGCTAATTATCACTCACAAAGAAAACTTCATATTCATTTATTATTTTTTGTTTCAAATAATTATTAATTTTGTAATCCAGAGATAAAACCAAAATAATATCGAAAATCAAATTTAAATGTTATGACCACTATAATTTTTAACTATATATAAGTAGATAGTGACAAATTATTTTACGAAGTGTTATTTGATACAAATTTGAAAAAAAATATATCAAATGGCTGCTGAGGTCGCTTTTATAAAATTTGGCTAGTAGTAATCCCCTATATCATTATTAGAGAAGTGATTCTAGAGAAGAATCCTACATGTCACACTCACATTCACTCTCACAAATTAAATGTGACATGACATCTCTAAAATGTGACATGGCAAAGTTTATGAGTTTTGGTGGGCTAAATCTCAAATGAATATTATTGGGCAAATTTTCTCAATAAAAGCATTTTATATTCTCTAATAACTTCCAAACAATCGTTCATTCCCATTTCAATCATCATTCATAATCCTTTCAAATTCTCCAACAATATTTTTCCAAAAAAGAATTCGAATATTTGAAAATTGATAATTGTAGAATTTCATAATAAATTGTCCACATAATTGGGTGTTATTTACCGTGTAAATTCTCCAACAATAAATTTGCAAACTAAATTTTGAGACTCCCTAATTAATAACCGAGATTTCTCATAATAAATTATCCACAAGATCCGTATATTCTTTACCGTATCAATTAAATTATGGAAATCTAAACAAAACGAACCCTTTGGACAATTCATATTTGAGATTTTCCTAATAAATTTGGTATTAAGTATATGTATATTAATTACCATATCAACTTAAATATGGAAATCTAACCAATTGAATCCTTTGACATATTTTCAAATTTATTGTCCACATTTCCTATACATTATTCAAGAGGTGATTTCACAAAAAAATGTGACATGAAATCCTTCTAAATGTGACATGGAATCTCTCTATATTTCATAATTAGTAAGTAAATTTTACAAAATATTTCGACGATGTTATATAAAAAATGTGACATCGAATATGGAAAGACACATATCAGTGAATTATTTCATATGTTTTCAATAATAAAAAAAATCTTTTATTTCATAAATATAATAAAACAAATTAGTACCCATTATTTTAAAATTATTTCTCTTTGCGTTTTGATTTCCTAAAATAACTTATTTTAAAACAAAAAAAAAATTCAAAAATATGTGTTAAAAGTAAATAAACATTTTAGCTTTTTCTTTTTCGATTTTTACATCTTTCATGTTTTGAGCAATACAAAAAATAATTTACAATCACAAAAATCATATATTAATAATATTTTAGATATTAAATTCACAACAATTATACCAAAATGAAATAAAATATTGAGCATTTTAGCAATATATAACCACAGTACAGTATTTTCCAATTTATAAAAATTCAATCAAATTAAAATGAATTGAATAGTCGTAAAAAATATCTTAACAAATTTTATTTTTTAACTAATTAGAATTTTTTTTGTTTAAGAATTATTTAATCCGCGTATTACGCGGGGAGTCATCTAGTAATACCATATACATCAATTAATCGACATTCATTAAAAACAAATAGCCAACACATTGAGATGAAATCAATAAATAGTATATAAACATGGACCTAACATTTCTTATACTAGGTCCAAAATATAACCAAAATTAAAAAGCATTTAATATTTTTCTTACAATAAGTTGCCTTGTGCTCTCATGTGCAGAACTTTCACCTTATGAGGTGAACCAGATGCTCATTATTTGCCAAGCAGAATTTTTCAGACCTCTGACATAATTAAAGAATATAAAGATTAGTAAAAATATAAAATACTAAACAAACAAAATCTCTAACATCTATAGTTTCACATGTTAACACATGTACATACATACATATATTACAATATAAATGCCTCAAAGCCCTCCTTTGACAGTTGTAGCTTTGCCTTTAAAGATATAGAAACCTCTTTTCTCAAAGAAGCATTTTTTTTCACTTCTCTTTCTTTCTTCTTCAAGGTACCATCCAAAGCAAAACACATAATAACCTAATCTCTTGTCTGGTCATAACTTCACAAGAAGCTATAACTTGTCCTTAATGTTGGCTTCTTCTTGTCCATTTCTTCTTCCTCTGAAGCATAACAAGAAAAATCTTTAAACCCATAACAGAGCATATGAAGAAAATCTTGAATTTGTGAAAGTCCTTATAGTTACACCATTTTAGAGATAATAGTTAAGAAGAGAAAGAAGAAGAAAATATGTCTGCAAAGCTTTTGTATAACTTGTCAGAGGAAAATCCAAATCTGAATAAACAATTTGGATGCATGAATGGGATCTTGCAAGTGTTTTACCGGCAACATTATCCGGCGAGACAAGTCGCCGTCTCCGGTGATGTAGACAACAAATCTTTGCCTCAAGGTAACTCTCTCTCTCTTACTAAATCTCAGTTCAGTGTTTTAGGACCACCAAAAAAACAGAGTAGTTATAAGCTTATAGCTAAGAACAAGAGGCTCTTTTTGGCTTTTGCAGGAGAAAGAAGAGATCTTGTCAGTGAAATCAACATGGAAAGTGATAAAGAAACGGTAAGAATCATCAAAACACAGTTTTTGTTTTGTATTAATCTCTAAAGAAAATGAGAAACTGAAAAAAACAGAGACTTTTATGGGAAATTGCAGGAGAAAAGTACCAAGAAGAAGAAGAAGAAGTGTGTAGTAGCAAAGGAGAAACATAGAGTTTCTTCTGAATCATCTTCAAGGCCTTCGTTTTCATCTTCTCCACGCTCTTCAAGCTTCTCATCTGCAGAAGTCAGTAGTACCACAGCTTCTCAATTTGACCAGCCTGAACAACCCAATGGTGGAGGAGTAGTCACAATACCGTTTGATCTAAAGGAGCTTGTGAAAGGCTCTATTAATAGAGAAATGAGAAACAGAGGTGATGAAACAGTACCTTTCACTCATCAGAAGCAGCCTAATTCAGCTAGAAGTAACGTATTGCGTTCGCCATCTCGGAATTCGAACGAGTGGAAGGAAAGCCATCGGCTTTCTTACGACGAGAGGCTATACAAGACGGGCTCGAAGTTAAAAGAGACACCGAGGTTGTCTTTAGATAGTAGATCGAATTCCTTTAGAAGTCCGAGAGCTGAGGAACCCGTAACAGCGAGTCACAGAAGGTCGAGTTCGAGTGTCGTTGCAAAACTGATGGGTCTTGAAGTCATTGCGGATAATTTTGATGATACTACCGAGAAGAGGAAAGAGAACCGGTTTTGTGACTCTCCAAGGCCAATGTCTCGAGTTGAACCGATAGCTTTACAAAGATCTAGAAGCGTTGATTCGGTGAAGAGGATACCAATGGAACCAGCTCCATGGAAGCAAGTGAAAGGTGGCGATAATGCGTTGACGGTTTATGGCGAAATTCAGAAGCGGCTTACGCAGTTGGAGTTTAAGAAATCGGGAAAAGATCTTCGAGCTCTTAAGCAAATACTTGAAGCTATGGAGAAGACTCAACAGTTGATGGAAGGAAGCAGAGATGACAGTACTCTCAGTACAATGCAAAGAGCTCACACGCCACTTCCAGCTGCAACAGGTCCATCCATGAACTTCAAATCTTCATCCGTCGTTGTTATGAAATCGGCGGCTCCGGTTTCCCCCCCTTTGAATGTTGCCTTACCAAATGTCAAGGTTGGAAACTCTAGACAACCCCGAAAAGTTACCTCGGGAAAGCAGAATGCGATGGATTTAACCCCAAGGCCAGGTCTTTACAAGGGCCAACTCGAGTCCACGAAGAGCAATAGCCCAAAAACGTTACGGTCAACCCAAGATTCGATGACCAAGTCAGGTAGGGGTCAACAGCTCAGTGTCAGCCCGAGAACGCAGCCAAAAAAGCTCGGGTTTGAGAGGCAGTCACGGCCCACAACTCCAAAACCAGAGCCAGGCAAGATCCAAAGGCAACTCGGAAGGCAGCAAACAGAGTTGGCTTCCCCAAAAAGAAAACAGGGATTAAAACCTCGCAATACGAGTCAGCAACCTGATGACCGGTTAAGCGATGCAAGCAGTGACTTAATAAGTCTAAGATCTGACACCAACATAAGCTTGGGATCGAATGTTGACATCGAGGTTACGAGCAGACAGAGGTTGGACTTCCCAGAGCTGCACACCCCAAAACAAAGGGTATATATACATCTCTTTCTCTTCACTCTCACAAATCTTCACTTATATCAAGTTAATTCATCTAACTGATTCTCTCTGTTTAACAATGCAGAGTCCAGACTTTGGAATCAAACAAGACAGACCATCTCTAAAACCTCTGAAAGTTACGGTTGAACAACCAAGCCCCGTTTCAGTTCTTGATGCAGCCTTCGACGAAGATGATTCACCGTCCCCTGTGAGGAAGATATCACTTAATTTTAAAGGTAAGGCACTTGCAAATAGAATAATCTTTAAGCTGATTAGTAACTACATGTATTCACAAGATTTTGGTTTGCACAAAGTACTAACCTTTTCTTTGTTCTCTTACCACAGAGGACGATACTGGCTTCTGCAGATCGCCTGAGAATAACCGAGGTTCAACGCAGCCAGGCTCTGATCTCCTCGAATGTTTCCCAAAAGAAGGAGTAGACTTCAGAAGTGGCGACCACAAGTACATCTCAGAGATATTGTTGTCATCAGGGATTCTAAGAGATCTTGAATACAGCATGATAAGCATTCAGCTGCACCAAACGCGACTCCCGATCAATCCTGGACTGTTCTTCATCCTGGAACAGAACAAGGCCAGTAATATGCCTCTACTGGACAACAAATACAGAGGCAGAGGATTCAGACAACAGCAGACAAACCTGGCAGAGAAAATCAAGAGAAAACTCGTCTTCGACACTGTTAATGAGATTCTAGCTAAGAGGTTCACTGCAGAAGCCTGTACCAAACCACGGTTAACCGCAACAATGGAAAAAAGATCAAAAGGGGAGCAACTTCTGCAGACTCTGTGTTCAGAGATTGACAGGTTACAACAGAACAACTCAAAGTGTATCTTGGAAGATGACCAAGAAAATATCATATGGGAGGACATGCAAAGTCAAGGCATGAACTTGAAGGAGTTTGAAGGAGAGACTCCAGGGATAGTGTTAGATATTGAGAGAATGATTTTCAGAGACTTGGTTAATGAAGTTTGCTTCTGTTAGTTTTTATGAGTATTACTTTAGAATTGTAAATGAAGGAATCTTACAGAGGAAGAGAACCTTTGGCCTCTGGGTTCTCTTCCTACTTGTTTGTGTAACCAGCATATATATATAGAGATCTAATTAATAATAACAGTACTTAAGTTCAAGGACACTATATCCCTATACCTCAAAGTGCTATATTTTGATTAAGGTTAAGAGCATGTTCATTGATCAATCAAATGATATTTCACCAGCAAATGAAGTTAAAGGCCAAGCAAGCATGAAGCAATTTTCTCTTTCTCCATCATATTGAATTAGTAAAAATTTCTTACCCTACAAAGTAACGTATTCAATTGCAAACACTCACTAAACTCAGGATGCGAAGCTATTCTGTCTACAAATTCTAAGTTGACATAATACCTATTTTACATCTGAGTCGACCATTCTGGAGTCAATTCTTTCGCTCATTTCTTCAGTTTCCGACTTTTTCTCCCTCTTATCTTCACCATCTTGAAACCAACCCTGGTCCTGGAAGCTCCGGTTCTTTGCCAAACACGTCGGTCTCTCTGTAGTCCCCATCTTGAAACGTACCAAAGTTCTTGCATTATCTTTCTTCTCTCCATCCTTGGATTCAGCTAAACTGTTCTTTTTGTTGATCTCATTCCACGGAGCAGATGCCTCGAGAACTGGGATGTGATGGTTGTTGCTCATATGTTTATGGTTGATGCTAACAACTTCATTTGAATTCTCCAAAGGGCGAAACACAGGTGAAACTTCCTTCTTCTCCACAAATCGAACAGGCGCTGTTAGAAACGGATTACCTTCCACTTCACCATCTCCTTCTGTTGGCTTTTGAACATCTTTTGGAGTTTTAAGAGTTTCTAACCGACCACCATCGACAGTATGTTGCACATTCGATACAGTTGACCCATTCTCTTTACTCGGAACTTCTCCTTCGTTTGTGCCTACATTAGTTTCCTCTGATCGATTACACACTTTGGTTTCAGGAAATGCAGGAAGCCAAACAGGTATGTGTTCATCTGGAGGTTCTGCTCCAACCTCAAAGAAACTAGGAGCCGGTCTTTTCTCTTTGTTAATTGGGAAACGAGGAAGAGAATACACAAACGGCATCTCCTCCGCTTCTCCAACATAACGAATAATATCCTTCACTACACCGGAATCAGCAAGACAACGTTCAGTATCCGAAACACCATCGAAACCTAAACCAGATCCCAAATCTTCTAATGCTTGAACAATATCCAGAGAATTACCCTCTACTCTACCGGCTACATTAGCGTACAACTGAGCACACTTCCCAACGTTCTGGATATACTGAACCGCTACATCGGTTAACGTTTCAAGAGCAGATTCTTGAAAAGCACTAAACCTAACGCCCTCGCGTGCTTGTTGTGATTCTTGATACACATTAACCTCTACACTCTCGCATATCTGAGCCACTGCCATTCTCGCTACCGCGTACTCGAAATCATTGCCTCGGAAAAGCTTTCTCTTCCCGTGTAACTCTCTTCTCTGACTTCCACTTTCCCCAACTCCATTGCTCATATTCAAACTCTCTTACAACTTCTTCACTCAACATAACATGCAGAACCATTTCTTGAATGAAAAAACCAACACAACAAGCATCCCTCTCAGAACACAGAAAATCTCAATTCATTACGAAATTCTCCTCTTTAATACCTAACAACGATACAAGAGAGGATAAAACATCAAAAATCGATTCTGTACTAACCCAGAAATCAATTCAAGGTATAAAAACGAAGAATTGAATTTAACGATAGATCAATTCTGCTCCGTTCGTTTCCAGCGAAACCCTAGAAACTTATCGAGTCCAATTCCACCGGAAGCAAATTCGAGAGAGTAAACGAATTCGATTAAGGGAAGTAAAATGCTTACCAAAGAAGAAGCTTTCTCCATTGTAAAACCCTAAAGGGCCAAATTCGCCGAGGACGAAGAACAGACAAACTTCGGTAGCTACCGGCGGCGAACCCAGCAAGGGGAAACCCTAGCGAAGAAGCGAAATTGAGGAAATTTACAGAAATAGGAATCCAAAGGTCGAAGTTAAAACCCTTTGGATCCAGAAAGAAAGAGAGTGGGAGATTTGCAAAGTTTTATATTTTCGTTAACTTATAGAGCTACCGAGTTTTATAGACACAGGAAAAAAAAGAAGCTAATTCTTATGTTTCTTGAACTAAATTAAAATTATAAATTAAAGTTGTAGTATTAAGCAAATTTAAAATTTGATTTTTTTTTTTTTCAATAAAGAGGTTACAGCGATGATGTAATAATTAGGAAGGATACAATTATTGCTCTATTCATCATGTAACGAAACTAATTAACATCAGTAAAATCCGAAAAGGCACATATTTATATACCCTTTCTGTATGGTATAGCATTTATGGGCTTTCAAACTATGGAACTATATTACAAATGGGCCTTTCATGTTGGCCCAACAGTGGACAACTTCGCAAAAGAAAAGCTAAGAGGTAAAGAATGGGAACAAATATTTCTTCAATATATAAGCACTCCAAAATCCAAATGTGAAAGAAAAAAAGAAAAATAACTCGAGTCTTTAAAGATGTTTTCATTCTTGCTATTTTGTTTAAGTAACGTTGTATATAGCATGGTGAAAATCTTACTCAGTACTTTATAGGCGTGTATTATATATACTACTTGCTTTTAGACTTTTTCAGTCTGAATTTTTTTATTCTGTTGATTTAATCTTTCGATGAGATTCTTAATTGTTTGTTATCATTGCCGATCTTATAATAAATCTTAAAGTGGAGATTAGAACATACCATATAAGATATGCAGTGACAATGAAGGGAGTTGATATTCAAAGTCAGTAAACGAATACATGATTACTTCATTTTTTCCATTTCGATTTTTATTTGTTGTTGGTTTGCTATGGTTTTGATTCTACAACGGATTAGACTTGTATACATTATTAAGCTGAAGAAATTTTGACATAAAGAAAAAATGAGTAGTTTGGCTTGATTATAATTAAAATTTTGTCTGGATATAAGAAACAACGAAAGTAAAAAACTATACTTCAAATTTAAATTCGATTTCATTATCGGTTGGTCTTTAGGTTTGGTTCAGTTGACCTAAATACACTTATGCTAACATCAGTAGATAATAATATTGTTAAAACTTTAAAACAGCTATATATATGTAATTTTTTAAAATATATATGTAATATGTGTGTAAGTATATATATATGTATCATATAGGTAGAGATCGATGTGGAAGCTTTTTGCAGAAAGTATATAATGATATAAGACAGTCACAGAGCATTGGATCGGTAGCCTTTTCACTCAAATCAATCAGAAATCGTACACACAACATTATTTATAATTTGGTTGTCTCTATTACCCCTAATTAACTACACACATTTACAAATGCATATGTTGTATCATATATGTATATGTATCCGTAGTATGTATATATGTTGCAACATTTTAACCTACAATGGTGAATAAGCATGTGATGATGATAGCTACACACATGTTTAAATGATGATAGCATCTAGCCTAGCTAGCTAGCTAATTTTTAATCGAAATGGCGTATTTATTAGCATCTTGAATCCAAAATTAACTTACTATTCTAATAAGATAACTAAAAATGGACACTTGTATGTTTGATCAAATTTAGACTAATAATTATGATCAGATTCACTTGAAAAATGTTAGTGAATCTAGCTTGAGTTTCATAGTTGCAAATTGCAAAGCACTAGAAACACAATCTCATATATACCTCGATTTTAATATAAATCTCTTAGCAAAATTCCAACCATTTCATATTATCATTAACTCTTGATGAATCTTAATTTGTTTAGCTTATCATTTCAAAAGTTTATACATAATTTCAAGAGCCCTAAATAAATCTACATTTCATGTATGTGTTGTGTGTATTCAGATCCTGCGAATACATAGATGAGAAAGTTCCAAACACAAGCTAATATACAAGTAATGAATAAATCAACACCAATATTAATTTGTATAAAATATAGCAGGGAAAAAAGAGTACAATATTAATTACTTTATTTTTGCTTTGTGCCCCCTTACTAGTGAACACATCAAACATTAATTGTTTCTATAATCTAATTTCACATATTGTGATCACTTCCTCTACCTCTACTACTCTCCGAGCCTAGAAATCTTGACATATTAGCCATTGTACCGGTATTACCTCGGTTGAGTTGGACCGGTGAAATCGGGTTATTAATGTTACTACCACCATTGTTGCTACTAGTACTACTACCACTACTACCATGTAACAATGAATATAATGTGGAAATGTTTTGCGAAGACGAAGACGAAAAATTACCCATTAATGGCAACTGAAAATGGCTTACCATTTGCCTCGGATCTATTGTCTCCATATTCCCCGAACCAGCTGATGAAGATGGTGGAAACAAAGATTGTGTAGTTGTTGAACTGGTCATTGGACACACCAAAATTTGTGATGGAAATGGGACAAGACTACTATGTAGTTGATGTTGATGATGATGATGGTAACGATCTCCTTGAAAACTCGAATGTTGTTGTTCCATGTTGTGATAGGTTCCAATATAAGATCCAATATGATGATTACTTGCATAAACGACATCGTTTTCTCCTCTCTCTTTGTTGTTTTCTTCACTTCTAGTAGTAGTATTAGACTCTTCTACACATCCACTTATTTTAAACCCGAGTTGGGTCGGATCTTGACCCAGCCTTTGACCAAGATTCAAGAATTGTTGGTGATGATTAAAGAGGCTGAAATTTTCCGGTGAGACCGGTAAAGGAGGAAGCTCGTCGATCTCTTCTTTAGCCGCATCGAGTAACCAATCAACGGCTTTGCTAGGTTGGTCAACGCCGAGCCGTTCTTGAAGGTCATAGAGTTGAATAGCCGTAGGAACTGATAGTCTCACGCGTCTGTCACGTAAGCCACGTAACGTACACACTTTGCTATGACGGTCTTTCCCCCCAAAGGCTCGTGAAACCCTAACAATTCTTGGATCTTTAGATTTCATCCATGAGGTTGAAGAAGTAGATGAGATCGAGGATGGTTTGTTCTTAATTACGCTTTTGCTACTTGTGGCTACTTCTTGATCTTCTTCTATTTCTCCTTCGCGTCTTCTTGATGTAGTCGCGCCTGAAACGTCGTCGTTTGCATCTTTCCAAGGGACGATGTTCATAATTCTATTGCTGAGATCGTAATAATTACTACAAAAGAAGAGAGTAACCAAATGTGAAACCAAATCGTTACAAGAAATTTAAGAAGAAACAACGATAGTTTTTACCAACCTAGCTAAATCAATCGCTTAGGGTTTCTGAATTCTGTTTGATAATATACATTGAACTCCAAAAAATTGGAACAAAATAGAAATTATAAGAAGAAAACTAGGGTTTAATTTTTTTTTTTTTTCTTTCTTCATTTTCTTAAGTTCTTTTAGGACAAGGGACTGAGATGTGTTTCTTACCTGAGCTCCTAAGTTTGTACGGTCTTGAGCTTGAATAGCAAATCTAGGGTTTTCTGTTCTATAAACTGAGTGATAAAATGATGATGCAGAAGAGAGACTGAAAGAAGGATGAGAAATAGAGAGAAGAAAGTATGTGATTCGTTTTTTTCTTTTTAAAAGTATGAATGAATGAAAATAAATAAATAAAAAGTAAAAGAAAATAAGAAAGATAGATGATGCTTTTGGAAGTGAATATGAGAACCCTACCAATATCATAAGCCTCCAAAATTTGGAAAAAAATGCGACTAAGTATTTATGTTAATAAAGCAATGGACGTCGTAATGCCACATGGCAGATTTCGCTATCCTCGAAGAGAAAATCAAATAAATGCCTTGAATAATCAGTCAAGTTCATTTTCATCTTTAATATTATGGATCATATCAAATCTATATACGGACGAGAAAACCAAAATTCGAATTATTTATAATCCACGTATGTGTTATATGAATTGCAATTATAGCACGGCTAAGAAGAAGATCCCAAAAAATGTATACGAAAATATCTAAATTTAAAACATATATACCAAAGTACACATATATTTTATTTTTTTGATTTGAATGTCAAATTTATTCATAATCAAAAAAATCGTTTTTACAACGAGTGCATCATTGTTTTAAAGCTAACGGAAAGACTGCACATTATAAGAGATTAATCATCGAGAAGCAAACCATGCTTTCATCGCACCGTCGAAACGTCGATCTCCTATACTTCGAATTGTTGTTAATCGGTTTCGAATCTGTTTATCAATAAGTTTGATGAGTTGCTTTGCATTGACGGGAATTTCACCGTGTCGCCTTTTATTTCGTTCTCATATCTCCTTTGTGAAAAGACATTCAAAATAAAGATGGTTTCGCGACTCGGAGTTCGATCTGCATAAGATGGTTTCGCGACTCAAAGTACACATATATGATATATTGACGTGAAGTTATATATAATTGTAGCTTGTTAAAACATCAAACTAATGTTCTTAAGATGAAAATAAACAACCTTCTGTTTAATTATGCATACATGAGGCATACATGAAATGCAACTAGTACTACATACAATAATATCTATATCTATATGGTTATATATGGTCTCTATGTATATATATATATATATATGTATGTATGTGCATGGGCATGCCGTTATCGACAATTACAAAAGGTTGTGGATTACCCAATGCACGCCTCGTGTACCTTGTTGAGTCATGCCTCATTACCTTTTCAAACACAAGTACATTTGTATACTAACCCTAATTTATTTTTGCTCTTAAGTGAAACCGCCGTTTTAACAGTTTGTTTTGTCATAAGGTTGTGTTTAAGAAATATAACTACAATTTTTGTTTAAATCTTCTATCGAAAGTTTTGCTATCTAAAATGTCGTAAAAACTTTGAGTCAAACTTAATGTTCTAAGAAAGATTTAAACGGGCTTATTTTCAGGATTTCAAAACAATAAATAAAGGTCCTTATAAGAAGTGGTCATGTTGGTCACATTTAAATTATTAATAGGAAAAGTAATTGTCGCGAAAGCATTATATCCTTATGAATCAAACCAAAGCAGTGCGAAAAAAGAAAGTGTGATGATGATCATTATATCTTAAGACCACCACATGGGAACAAAGAGAAATCGGACAAATTTAGAATCCACTAAGTCATGTCTACTTCACCGGCTCCAAAAAGTTTGTGGTCTCAAACAAAGATTAGATTTTTAATAGCTTTCGCATACTTCATATCAATAATATTCTATTTAATGATGTGAATAATCAACGAGAATAATAGTATCCTTAAAAAGATGGGTTTAGTCCAAACGATACATTACTTATATAATTATGCTTGCATGAGCTAAAGCTAGCAACACCAAAAAAACGTATGAATAAAGTTTGGTTACGTGGAGCTGCAAAATAGAATACCAAATCATTAATTAATTTTGGCCGTTGAAAAAAATATTCAAATCTATACTGTAGGTACGCATGCCATTTCGAGACGTATACAATTTAATTTCCTCCACTAGAGTCTGAGATCTTTATCAAAATTACAAATACGTTTATATATACATACATAGATCGATATTAGATAGACACCATAAGATTCTATGATCATATATACGACTAATAAAATATTCTAAAACTTTTGTACTTATTTCTGAAACGTTGATAGTCCGCAGACTATTTAAGAACGTTGAATAAAGCGTTATTGTAGATTGTGCACTCGAATATCACTTACATTAGAAAATTTGGAAGTGTTTTTGATGTAGTAGTTGTCCAAGTTATTTGAAAAAGTTAGGTTCAACATTTTAAGTATATGTAAGTTGTTGTAGATTATACACATAGAAACATACGTTGTACATAGTTGCTAACACATATAAGGTTTGATGGTTACTAAACATAAATACATATAAAATTAGTAATGTTGTAAATGGTATGATCATTGTTTTTTACAAGTTTCTTATATTTTCTTTAACAAAAAAAAAAAGTTTCTTATATTTGTAGAATTGTAGATATTCCACTATGTTTATTTATTTTTTATTATCGTACTTTCATTTTAGTACATATCGTATACGAAATTTTGAGATACAAAAGCGAGAATAGATTTTAAAAATGTGTATATTTATTTCGTTCTTATACTGTTATACATACTTGCTGAAAAGTAGATGACTGAAGAGGTTGGGCATCTCGAGAGAGAAACTGAAGAAAACAGAAGAAAAGAGAGTTATTTACTTACTCTATGGTCCCCTCAATTTTCCATTCACTTTTTCCTCTCTCAATTTAATTATCTCCTTTTTTTGTCCCCAATTGTTACTCCTTTAGATTGTTTATTGTTTCTAACCATACTATCATTTTGTAGTTGCTGTTTTCAATTTTTTTATTGGTTTTTGTGATAGAAAAATATACCGTTATTCTGTAGATGTTAATTTTAGTGAAAGATAGTCAAATTTATTTGTTTGAAAAAGATGCAGTCAGATTTGGTTCATTTGATTCTCTATATAGGAAACATAAGTCTTGTTTGGTATACTAAAGGAGCATGAAAGTGTTTAACTCACGATTTTATATTTCGACATAAATATGTAAGAACACTTATTTATCTCTAGCTGTAGCTTTTTCCCTTTGGGAATTCTGTCAAATGGATAGGGAAATGATAATTTGATTAATTACATAGAATTTTAACCCTTTATCAAAAAAAAAAAAAACTACATAGAATTAATTAACTACAACATGACTCGTAAAACTTTTGAATCTTGAAACTGATATATATTGAAATAAAATTGTTGTACAATATAAAGTTGGAGTCCAGTGTACATGTTATTTTATTTCGTTGGAGAAAGTGACAGGTTAGATCTGAAAAAAATACAAGCATAAATAACAATAAATGGATTTTGGAAAAAAAAACAAAACTCAAACAAAAACTAGAGATACATAACGACTGAATCTGTTTCAATTGCATTACACTTTTCTCTGCACTGTTCCTATCTCAAACACCAATCCCTATGCTCAATCCATATGGTAGATACTCGATAGTAACCCAACGTATATATATTCATCAGAATAGATAGAATAGAGGTTTATTTTAGTTAATTGGTTAAGTCTCCTTTAACTTAATCATGTGTATAAATACTTACCTTATACATTATTTGCAATTCAATGAGAATAAGATTGAATTCCTAATATGGTATCAGAGCAATAAAATTTTTAAAGGTTTTCTCTCTTTATCTCATTCAATTTTTCTATCGTTTTCTCGGGTTTTCACCGGAAAATCACTCTCTTCCGCTTCGTTTCTTCGTTTTTTTTCGCCGGCGATTCTAGATCGTTTCTTCGTGCAGATTCAGATTTCTCACCGATTCTCCTTTGGTTCTCCTTTAGATCTAATTTTCGTTCGATTCATTTGATTCTCTTATGTTTTCACCAATTGTTTGTGAGATCGAGTTTCGCTTTAAGTTTTGATTGACATCGGAAGCTCCAGATCCGTTGATGTGAGCTTCGTCTTTGGTTCAATCTTACTAGTGAGCTTCGAATCTTACCTACGGCGAAACAAGTAAGGAAGTTATGGAATCGTTCACATAAATCTGGATTTTCTTTGATTTTTTTCTTCGATTTGAAGCGTTTTTCACCGATCGTTTGCTTCTTTGAGCCTGAATTTGTGTTTTGTTCGGAATCGATTGATCAATTTCTGTTATCAGAAAGTTTGACGCGTATTTCCGACTCCGATTCAGTTGGATCAGTGCGACGATGGTGAAGCTTTGAAGAAAACCAAAGAATATAGTTGATAGATTAATTGGTGAATCTCTTGGTATGTGATTGTTGCTTTCATGGATTTATATTCGTCGCTTCCAGGTTTTATTGCGCTTATTGCTTCACCAGGAGAGCTCAGTGAAGACGATCAGTTTCGAGAAACGTCTTTGTTGAGATTGATGATAAAGACGGTGTTCCTCTATGGTTCGCAGCCACGACCATCGGAGATTCGTTCCGCTTTGCTTTTGCGATGCAATCTTACTGGTCTGGTATATTTGAGGTATCGGATCTCTCTCTAAGAATCTAGCTTCTGAATCATGCTGTTGTTGTGATATGGAGATCTTCAGAAGGTAAATGTGGTTTTAGAGAGATGAGGATCATGTTAGGAAGTATTCAACAGAATCTAGGATCTGGAATTGATGATGGATGGTTAGTTATGTTGCTTGATCATCCTTACTTCACATTGTTCAAGCAGTTGGTTTCAAGAGAATGCATCAACGTTTCCTTGATTCTCATTCATAACCTCTGCGTATTCAAAAGCCTCAGATTCTTTGTTGATTCGTCTACTGAATGTTGTGGTGTTGTTGAAGAGCTATGTCCAGGTTCAGAAAGTATCTTTAGGCATCAAAGTCTTTGTAGACAGGGGGACAATCTTGAGTTTGTCGTCGTTATACGCTTCTTAAGCCTCTGTGTTGATGATTGTTGTGACTTTCTTGAATCTACCGGCTCATTCGATGGCTTTCATGCCACTCCACTTGCTGCTCTAGTTCAGCATTTAAGCCTCATAGTCAAGCTTGATGACGCTTGTTGTTTTGAGGATTTGATGATCTCTGTTATCCTGAGATTGTTTTTGTCAGAGCTTATGATCATCTACAACTCTCTTACGCAGCTCCAAAAAGTTCAATCTGTTGAGATATGTTTGTGCTTTCTAAGCTATGGAATTGCTTATGACATTGACACGTTATCCGAGATTGTTTCTGTGTTGTGTTGTGATGAAGAGTTTGTTTGTTTGGTCTCTCTACTTTGTGAAGTTGATATGAAGATATTAGTGAACTTTGGAGGATTGCAATTGATAGCTTTTCCTGATGGTGGTTCCTATGATAGCTTCAATGTCACTAAAGATGCTGCAATGGTTCAGCATTCAAGTCCCTGGTTTCGTTTGATCCCTCTTGTCAATCAACATGCCACTGCAACAACTGCATTTTGGCTTATGTACAGCAAGAATATTGGTGGGTTCAAGACCTCAATTGCGTATATTGTGTTGGTGATGTTCACTGTTGGTGAGAGGTTAATGAAGCTGAATCTCACATACATTTTGGGGGATGTGTTGTCTGCTGATATATCAGACGTTGGGTTCAATTTAGTTTGCAAGTTTATGCTTTTAAAGTTGCTTTCTGCCAATGGAAATCGAGACTTTGCAAGACAATGGACTGCGTTTGACTTTGGTTCTCAAGTTTTTCTACAAGGACAAAGCCTAGCTTATGAATTCCATGGCCAAATCATGAAGGCACATTCTGGTTGGTGTGGATCCTTACTTGGATTCTTCTATGGCTCATTACCAAGACCACCATAAGTTTTATTATAGTGTCAGCCCCTAGCTCTTACATTTCTGCTTTCTAGTGCAAGCTTGGAGTGTCAAATATTTCTACTCCAGCTTGAGGGGGACTATCATAATAGATAGAATAGAGGTTTATTTTAGTTAATTGGTTAAGTCTCCTTTAGCTTAATCATGTGTATAAATACTTACCTTGTACATCATTTGCAATTCAATGAGAATAAGATTGAATTCCTAATAATATTTATCATGTCTTTATGCAAGATTTTTATTTTTATTACTATATTTTTGCATGCTTGGAAAAAAGAACTTCGAATAATAATGGTATTGTATGCAGTAACAAATCTTTACTTCAAATATGTGAATATATTGATTTGTGGGTGCTTTGATGGATCCAAAATTCGAGCCAACAACATAAATGTAGAGGGCCTCAAACTGTGATGAGAAAAGCCCAATGAATAAAGTCTTCCAAATCTTTTATTTATATGTATTAATATCAAATTTTGTCTACATGAACACACACACAATTGGTTTTGAGACTATATAATTCACTGATTCACAGTAATTAAAATAATTAATAAACTAAATGATAAATAAGTCTTAAAAAATATATAATACTCCAATTCACAGTGAAATAACGGTTTTATACTCCAGTTATAAGCAACATTTGTAATTGTATATACAAGAAAACAACCTAAACCAACAAATAAATCGAGGCTTAGTTGACTATGCTTTAGATAGGTGTTGTTAATGTTATCATGCCCTTGCAACTTGGTTACATATTGTCGTGAAGCAACGAATAAAATCACACGTGGCCTACTCTCTTACACGAAACGTGTCTCTAATCTTATCACTTTATAGAAAACATATTTGGCAATTATAAACATTTTGGTTCAAAAGAAACACAACTTGGCCACTATGAAGGTCCCACTTCTCGATCTGTTCTTGATTGTTTGCGTCTCTTTAGGAGATCCTCAATCCTCTCCAACTTGTTGTTTTCACGGTTTATGAAATTTTACACTTTAACATTTGAATAAAGGAAAATTTACGGTGAAAGACACTTTTTTGTGAACATATATCTTCTTAAGACACTTTCTAAGGGAGGTGTACTTTTTCAAAGGTTAATATCTTTTCTACCTCTTAACTGAACTTGCATAACTAAATCAACCCATCACTTTTCTTCTCTCTTCTTCTTTCAGTTTCACGTTCCCCATCTGAGATAACATTTTCTTTTCTATTAAATTCTTCTTTCTCTTAGTCTCTACACCCATAGCATTTGGGTTTATCAATGGGAATCTATTGAACCCACTGCATTCGATATTCTCTCGTCTGATTTTATAATTTTTAATTTATTTGTTTCTTCTTCTTTTAATTTTCAGATGAAACCAAAACTCAATTCCAAATTTGTAATTGTCACTTTCCTCGTGAAAACCCCGGATGATGATGAAAGCTCGTGAAACCAAAACTCAATTCCGAGATGTTGAATTTGTTTTATAAAAATTGATGTTTCTTCTCCTAAACTGATAAAACCGAAACCCAATTCCAAATCAAGTACCAAAAAAACCCAAAAATTTAGGAAGCCAAAAACCAAAAATCAAACCGAAACCCAATTCCATTTAATCTTCAATTTCATCCAATTCTAAATTCAATCAACATTCACCTTTCTCCTTTCGTTTCTCTCTTAGTCGCTATATGGTTTAATGATGTTTGTTGTTCGATCATTGTAAGTATATTTGTTACTTGTATCCATCGTAACATATCCACGGTGTTTTTTCCTCGACAATTTATATATGTGGATAGATTATTGTGTCAATGGATGATTATACCATTCAATCGTTTATATTTAGCATCCACATATTACAATCCATACATGCCTATCCATCATACACAACCATGAAATGCCATATTTAAATCACCATTGCCCTAATGATTCCCTATGATCTATCAAACAACAAATGTATAAGTATGGTTTTGGATTGGTTATGTTTAAACATGAGAATGTCCTTTGTTTCTCAATTCTCAGTCAAGATTTTTGATTTGTTGTGTCCATGGTTAAAACATGATGAAGCTTGGACAAGAAAACCTTTATAATTTGTTGTGTTCAAATGGGATAAAGAGACATTGTATCAAAAATCCAGTATCCATGACAATATATCTACGATCTATGTTGGTATCTATAAAATCGTTCAAAAAATATGGATGTCAATTTTATGGATGGGTACTTATAGATATCGTTGGAAAAAGAAACAACAAGTCTATTGTGTTCTTACTCTGAACTAATTAATCTCTCAAACAATTTAGGAGAGATCATCGACTCTCTCTGATCAACTGGACAAAATCGGAATAGGAGGATTTGATGCTTCTCATGTAATCGTTCAAAGATCTAGTCGGATCGAAGATCTCGAAGCATACACATATAAGAATTTTAGTCAAACTAAGCTTTCCTCCACCTTAAACAAAATTGACCTAAAAATCCTCCTATCAGCCATAAACCCTCCAATCGAACGGAACAACCCCAAGTCGCCCCATATCTTCAACCATTTTTCCAAGCAAGACAACGGCGAGTTCTGGCTCGCGACATAACTATGGTGCAAAGTGATCTGAGCTATTCGGGTGCGAGCGAGGCCAAAGATACACAAACATGTGATATCAACTGGAATTTGCAAATCGAAACAATCTATGGCAGAGACAAAGCTGAACAGATTACCTAGGCATGTTATAATCGTTTTTCTATCATAAATCCCCAAATCTGAGATTGAAACACCGACTAAAAATTTCATGGAGCCTATTATTGAAACATTTTTTAATCACAACCATTTATCCCTAACTCTACTTTACCAACCAACGGTCCAGATTACACACCACTAACTCAATTGATCTCAAACACCCACCTTTCTCGTTCAACTGCTGGGGCCCTAATGGTCATTAAAAAAGTTGCACAGTTGAAAAAGGTTACTTCCCGTAGAAAGTGTTTATTTTGCAAGAAAATATTGAAAAAGTGTCTTCTAGTGTTAATAGCCCTAGAATAAATTTAACAGCTAACTCTAACCACAAATAAATTATCTTTAACGAGCAAGAAAAATATAACACAACTTGAATTTAAAATCAACTTTAGAGTATTGTTTAGAATTTGAAGAAGGTCACAAACGCGTAGATATGTAAAGATCATCTCCAATAATGATTCTTAAAAAAAATTCTAAATATTAAATATAATATTTGAGTATAAGATATATTACTAAATAATTATAGAGTTTTTAGAAATAGAGAGAGAAAATTTTAAAAGATTTTGTTTGAGAAATTTTAAATGTTGGTTAAAAAACTCATATAATATAATATTATTATTATTTATTTTTTTAATATATTTATAAAAACTTTCTTAATAATTATTGTTAGAGACGGTCAGTAGATAAAATAAATTAAAAATTGTTTTCGTGTTTTTTATTTTAATACTTTTGTATTTTGGTTGTCGGGCCCAGTAAGGCTGGATACACGTGGCAATAAAGTGACTGTCGTTGTTCAGCACGTTGAATAATAGACACGTGTCAGTGGTACATCAACAAGTAGCCTACGTCTACGCTAAGCTCTCCCCCACTTGATGCTCTTTCCACGTGGCGTGGTGGGTGGTCGTCTATCTTTTTTCAAAAATTATTCAAAATTATTATTACCAAATTTGTGTAAAATGATCTATTCCTGTCAACGAGAAATCACTATCTATTTTCATTGGTTATATTAATTCAAATTGGCATATTAACTTGAATTATTTTAAAACCAACTTGTGTAAAAAAGGAGAAAAAATCCGTACAAAATCGTCAACTATGCTTGTAAAATAATTCAAAAAACATGATTTTTTCCTGAAATTATATAATACTGCAAATTGTAGTACTATAGTTTATAATAGTATTATTTCGTGCTTGTTTTAACCAAAAATTGTTTCGTCTCTCTCACAAATTGTAAAAAAAAATTTCTCTCACTTTTCAATTCGTATTCAAATTCTCTAACCTTAATTTTCAACTATGGAGATGATAACAGCTCGGGGAGACCTAAACGGCGTCGTTCAAGTCCCAAATCTATCAGCTAACAATCTTTTGCAGAAGTTTTTCGTCACAAGCAACCAATTTTGTTACAGAGAATCTGAGAATCGCGAAGAAGCGAAGGAGGAAGAAGAGAAAGATATTGAGCTAACGTTAGGTCTTTCACTGAATGGACAGTTTGGTACGGATCCGAGATCGAGAAAAAGGAAGAATTTTGAATTGGGTCGATCTTCTTCTATACCGGAAGGTTTCGTCTTCGATGAACGAAGATCCGGCGACGTAGAATTCCGACGGACGGTCGGACGCGGTGGTTCCGATATGTTTCAGCTGGATCGGACTCGGTCTCTGCCTGTCGAAACAGAGACGGAAACAGAGTCGAAGACGAGGGCATTTATGGAATTTCGTGTTCCTCCTCCGACAAAAGTAAAAAACACTAATCAAACCGAAATAGTGAAGACGAGGGCATTTATGGAGTTTCGTGTTCCTCCTCCGACAAAAGAAAAAAACAGTAACCAAAACGCGACAAATAAGACAAGGGCATTTATGGAACTTCAGGTTCCTCCTCCGACAAAGAGAAATGAAGAAACAGATCGGAGCAAGAATTCTCCGACGAAGAGGAATATGAAGAATGTAGAAGTTTCTGGAAAGGAGAAAGCGAGGAACATTCTAGAAGACATGCCGTGTGTTTCGACAAGAGATGTCGGAACCAACGGAAAACGAGTGGAAGGGTTTCTGTATTGGTACGGAGGAAACAAAGAAGAGGTTAAAATAGTCTGTGTTTGTCACGGCAGTTTTCTATCTCCAGCAGAGTTCGTTAGACACGGCGGAGTCACCGTCTCCGACGACAGTGGTGGTGATGATGTTACAATTAACCCACTTAGACATATTGTTGTTAAACTTCCTTCTTCCTCTTTGTAGTTTTATAATCATATTCTATAGGGATTATTATATTTAATCATCCCCAATTTATTAGAGATGTCAAAATAATTTGACCTTTAAGCTGAATCAAGAGTTAAATGTGTGTTTTCAAGGTATTTTTATCAAAGAAAAACCCACATAACTATATAAAACAATTTACAAGTGGGACCAAATTAATTTAGCTACAATCCTTTAGTGCTCTTAAGAGAGATTAACCTTCCTATGTCTTCCCGACCTAAAATATCGTTTTTACCCTTGAGAAACCATAGGAAATTAAACCTCTTCTTCTTCTAACTACTACACAACATGTTTACAACTGTTAAAATAAAAGAGAATTTTAAAAAATAATCAAATACTTGGGAGGGGGAGCTAACACGACGGAGGCTGAAGCTGCTTCAACCGCCGTACAACTTGTTTCATTGTCGGCCTCGTCGATAGCGAATCCACTGTACAAACAACCGCTAAATGCAGAACCTCGACGAGATCATCGTGCGGACCAGCATCCCATAAACCCGCCGTGAAAAACTCTTTAGCCCGTCCTTGTCTCAACAACATACAAGCCCATTGCACAATGTTGAAACCGTTACCGTACGAAACAAACGAAGGATCAAGCGCTTTCTTGTCTGAAAGCAGCTCGAGAAGCACAACTCCGTAGCTGTAAACATCCGCTTTATCAGAAACCCGGCAAGTCATCGCGTACTCGGGCGCTACATATCCGAACGTACCCGCTACGCCAGTTGTTGCGTGCGTCTCTGATGTCCCGAGCAATCTCGCTAACCCGAAATCCGATAAATAAGCGTTGTGATCATCGTCTAAGAGGATGTTGCTCGGTTTGACATCACGGTGAAGAACCCGAGGGACGCATTGGTCGTGGAGGTAAGCGAGAGCTCGAGCTATGTCTAACGCGATCTTGTGAAGAACTCTCCAATCTACCGCTCTCGTGGATCGTTCTTGGATAAATTTCTCGAGGTTGCCTCCTGGGAGATAGTTGTAAACCAAGAACATCTCGGTTTCGCTCGCGTGGTAACCGATGAGAGTGACGAGGTTTGGGTGTCGAAGCCTACCGAGAGTTTTGATCTCTGCGTGGAACTGTTGGACGCCTTGAAACCGGCCGATCGAGAGCCGTTTGATCGCAACAACCACGTCTTGGGAGATTTCTGCTTTGTACGTCGCTCCGAATCCACCGTTTCCGATCAGATTGCTCGCGTTGAAGTTTCCAGTGGCTCTAACAACGTTGTCGAATGTTATCGGAACTCCAATGTCCATGAACATAGTGACTTCTCGTTTCGTAGTGGCCATGATTTTCGATTTCGGATGCCATTTCCTCGTGTAGATGAACAGAATCACAAGAGCGATCAGAACCGAGACAATCGCTGAAGCGGACGCAATCGAAGCAATCTCTAGCGAGTTGAATCTGCTGTCATCTGGAGGCGGGGACGGAGAGTTTTCAACAGGCGAAGATGCGTAATCTTGCGTATCAGAATCTTCTGCGGAGCCGCCTCGGGAATCCGAAGACGGTGTTGTCAAAGAAAACACATGGCAAGGTCGAAGATACGGGTTTCCAACAACACTGCTGCATTTCGTCAATCCATTGGTTGCAGGAACTGGACCAGACAGATTGTTGAAGGAGACGTTGAAAACCGCAAAAGTTGCGAAACCCGATGGGATTTGGCCAGAGAGGTTGTTATTGTTGAGAAGCAACACAGTGAGATTCTTCAAGTTAACGAAATCACGAGGAATCCCGTCGGATAGATGATTCGATGAGAGATCAAGAACTTCGAGGGAACGTAACTGACCAAAACTTGACGGAATTTGCCCCGTCAAGTTATTATTTGCGATAGAAAGATAAGTCATAGCTTTCATCTTCTTCCCGAGGCTTCCCGGTATCTGACCTTGCAACTGATTCCAGCTCAGATTAAGAGCAAGAAGCGAAGCTAAATCCCCGAGACTCGATGGGATTGTACCGAATATCTGATTCAACGAAGCATCAAGAATCTTAAGAGAAGTACACATGTTGTTGAGTCCTTCAGGAATCTGACCCGAGAGTTTGTTGGAGCTTACGTTGACATAAACAGCTTTGAGTTCGTCGCATTTATCAAACAGATTCCCCGGGAATTGCCCGTAGAATCCATTCCCTCCAGCAGAAAATATGTAAGAGACTCGCTTTCCTAACCGATCCTGTGCAAGCGGCATCGACTTTAGAGTTCCAGTGAAGTTGTTGTCTGCGAAATTATGAAACACACCCGGACCTCCATCGCTACCGAGTAACGTCAAGGAAGTTCCAACTTGAGCCTTCTCGGCGAAGAAGGAGAGATAAACAGACGAAGGATCGTTGTACGATTGGCTAGAAAACCCGTCGAGGTAAACAACAGGAGGACAATGCGTGGTATTGAGAAACTCCGGGATTAAACCCGATAAGCTGTTTCCACCGACATCAAAGACACTCATGCAGGGAACCGAAAGCTCTTCGAGAAGCTCTCCGGTAAGCATATTCAAGCTCAAATCAAGAAGACGAATGTTCTTGCATTTACTAAGACCAACCGGAATTTCGCCTCTGAAGAAGTTCTGACCCAAGTTAACCATCTCCAAACTTTGACATGAACCCCAATCTCTAGGAAACCTCCCTTCTAACGTAGCTCTCGGCACCCAAAGTACTTTTAGCTTCGGAAGCCGAGTGATTTCCTCGGGAATTCCTCCTTGATAGAAATTGAAATCCTCGGTCATCGAAGTTAAATCAGCACCAGGAGGCATATCTGATCCCCCTCTAATGCTATTAATGTCTTCATACACATTGTACAGATTCGATAACACGAGAACAGACAACGAAGAGCAATTCCCGAGCTCAACAGGTAACGGACCACTAAGAGTATTCCTCGAAACATCTAAAACCTCGAGCTTCTTAAGATTACCGAATTCTAACGGAATAGTCTCCTCCAACGTATTCATATACAACAACAACGACCGTAAACCAACACAATTCCCCAAACTCGCTGGAATCCTCCCGGTGAAGAAATTACCAGACAAGTCTAAATGCTCAAGCTTTCCACAACTATCCCCAATATCTTTAGGTAAAGAGCCTTGAAGCCAGTTTAATAGCAAATGCACCACTCTAAACCTCCCAACAAAGCCAGGAACAGTTCCATTCAACTTATTACCACCTAAATTCAAAATCTCCAACTTAGACAGATTCTTCAAAGAATCAGTAATCCCACCTTCAATCTTATTAAACCCTAGATTCAAAACTCGTAAATTCCGTAACCCGGTAAATTCAACAGGTAATAACCCGGTTATCAAATTCCCTTCAAGATCAAGAACTTCAAGCTTCTCCAATCCCCAGATTCCTCTCGGAATCTCTCCACTAAACGAATTGAAAGGCAGAGACAAAACCCTAAGTTCTGTAAGATTCACGATTACAGAAGGCAAATTCCCAATCAAAGCTCCATGATTTCCGGTACAATCTCTCCGAAACCCGTAAAGCGGAAACTTCCCAATATCACCACAAGTGAACCGGTTTCGAGTACTTTTCGAATTCCCTTGATCGCTTCCTGAGCCACTCACGTTAAGAGCCATGACTCGTGAACTCGAATCGCAAGATACACCAAACCAGGAACAATAGTCTTCACTCTCCTTAACCCAGCTAGCGAGCAACGAACCAGGGTCTGATACGGTTTCCTTGAACCGGAGAAGCACCGATTTGTCCGAATCAGCTAAACCGGTGATTTTCGTTGCGATACAGAGTAAGCAAAGAGAGAAGACGATGTTTGGAGGCATCTGTCTGCGGAAAAAACGCCATTTTATCACTGAAGAAGGTAAAGAATTCATCTTTGTAACTTATCCCCAAATGTTTTACAATAAAACCCTAAACCCACCTCTCAAAGTCTGCTAATTTTGCAATTGACGAGCGAAAGAGCCTTCCTTTTACTGTGAGGAACAATCCCAGAACCCTAATTTAGGGTGATGATGAGAAGCTTTTTAGTGAGAGAAACTGATGAAGCAGAGAAATGAAATCATTTGAGAAAAAAAAAAGGAGAGAGAAAGAGAGAGATGAGAATTCAACACTGTCACTGAGGAAGACGCGTTTTTTTCTTCTCTCTCTTTTTTTTTTGTATAAAATATCTTATAATGTTTTTTTTTTTGGTTCAATTTGATTTATGCAGAAAATAAAAATATTTCAGTGGGTCCATTTGAGTTATTTCTTATTGGCTGGAAAAACCATACTTATAGTTAACAAAAAAAATTATGTGATAAATTAACGTTTTGGTTAAAGACAATTGTGTAGTCTCTCAACGCATCAAATCGCAATGGGTACATGATTGAGAAACAGTAGGTGGATGCGTGATTATCTTATCACTAAATTTGAGAAAACGTTATTATTTGAAATGACAATTAAAATATGTTGAGTCATAATAAATGTAACAATATTTCAACTCTCCTAGTGTATCTCCAAGACATATCAATTTCTCATCGACCAATGTTATTCTAAGATCTTGAGCTAACAATTATAATCCATTACTATAGATTTTTCTTTTTTGCCAATGAATAGTCTAAAATACATAAATGCATGTGACAAAGATGTGTTTCTTTATGTAGACAAAATATTGAGAAATTGTAAAGGTGAAAAAGGACAGAATCCCCTCTTTTCAAGGATATAACTAAAGGAAGCTTCAAGATAAAGCAAACCAAAATGTTTTTTTTTCTTAAATCTAAATTTAATTTTGTCATGTACCCAACACATTAGCCACATTTATGGGGATAAAAAGAGAGTTATAACCTTTTAAATTGAATAATTAGAAGAAGAGAAATTTTCTAGTGAATTATATCTGTCTTTTAGCTACTACATATAGAAAAATATAATAACGAAATGTGGTCCATGTAATGCATCACCATGACATAAGAGTTATATCATCCATCAAACCGGTTTACAACATTCTGTAACCGACCTTAATCGGACCAAAATGTGGTTTCCACCCTAAACTCGGTTTGAATCATCACTCTTAGTTTACAAGTTTTACAACTACGGTACTTTCATCCGAACAATTACACAATACAAAGAACAATTTTTTTTTTTCAAACGCAAACGCCAAAAGCTATCTTTAGTTGATAAAACCGCATTTACAGTGGAAGCAAGAGAGCAGACCGTTCCTCGAAGATTTTGGCGATTTCGTTTGAGACTCGAACTGTTTCGAATCTTTCCGTTGTGGGTTCAACCGATTTCGAGAACCAGATTCTTGATAAAACTGCGGATGCGGTTGGGGCGGTTGTTTCGGCGATTGAGGCAGCAAATATTCAGGTCTTCGCTTTTGAGAAACTTTCTTACTAATTTCCATAACCGGCGTTTTGGCAGTTCCATCTTCCTTATGCAACCTGTTGCATAGGTTCCAAAGTTAGGTCAAATAAAGGTTTCTTCTTCCCAAAGTTAGGTTAACTTAAATGTTTCTTCTTCCGCAAGAAAATATTGATAATTCGAGATTTTGCGGAAAACGGCTTACAATGGGAATGCGAAAGAGTTAATGCTGTTATTGCTCGTGTCCGAAAGGCAAGAAAGACTCGGAGAATGTGAAACAATACTGATTGAATCTTCTTGTTTAGTCGCCTTCACATCTTCAACTATTTCTTTCTCTTCTTGTTTCTCGGTTTTAATTTCCACTAAAATCTCTGTTTGGATCTTATCTTCTTCATGTTCATCGTCCCTCTCGAGCTCAATGATCACTTCTTCTATCATTTCATCATCATCATCATCAATCTCAGAGTTTGGTTTCTTCTCTACAATAGTCTCTTTCTCATATTCTTCTGGTTTATTAACCGGGTTAACTTCGGTTATCTCGTGAACCGTCTCTTCCAATCTCGGTACTTCACCCAATTTCAACGTCGTAGTAGAAATGCTGAAATTCATATCATGGATGCTAAACAAAGATTCATTAGAAGCTATACTCCATTCCGCGGAATTGCCGGCTACAGAATTACCCGGTTTACTAGAAAAAATCGATGATGGAATCCGGTTTGGATCGTAACCGGGTAAATCAAGGTGAATCGAGGACCAAGTCGAACTGGTATACGAGCTCACGGAGGAACTATAAGCTTGATGTGTCTCTCTTTGTTTTTGTGCCTCTGAAGCAGACAATATTGGTTTGGGAAGAGGAAAATGTCGAATATCGAAATGTCCGTCTGATTCATCAGATGTTATTGATGAAGATCTTGAAGATGAAGACAAAGACTTTGTTTCCTTCCATTCTACTTCTTCTTTGCTTTCAGTTTTCATTTCCATTGTAGAAACACTAATTTGATTGAAGATTATGAGAGAAATTAGAGAAGAGCTTAAGAGGGTTTGTTTTATTTATACGATTTAAGGGAAAAAAAACAAGAGATATAAAAGTTTTTGTTTTGTTTTTTGTTTTCTCGTTTTTTTTTGGTTACTTTGGAATGATTGGAACGGTTTAGGGACTATACTAAGGGGTTAGTTTCGATTCAACGTTATTAACGAGATTAAGACTTAACTTGAATTTGATTGTTAGTGAAATGTGTTGTCCAAGATAAGTACATGACAACAATCAAACGTTATTCTGTTTATACTCACCACTATTTATAGATGGGAATTACAGTACACATTAAACCAATTGCAGCTAACTACAGTTGTTAAATATAATCTGTAATTTAATCCATTCTGGTGAAAAAGACAGAATTATATATCGATTGTATTCCACAACTTCATTTTAGCATAACAGAAACCAACAACAACAATACATGCAAAAATTCATTTGGTTTTTCAAGTTACAAATCCTTCAGCAACCAACAGATGATAAACCGGATTCCGGTTTGCGTACATCCTGAACCTGAAACAATTGTTCAAATGGCAAATAGTTAATAAACTTTGATAATCAAATACGGATAAAGTGGGAAACCGGTTTGGTAGAGTGAAATATACCTTGGTTAGGTTAAAGCTAGGTGGAATAAGAGAACCGGAAGCTTTTCTGTTTCTTGCAAGAAGACCTTTAGTAATCGGAGACATCATTGCATCGGTTGGGCTTCTGTACCTGAACATAATTTGAATAAAATTATACAAAATCATGTTTGTACAAAGCGGTCTGGTTTTAAACCGGTTATTTCATCAAATCAAATTACCTCTCTGGGTACTTGAGAGCTATAGGGACTCTAAGACGATCAGGAGTACAGATTTTCTTCATTGACTCATTGGTGGAGGCTTTAGGAGGTGAGTCTTGATCCATGACGGTTTCCGGAAGCGGCCGAGGCGGCGATTCGAAGTTTGAAACGGCGTTTTCGTTTTGGTTGGGTTGGATTTTGAGTGGCGTTTGAAGATTTGATTGTTGCGACTCCATTAGAGATGAAAATTGGGTGGTACGAAGAAAGTTAGGTGTAATGATTTATGTATGTAAAATGGGTGTGAATATTACCGTTAGTGGACATTTGGTATTGCAACGGTCAGATTTATGTACAGTTGTTTCCTCCTGACTAGTGACCGTTTGGGAAACAAAATTTAAAAGGATTCTGAAAATGTTTTTTTAAGTTAAAAGTCTCTAACTTGCTTTACTCTTTTTAGAAGATTTTTTCCCTTACAAGTAGACACAAATACACAATTGGTTCGAAAATGAATTGGTTTTGAACCTTTTGGGCTAAATAATAATACTAAAGTCATGTAAAACTTTTGAATATCAATGAAAAAATTCCTTCAGATACTCTGTTTATTGTCTGAAATGGTTTGAGTAATCTAAATTTTGCAGTCTAAATCTAAGATTTTCCAATACAGTAGACCTTTAACAAATATGAGAATTACATGGTTTTTAATTGGGCCAGGCCCAATAGAGATGTTTGGGGCCGAGAAGATGACACAGAGTATGGTTGAAGGAAACAGCGACGTATGATTGGACGGTGACATAAGCAACTGTAAAAGGCACGTGAGGTTAGCAGAGATTCACCGCTTCGTGTCCTTAAAAACGTCACAGAAGAGAGAAGAAGGAAGAAGAAAAGACTGACACAAAACTCTGAATCTGTTGGACAAAATATGCGTGAGCAAAGTTTTCTTTCTTGATTTGACATTAACACTATTCGACCTCACTCCTTTACTCTGTTTATTTCATCATTTCATTAAAAAAAACTTTGGAGAAAAAAAAAAAGACAATGCTAATTTATAGGTGTATTTTTTAAAAAATTAATTAATTTATAGGTGTATTTAAAGGGTAGAGATACGAAAAGAGTCATTATTATCCATCTCATTTGCCAACTACTACTCCTGTGCTTCTTTAAATATAACCATAAATTTTACCTTTAGAATCATCTTTGTTTTCTTTTTATTTTCTTACAACGTTGGAGATACTTTAAAAGTTTTCTGAAAGTAAAAAAATGTTGCTAAGCACGGAAATAGAATCTTCTAAAGCAATTGTCAGATTTTTCCAGAAACAGGCTTTTACTTAATAGACTCCATCGCAAAATAAATCAAGAACATACAAATATTAACAGAAAAAGGAGAAATGATGCTAAGTTGTTGTACTAGTATTTATATAGCTGTTATTGAATATTCGTATGCAGGTTCGTATCGTATGTATCTTATAATGAATAGATTATAGATATTTTCGTTCAGAAAACTGTATATAAATCCAAAAGAGCATCATCATCATATTCAACATGGCTATTGATACGAGGCGAAGCAGTGAATATGGTGACGCATTGATGGCTTCTTCTCCACTAACTTCGCGTATACGTAAAACATATTATTAATATATGCCTGGATAGCCCAATTTACATTTATCTATAGCATTTATAAACTAGGCCGGTTCTATGCTATTGCACTGATGGTTCGTTTTTTATCTATTCGTCGATACAGGTCATGCTTTTAAACGTACAGCTTCTAAACTTTAAAAAATCGCATAATCATCCTAATTTCATTCCCCATAAATAAACAATGCATCGTATATACTCCCTCCGTTCTGAAAAGATTGATGTTGTAGGAAAAACAAATATTTCTAAAAGATTGATTTTTTACATTTTCAATACATTTTAAATGAAAAAACAATGATGAATTGTAAATTTCAAGACACATTAATTGATTTTATTGAATTACTATTGGTTTGGAGTCATCGAAAATTGTTTAGTACAAAAAACAAAACATTTATAATTAAGAATTAATATGTTTTCTTAATAGTTATGAAAATTCTACAACATCAATATTTTGAGAACAGTTTTTTTAAGAACGGAGGGAGTATTACTTTATATTCTATAAAAGTAAAATATAAAAAATACAAATGGGGAAATGTATTGTAATGACCTATGAAAGATGGTCAAAGTTGTAGGTATTTTCATCCGTAGAAAAAGAGAGAATACTTTTCCTACAATATTGAGACATCAGTTTCTTGCATGGGTCCAACTATTCAAAATGGACATTTTACATACATATTCATTCACCAAAAGATTTATGAAAAGGGAAACGAATCAATCGGCGTTTTAGTGGTGATATTTAAATAAATATAATGGACTATATCACAACCCCGGAGTTTCTTTTATCCCCATAATTTAATATACGTAGCTATTTAACCTTCTATATACTAATTTAACACATATGTGTATGTACGTGCATGTGATAAATGTATGTACATGCATGTGATGAATGTATGTGTCATGTGTGCATATATGAACACACACGATTGATTTAATGGTCTGTCATATCAAATAACGTATTTACTATTACAAGCAGCTGGTGGTGTCATTGAAGTCATCATTGTATCTTCTTCCAAATTCATAAAGTTACTGTCACTGATAATATTGGTGGCCCATTTTCTTACCCATCACCCATTTTTTCGCTTACTATTATTCTTCTCTCCCATATGTCTTGTTTTTATTTATAAAAACTTTGTAACACATAAACTGATAAACTCTAACTTAAGCAAAGAAAAAAGAAACACCAACCTAAATAACCAAATAAATTGAATCTTGGCTTTTTAACAGAAAAATAAATTGCTACAAGTTGCTTTAATACAAGTCTATTTCTAGAGTTAACACAAATGTAGAATTAATAGTCCTTTTATACAAGTTGTTTTTATACGAGTTAAATATGGATTCAATATTACAAATTAACCAACATCTCTAGGCTTCTATGTGTCTAACCACATTTTATATTTTCTTATTGCTAAAATGGAAAAACAATTATTGTCCCAGCGTTAAAAAATCTAGTATATTACTTACCATTTAATTTTGTTGACCACAAAATAGACCATTATTTTATTTTCAATAGTATATATTATTACAAATATAAAGTAATTAAATATTCTCCTCATTTCATTTCACTCTCTCTATTTAAGACAAGTTAAAGCTAGGACTGTAGAAGCCGATCTCAAAAGTGTGCATATCCTTTTCTCCTTCTTCTGGCCATGGCGATGGCAATGGCAAGATGCGTAATTTTCACCATTTTCATGGCCATACTTGTAATGACATCTCAAGGAAGAGGAGAAGAAAAAGAAGCAGAAGCAGAAGCAGACCGGATTACTTCACTTCCTGGTCAACCTAACGTCACGTTCGAGCAGTTTTCCGGCTATGTCACCGTCGATAAACTTTCCGGAAGATCACTCTTTTATTGGCTCACCGAATCTTCTCACCTCCCTCTCTCTAAACCTCTAGTAATTTGGCTTAATGGAGGTAATTAATAACCATAAATTTCCCTTTTATTATCGTTTTTTGGTGATTATTATTAGTAGTCGTTCAAGTTATGTATGCAATAACATTAAAAGCGTCGCTAGATCTGTGTCACAATAATAACTAATCTCTGTCACCATAATAACTAATCTCTGTCACACTTTTTGAATGACTTTTCAATAAACTCGCATGTAAAAATGCCTTTGTTTAGCAGTAGTTGTTTATAATCCACTCTTAAAACATGAAATTGGGCTTACTTATCTATTTTATTTATATATTTTTAAAAACTATTATGTGGGTTTGGCCTACTTCAGCATGTGCATAATGCCCTAACCACCAATGGAGACTCACCATTTTTACTCGACCCCAAAATTTCTCAACCAAAATAGAATAAAAAATAATAATTATGTTTGTGCTAGCATTATTAAATTTTTGCCTCTATTATACAACTTGTTTTCGCACAAAAAAAAAATTTAAACTTTATACATATTGTAATGCTTAGTTTATCATGCATGCATTCAATAGACCATTACTGAATGCTTAGTACTAGTATTAGTCAAAATTATCTTGTAAAGTGTTGAAAAAAAGTTTTAACTCATTAAATGCAATTTTGAAGACGAGCATTGAGAGTCCTATTAAATACACAACTAACTTTTGGTCTCTTTTGAACCCCTTCTTCAATTCCAAAACCTCTGTCAAACTCTATCCCTTTTTTTTTTTGACGACCTATCAAATTCTATCCCATTTTTACAAAACACACTACAACTAACATTTATTTTATTATTAGTCTACATTTCTAACTTATTGTGTAACATTGATGATTTAGGACCGGGGTGTTCGTCGGTAGCGTACGGTGCGTCGGAGGAGATTGGACCATTCAGGATAAGCAAAGGTGGGTCCGGTTTGTATCTAAACAAGTTCGCTTGGAACTCAATCTCCAATCTCTTGTTCCTCGAAGCTCCCGCCGGTGTAGGATTCTCTTACACTAACCGCTCCTCTGATCTCTACAATACCGGCGATCGCCGTACTGGTACACAATTAAACCAAACAAAATCATTTTACAGTTTGGCTTAGCCGGTTTTCGGTTATTAACACTCTGTTTCTTTGTTTTCTCGCAGCTAAAGATTCACTTCAGTTTCTTATCCAATGGCTTCACCGGTTTCCGAGATACAATCACCGTGAAATCTACATCACCGGCGAGAGTTACGCCGGACATTACGTTCCTCAACTCGCTAGAGAAATCATGAACTACAACAAACGTACAAAGAGTCCAATCAATCTCAAAGGAATCATGGTAAGCTAAAAACAATCCCAAAAATCAAGATCCTCTGTTTTCATTTTTGCGCGTTTGAAACGGTTGCGTTTTGAAGGTTGGAAACGCGGTAACGGACAATCACTATGATAATCTTGGAACGGTGTCGTATTGGTGGAGCCACGCGATGATTTCGGACCGGACTTATCATCAGTTGGTAAACACTTGTGATTTTAGTCGTCAAAAGGAATCTGATGAATGTGAAACGCTTTATTCTTACGCCATGGAGCAAGAATTTGGTAATATCGATCAGTATAATATCTATGCACCGCCGTGTAATAAGTCAAGTGACGGTGGTGGTGGTTACACTGGTTCTTCCGGTCGCCGGAATATGCGCCTACCTCATCTTCCACACTCTGTAAGAAACTCTCTCTCCTCTGTTATTAGTATGGTTTATACTTTAGTGTATGGTTTAAGTTGAATAATCTTGTGTTTCTTGGTTAGGTATTGAGGAAAATATCAGGGTATGATCCATGTACCGAGAGATATGCAGAGATTTACTATAACCGGCCTGATGTTCAGAAAGCTCTTCATGCCAACATTACCAAGATTCCATACAAATGGACAGCTTGCAGGTTTATAACATAAAATGAGATTATGTTTGTATATATGTTGTTAAGTAATTCTTGTTTTAATTAGCATTGTCTTTTTTTTTTTACTTGTGGCAGTGAGGTGTTAAACCGGAATTGGAACGACACTGATTCGTCGGTTTTACCTATATACCGGGAAATGATTGCGGGCGGGGTTAGGGTTTGGGTTTTCAGGTATGCGATTTTCGGTTTTTTTCAAAGATACGACCGTGAACTCGTGAAGTATACCTTCAATTGTTAATTTAATGATGTTTTTTGGTTCCGGTGTAGTGGCGATGTCGATTCCGTTGTACCGGTTACAGCCACTAGATACTCACTAGCCAGACTTAGTTTGACCACCAAAGTCCCTTGGTATCCTTGGTATGTTAAGAAACAGGTATGTAACTAAGACTAAGTTCTTGTTTGGTTCTTTAACAATAAAACATTTCTATTTTGAACCGGGATTTTGGATTTAGGTGGGAGGATGGACCGAAGTGTACGAGGGACTAACGTTTGCGACGGTGAGAGGAGCAGGTCATGAGGTGCCATTGCTCAAGCCACGAGTTGCTTTTGAGCTATTCAAGTATTTCTTGAGTGGCAAGCCACTTCCAAAAGCTTGAAAAATTCAAGTCAAGATTATAAGATTGTGTAATATTTAAAAAATCATGCCCGAGACAAAAGAAAATGTAAAGTTTGGGTTTATGAGATTGAGATTAAGATTAAATCTAGTCTATTAATGACATACGTAACTAATTATTTTTCAAATTGCTCTTCTTTGATACGCTTTATCAAGTGCAATCTGAACGTTTTATAATTTTGCTTTGTCGTTTCCTTTGACCTTTTCTTTGCTTGATTTGCTCCAAACTTGGAACATAAGAGCAAACAAGTGGCCAACACTTTCTCTCGGAACATTCTCCGAGATCCAATTTTCGAAAATACCCATCCTCTCCAATGATGTTAGCAGTGTAGCGGCAAGTGCCACGGTCTTGATCAAAAACAACGGCGACTTTCTTCTCCTCGTCAATGAAGAAACTCGCATGCACAAATGAAATCCAATTGTTAATGACTGGTCCCGTATCCACTGTCAAAAATTTGCTCCATAACACCATTTCGACTTCAATCTTAGTCGTAATCCAAATCTCAATCTCGAAATGATGACTCGCCTGAAGCTTCTCTTCTTTAACACATGATAAATGTATGGGTCAAATCTCCCCTAGAAGAATCGATAAGCCTAAATCGACTAAGTATACGTTAAACGGTCATACGGTCAAGCCCAGAAGACAGAAGCCCATTAAAGGCCCAACACTGTTTGTCCAAACCGACTTGTATTCTCTATAAATAAGCATGTACCCCCCTCATTTGAGGGGATCCGAAATTCTGAGTTGTAATAAGACAAAAACAGTTTTTTCAGCTAATTAATAAGAACAGCTCAAGATCCCTAAATCTCTTTCATTCTAAGTGTTTGAAAACCTAAAGAAGCTCTATTTCAAAGAATCTTCACAAATTCTATTGTGTGAAAATCCAGCACGCACAATTTGGCGCTAGAAGGAGGGTATCTACTCGCAACACTAGCTTCATACACGAAACAAACGCTTAGACGAATTCGCCAAGATGTCAATAACGAACCCGCAATCTCCAGCAACCGAAGGTGGTTCAGATCCAAGGGAGCTCGCCGAGAGTGGGCAGGCAAACGCAAACAGCCAGTCCGCGTTGGAGGCGGAAGCAGGCAGATCTGTCCCTACATGAAAACCAGACGACCGCCAATACCAACTCGGCCGACCCGGCAACACCGGCAGCTTTCGATCAGCTCAAAGCAATGCTCGAGCAGTTGCTCAAGCAATCGCAGAACCAGGAAACCATCAACAACAACCTGACCACCGAGATCAAGGCGTTGTCGACAGCCCGTCAGTCTAAAGGCCTACCTCACGGTGCTACACGTCGCGTCACCCCGATCGCCTTTAACTTCTCTCCAGCGGCCTCGCCTTCAGCTCGCGGGGCTCGCGAAGATCATACGCCAACGCCTCTCAGAGACGGGGCCGTCCTCGTCGCAGATGCAACTGAAGGTATTGTTGCAATCGCAGATGATCTGGAAGGACGCGAATTCGGAACCACTCGACCCAGTCGGCCGACCAGTCGTGTCCAAAGTCGGGATGAGGGCGAAATCGCAGAGAATACGCGATGGATTGAGCAGGCCAAAGCCCCGACCAATCGCGGAGCTATCGCTTCGGAGCAAAGGGAGATGGACGAGCTAAAAGACATCATGCAGCAGACAGCTCGCGATCTCAAGGATATGCGATCACAAGTCCATCGCACAACCAGCAAGGCGCCAGAGATCGACCGTGTCCTTGAAGAAGCTCGCACTACTCCTTTCACCGCGCGAATAACAAAGGCACGTCTATCCGATCCGGGGAAGCTCAGGCTTCCAATTTATGATGGAAAGGGCGACCCCACAGAGCACATCAGGGCTTTCTCAATCGCTATGGGGCGAGCAAATTTCTGACTCGACGAAATTGACGTTGGCTGCTGCCTCCTCTTCGTGGAGCACCTCATGGGGGCAGCTCTCTTTTGGTTCACGGGAATGAAGAAGAATTCGATCGACAGCTTCGCGCAGCTCTCCGAAGCATTCCTAAAGCAGTATGCAATCTTAATCAAGCGCAGGACGTCCGAGGCTGATCTTTACACCATTTCGCAAGCGGCTAGCGAACCCTTGGGAGTTTTCATCGAACGCTTTAAGGCGATGCTTACTCAAGTGAAGGGGATTGACGACCAGTCAGCACTGAGCGCGCTTCGAAAAGCCCTGTGGTATAACTCGGATTTCCGAAAGGAGATGACGATCAACGAGCCCTCGTCTATTCAAGATGCGCTTCATCGCGCCAACGGCTTCGCAAAGAGCAAGGATGAAACTAGAATTTTGGGCCAGAAATATGAGAAGGCCAAAGTTCCGAATCCGCAGGAAGCCCCAGCTACAATGAAAAAGAAGCCAGGCAACTTTGTGCTGCACGAGGGAGGTTTTAAGGGTGCCCATAACTACCAGGTGGACTCGCCCATCTTTGGTCGAGGAAGAGGGTGAGGCTGCGGAAATGGCACTCTGGGTCGTAGTAACGGCAATACATGGATAAGGAACTCGTATTATGACGAATCCGCATATTGCGACTTAAACAAAATGGGTGGACATTCGACGGCTAACTGCAGAGTGTTCGGTATGCGACTCGCAGCAAAGCTAGCCGCCGGAGAGCTCAGAGGAAATATAAGTGTTAACGATTTTCAGCTCGAGCAATTCGACGATGCAAGAGAAGGAGACGGTCCGTTCGGGGACAATAGCAAGAATAACAAACGGGACAGGCGGAATAACGACGAGGTCAACCTCGGCCGGCAAAACAATAGTGATGGCCGAAGCGGCTCGAAACAAAAAGTCTGCAACATGATCATGGGTAGCTCGCGTTATTGCTCAAACACCGTCTCGTCAATCAAAGCTTATCAAAGACGAGCTGAGGTAGGAGCAAACAAACCCATACCGCCAAAGTTTCCAAACGATGTCATCCAGTCTGAAGAAAATAAGATCGATGACATTGACAAACCTCACGACGACCCGCTTGTCATCCGACTCACCATCGCAGGATGGGACACGGGTCGCGTTTTGATCGACACTGGAAGCACAGTCGACATCATTTTCATTGACGCTCTTAAGCGTATGGAAATCGACCTCGCTCAAGTCGAATCCTATCCTAAGCTTTTGACCGGATTCAATGGCGAGATGACAATGACACTTGGAACGATCAAACTTCCAGTATGTGCGGAAAGAGTAACAAAAATAGTGGAGTTCGTGGTATCGGACAACCTGGCGATTTATAACGTGATAATGGGAACCCCTTTGCTCAATTCGATGCGTGCCGTCGCCTCGACATACCATCTTTGCCTTAAGTTTCCAATAAAAATCGGGATTAAAATAATCAGAGGGAGTCAGTCGGCGTCGCGGTCTTGCTTCATGACCGCGCACAAACTGAGGTATCGGGCGACAATGCCCATTCCGAGCGAGCCGCGAAAAAAGTTCAAAACAGACAGGGAAGCGGTCAAGGAAATCTCGGACGTTTTGTAGCAACTACAGATCGCGGAAGCCGCCGAAGAGGAAGGAGCAAGTCCGATATGCAAACCCGTCATATCGGTTTGCATTGACGACGAGTTCCCGGAGAAGTGTGTGGAGATTGGCGCAACGCTAGATGAAGCCGTCAGGCTCGAACTCGTCGAATTCCTTAAAAGGAATATTAGCACTTTCGCGTGGGCCGCAGAGGATATGCCCAGGATCGATTCGACACCATCAGTCACGAGTTAATGTCGATACGACCTTCAAACCCATAAAACAGAAGCGAAGGCGACTCGGACCGGACATAGCTCAAGCGGTGAACGATGAAGTAGAAAGACTCTTGCGAGCCGGTTCGATTGCTGAGGTCAGATATCCAGATGGACTCGCTAATCCAGTCGTCGTGAAGAAGAAGAATGGCAAGTGGCGAGTCTGTGTGGAATTCACGGATTTGAACAAGGCATGCCCAAAAGACAGTTTCCCTCTTTCTCATATCGACCGCCTCGTCGAGGCGACATCTGGGAACTGGCTGTTATCATTTATGGATGCTTTCTCTGGCTACAATCAAATTTTTATGCACCCCGGCGATTGCGATAAAACATCTTTCATTACAGATCGCGGGATTTATTGCTACAAGGTCATGCCTTTCGGCCTTAAGAACGATGGGGCTACTTATCAACGATTGGTAAACATGATGTTCGAAGGCCTCCTCGGAAAGACAATGGAGGTCTACATAGACGATATGCTCGTCAAATCGCTCGAGGAAAAAGACCATGAAGCTCAATCCGGGTAAGTGTCGTTTCGGCGTGACATCAAGCGAGTTCCTTGGCTATATGGTAACTCATCGCGGGATCGAGGAAAATCCGAAGCAAATCCATGCGCTCATCCAGACGGCCTCGCCTAAAACAAAAAGGGAAGTCCAACGATTGACAGGAAGAGTCGCAGCATTGAACAGATTTATCTCGCGCTCTACTGACAAATGCTTGCCTTTTTATGAAACGCTTAAGGATAAAAAGTGTGCAGCTCGACAGGCTTTCGAGTGGACAGAAAAATGCGACGAAGCCTTCCAGAAGTTGAAGCAATATCTCGCGACTCCACCTCTTTTGACCAAACCCATAACTGGCGAACCGCTCTACCTTTACATCGCGGTCTTCGCCTCGACAGTCAGTTGAGTTCTAATTCGCAAAGACGGAACCGAGCAGAAGCCTGTTTTCTACGTCAGTAAATCTTTAACCGATGCAGAAAAAAGATATCCTCTAACAGAGAAATTAGCACTCGCGGTTATTACGTCGGCTCGCAAACTCCGACCTTATTTCCAATCGCACTCGATCGTGGTTCTAAGTACCTTTCCACTACGAGCTATTCTCCACAGCCCTACTCAGTCTGGGCGACTTGCCAAGTGGGCCATTGAATTAAGCGAGTTCGATATCGAGTATCGAAGTAGGGCGACAATCAAAGCACAAGTGTTGGCCAATTTTCTAATCGAACTACCGGAGGCACCGGTCTCGTCAGAAAGCGAAAATAAAGATTCATCCCAAATCTGGCAGTTACATGTCGAGGGCTCGTCATCTAAACACGGGTCGGGAGTAGGCATTCGACTGTCGTCACCAGACGGAGAATCTCTGGAACAGTCATTCCGCCTTGGCTTCAGAGCATCGAACAATGAGGCAGAATACGAAGCCTTACTCGCGGGTCTACGATTGGCTAAAGCTCTTAAAATGACAAGGATAGTAGCCTTTTGCGACTCTCAGCTCGTCGTGAATCAGTTCAACGCCGAGTACGCAACAAAAGACGAACGCATGGAGGCATACCTCGCACTCGTCAAGACATTAACGCCAGATTTCGAATTTTTTACCTTAACAAGAATTCCAAGGGCAGAGAACTCGCAAGCAGATTCCCTCGCTTCACTCGGCTCGTCAGCGCAGCCCAACAAAGATCTTCAAAGAATCGTCCAGGTTGAGTTCATCGAGAAACCAAGTATCGAACTGGCCAGGGAAGTCAACGTACTGACGAGATCTCAAGCCGCGAAGCGGAAGGTGGATCTTAACAACGGCTCGCCCATTCGCTTTGCGACAGACCTGATGGATCATGACCAAACCGAAGATGTTGTCGAACCAGGTCCGATGGATCTCGACCAGTCCGACGCAGTCGGGGCAGACGAAACAACGGATGTGATGGCAGAAAACAATAGGCTCGACCCGGCTAATACGAATTTTAACCGTGGTCTTCTCCCCGAACAGCTCGAAGAATTGCCAAAGGATGCCTACCCGTATAGCGAGGAGCCGCCACCAGCGCACGAGATCGTCGATATTCCTATTGACGACAAGCCACAGTCTATGGTTGTGATACTAAGTGGATGGCTGACATTCTTGAATATCTTGCAGACGGCGAGGTGCCAAAAGACAAATGGTCAGCTCGCAAGCTAAAGGCACAGTCATCACGTTTCATTCTGTTCCACGGGGAAGTCTTCAAGTGGCGACTGTCTGGACCACTCCTCGTCTGTGGCGAGGGTGAAGTAGCTCGCAAAATAATGCACAAAGTTCATGGCGGATCCTGCGGAAACATTCGGGAGGTCGCTCAGTCGCCATTCGAATTAAACGACATGGATATTTCTGGCCAACAATAATAATAGACTGCGAGCTGTTCGCGGCAAAATGCGAGAAATGTCAACGCCATGGTCCTTTCATCTGTCTACCTACAGAGTTTCTGAGTTCGGTCACCTCGCCTTATCCCTTCATGAGGTGGGCGATGGACATCGTCGGACCGCTCCATCCATCTCGGCAGAAGCGATATCTATTAGTCCTCACAGATTATTTTTCCAAGAGGGTTGAGGCGGAAGCATTAGGATCGATCAAGGACAAGCATGTCGAAAACTTCGTCTGGAAGAATATCATTTGTTGACACGGTGTGCCCTACGAAATAGTGACTCACAACGGTTCGCAGTTCATCTCCAAGCGGTTTGAACTTTTCTGCGTTAAGTGGAAGATCAGAGTCAGCAAGTCGACACCCCGCTGCCCACAAGGCAACGGTCAGGCGGAGGCGTCGAATAAAACACTTATTCACGGGCTAATGACTCGACTCGATGCTAAGAAGGGCCATTGGGCAGATGAACTCGAAGGCGTTTTGTGGTCCTATCGAACCACACCTTGTCGTTTTACGGGCGAGATACCTTTCGTCTTCGTCTACGGAACAGAGTGTGTATTTCCTTCCGAGGTCCATTTCCCAGGTGTTCGCCGAACTCGACCTCATCGATTACTTCCAGAACAGGAAGGTCTCAATCATCTCCTCATGCTCGACGAACTCGACCTCATCGACGAAAGGCGCGACCAAGCTCTTATAAAGATGACCGAATATCAAATTGCGGCGGCCAAATATTACAACTCTAAAGTACGAGTTCGGCATTTCTACGAAGGAAACCTCGTCCTTCGCGGAGTTTTCCAGAATACCACCGAGATGAATGCCGGGAAGCTCGGCGCTCACTAGGAAGGACCTTACCAGATCACGAAGATGGTTCGTCCAGGCGTTTACGAAATCGCTAACATGAAAGGAGAGATGATCCCGCGTTCCTGGAATGCGCGACATCTAAAGAAGTACTACTGCTAAAAGTACTAAGTCATTTGACTTGAACTACGGCGCGACATGATCCCTTCACAGGGTACGTAGGCAGCTCGTTTTCGAACAAGTTCATTTGCCCCCTATATTCAAAAAAAGTTGGGGAGTGGGTCCGTATATTCATACTCCCAAACCCGGTGTAATAAACTAAGGTTGTAAGAACTCGATAAGCTCGCAAACGACTTAAATGTCTACACGCGACTCGGTCAACTCGCAAACGACTTAAATGTCTACACGCGATTCGATCAACTCGCAAACGACTTAAATGTCTACACACGACTCGATCAGCTCGCAAACAACTTAAATGTCTACACGCGACTCGATCAGCTCGCAAACGACTTAAATGTCTACACGCGACTCAATTAGCTCGCAAACGACTTAAATGTCTACACGCGACTCGATCAACTCGCAAACGACTTAAATGTCTACACGCGATAGTTTATTACAACTCGATCAGCTCACAAACGACTTAAATGTCTACACGCAACTCGATCAGCTCGCAAACGACTTAAATGTCTACACGCGACTCGATCAGCTCGCAAACGACTTAAATGTCTACACGCGACTCGATCAGCTCGCAAACGACTTAAATGTCTACACGCGACTCGATGAGCTCGCAAACGACTTAAATGTCTACACGCGACTCGATCAGCTCGCAAACGACTTAAATGTCTACACGCGACTCGTGTTGGAAAATTCAGCAGGTTTTACCGGATTAATCTCTATTAATCAATCTAGTGATAATTCCTTTGCCTAGGATCTAAGGTTTGTAAACGATGAATCTACAAGAACTAGATCTCGAATATACCTGGAGTTTATGCAGTGGAAGATGAACAGGAATCGAGATCTATGAGCACCTCAAGTGTTGTGCCTCTACGGTTAGTCCACACGCACACAAACTGGAATCCGCAGGGATGCTAGTGCCTGGAATCGGATCTCTCAGGGAATCCTACGTTTCAGAAGGTGGTTGTGAATGTTTTCCTCAAAAAAACTTCTCTCCAGGTCGTGCCTCATATATTATATATATAGGCCCTGGAGAAAACCTAATTAATCCCTGAACCGATTCAGAATTAATTAAGTCGTTAAACCGAAATCATTATTCCGGTTTTTAGCCCGTGTCGATCGACACACTAATGTTGTGTCGATAGACACCTCCTTTAAAACACAATTCTTATGTGTATCAAATACACATCATTTTAATCATTACATTAATGATCATTCCCTCATAAAGTATGTCCAGTTTGCTTAGGTGTGTGACCCTGTAGGATCATATAATACTAGTAATGAGTTCATAACTCATAGGTCATCAGCGGCTTCTAGCAAAACGTCATGACCACCTAGTATCATATGAATGTCTGATCTCGACAGTACAACTATCAATAGAGTGAATACAAGTATGATTTCAGGACATTCCCAACATCTGTTGGAAAATTCAGAAGGTTTTACCGGATTAATCTCTATTAATCAACCTAGTGATAATTCCTTTGCCTAGGATCTAGGGTTTGTAAACGATGAATCTACAATAACAAGATCTCGAATATACCTGGAGTTTATGCAGCGGAAGATGAACAAGAATCGAGATCTATGAGCACCTCAAGTGTTGTGCCTCTACGGTTAGTCCACACGCACACAAACTGGAATCCGCAGGGATGCTAGTGCCTGGAATCGGATCTCTTAGGGAATCCTACGTTTCAGAAGGTGGTTGTGAATGTTTTCCTCAAAAAAACTTCTCTCCAGGTCGTGCCTCATATATCATATATATAGGCCATGGAGAAAACCTAATTAATCCCTGAACCGATTCAGAATTAATTAAGTCGTTAAACCGAAATCACTATTCCGGTTTTTAGCCTGTGTCGATCGACACACTAATGTTGTGTCGATCGACACCTCCTTTAAAACATAATTCTGATGTGTATCAAATACACATCATTTTGATCATTACATTAATGATCATTCCCTTATAAAGTATATCCAGTTTGCTTAGGTGTGTGACCCTGTAGGATCATATAATACTTGTAATGAGTTCATAACTCATAAGTCATCAGCGGCTTCTAGCAAAACGTCATGACCACCTAATATCATATGAATGTCTGATCTCGACAGTACAACTATCAATAGAGTGAATACAAGTATGATTTCAGGACATTCCCAACAATCTCCCACTTGTACTGGAATCAACTATTCCCATAATCCCTTCGTCTCTATATCTCGATATGGCATAAGGCAAGTACCGTGTCATCCTTATTACAGCTAATATCATGTTCATCGAACTCTGATTTATACTGACCAAAAACAAACGATTGACAATCACCTCGTTTGAGCGCGGCCACGCATTTCTCAGTATCAAATCTTCGATGGGCCCTGAGATATTTATCTCCTGTTATATAGGAGGGACAAATCCCATCTTGTTCCATCCCCGTTACTTCACACACTTCATGATACGCCCAATCAATGCCTTTATAGTCACCTGTTACGGATAACGTTTGACAAAGTCAAAGCGGACCAATTCATATGCAAAAAATCATGATGAACTCAGGTCTAAGGACTATACTCTATAGTCGTAATGAGAACCTCTTATGACACTTATATAACTATCCTGTAGAGTTCTCATTAGCGGGTCATGTCCGATCCTGTGTTCTCTAACACATATCTATGTGATTGACTTTAATACTCTTATTAATGACTCCATGAAACTTAGTCATCAGTCACCTCACATACCAGTCTCACGCGGTTGTCAGTGTCCCACTTTAACAACCTTGACCAGGGACAAATATAATCTATGTCATTTATCACTTATAGGGTTTCATGATCAAGTCCTCAACTTGATGACCTATAAAATGCCATAAATTACTTTGGGACTATTATTCAATTATCCAATAATCAAATAATACATGAAACAATTTCATTATGACATAACCAAAGTATGTCTACATGAATATCATAATATAACTAATTCCTTTACAACTCCCACTAGAATCAAGATCACATCTTAATATATCCAATACCTACAACAAGAGGGTGAAACTCATGCTTAGGTCGTGTGAGAGGCTGCGGCGCTCTGCTTGGAACCCTTTCCAACAAACCGCAGGCTGCGGTGCTCTGCTTGGAACCCTTTCCAACAAACCGCACCGCAGTATAGACACAAGACATAACCAGGTTCCGACCGGAAATCGTCTTTGTCCGTCTAACCATTCTCAACAAAATCATTACTTCCTTAGTTCATCAAGCTCTTATCCTTAGTATTTCTCAAATATTTGAAAATATTCTTGGTAACTGTCCAGTGACTTTCACATGGATCATATTGGTATCTACTCGTCATGCTTAAAACACAAGCAATATCTGGACGAATGCAGGTCATGGCATTCATGATGGGTTCCACTGCATACGCCTGGGAATCCTACTCAAAAACTTTCTTGCTCAGCCAGTGTCTAGAGACACTGCATCTTGCTAAGATTAATGCCATGAGACATTGGTATGAGGCCCTTCTTGGAATCATGCATACTGAACCTGTCCAAGACCTTATCACCATAAGCATCTTGACACGATCCAATTAGCCTACCCAATCTATCTCTATAGATTTTTATTCCAAGAATTCACGCGGCTTCTCCCATGCCTTTCATTGAAAAATAACTTCCGAGACAAGTCTCTAAAGACTAAAGCAACGGAACGTCATTTCCGAGAAGAAGTATGTCATCTACATTCATAACGAGAAATGCAACTACACTCCCACTAGTCTTCTTGTAAACACACGGTTCCTCTTCGTTCTTGATGAAGTCAAACCTTTTGACAGCTTTATCAAAACGAAGGTTTCAACTCCGTGATGCTCGCTTCAATCCATAAATGGATCGATGAAGCTTGCATTCCTTTCCCAGCATTATTAGGATCTGTGAAACCTCAGGTTGTGTCACGTACACACCCTTTTCCAGAATTCCATCACGGAAAACTGTTTTCACATCCATCTGCCAAATCTCATCACCATGATAAATGGCAGTTGCTAGGATAATCCGAATGAATTTAAGCATAGCGCTGGGGAATAGGTTTCTTCATAGTCATACCATGAATTTACTTGAAACCTTTAGCCACAAGCCAAGCCTTGAATATCTGGATATTCCCATTTCGGATCTAGCGCCTCCAAGCCACTTATCGGAGTCCGGACCCAATACTGCTTCTTCAAAATTCGCAGGCTCGTCATTGTCAATGATCAACAAGTCATGACAATCGGTCGCGAGAAATCCCTATTTCTCGTGATCATTACGAATCCTTTCGGATCTGCGAACTTCAGGCACCACATGTGTAGGTTCTACAACTCTTTGTAGATCCAGCTACTGCTCTTCCTTGATAGGTTGGGCAATCTCCTGTGACTCTCGAACATCTTCGAGTTGTACTTCACTCCCACTGTTCTTCTTGGAAAGACAATCACTCCCACTGAGCAACAAACACTTTGTTTTTAGAACTGTTGTAGAAGTAGTATGCCTTGGTTTCCTTAGGACAACCAATGAAGTAGTACCTATCGGAGTTTAGTGCGAGCTTATCAGATATGAAATTTTACATAAGCCTCACAATCCCAAATTTTCAGGAAAGACAAATTGGAACATTTCCAGTCCACATCTCATGTGGTGTCTTTTCAATTGATTTTGATGGAACCCTATTTAGTGTAAACTCAGACATTTCTAGAGTGTATCCCTAAAAGAGATATAATGGAAGATCTTTGTGACTCATCATTGATCGAACCATATCCAATAAGGTCCGATTCCTCCTCTCGGAAACTCTATTCCATTGGGGCGTTCCAGGAAGAGTGAGCTGTGAAACAATTCCACACTCTCTCAGATGATCACTTAACTCTTGACTTAAGTATTCTCCTCTGCGATCTGATCGAAGAGTTCTAATACTTTTGCCAATTTGATTATGTACTTCATTCTGGAACTCCTTGAACTTTTCAAAGGATTCCAACTTGTGACTTATTAGATAAACATAACCATGCCTACTGAAGTCATCAATAAAGTACTAATAATTTCCTCTAGCACAGGTGCCCATCGGGCCGCACACATCTGTATGTATAAAGCCCAATAGTTCTTTGCCCTTTCATTTAGTTTGATAAAATGGGCCTTAGTCATTTTGTCCAACAGTAGGATTCACATTTCTCACATGATTCACAATCAAGTGAGTCAAGAAGCCCATCACTATGGAGCTTCAGAATCCGATGTGGCCCAAAATGACAATGCTAGAGAACCGTTTGATGTTTATATTATAGACAAGCATAGATTGGTTTAAGACATAAAACCCATTCTCTAATGGGGTGCTACCATAGAACATATTATTAAGATCAAAAGAGCAACATTTGTCTTTTATCAAAATAAAATCATTCAAAATCATACAGGAAATTGAAATGACATTTCTGCTCATAGCAGGTACATAATAGCAATTATTTAGTTTCCAAAACCAAGCCTGAAGGCGACTACAGATGGAAACTTCCTACAGCTAATGCAGCAACCCTTGCTTCATTCTTGTTGAGCATATCCACTTGTCCCTTCTTCAACGTTCTATTGTTGCTTAGGCCCTGCATATTTCAATAAATATGAGCACCACAACCGGTATCTAATACCCTTAAGATAGAACTTGAAATAACATAAATACCTGAAGAAGAAGTCTCATACATCTTCATCATTTCCCTAGTATCTTCCATGTATTTCTTGCATTTTCTCCTCCAATGCCTTGGCTCCCCACAGTAGCTGCAAGTATCATCATCAGATGGGCCAGACTTAGGTTGAGTGAGAAAATTGGGTTTATCCTGATTCACAATCTGGACGGCATTTCTCTCACCCTTGTCTTTACCAGGTTTCTCAAACCTTTTGCCCTTCTTAATATTGAGCTCAGCTGTCTTCAACATGTCATGCAGCTCAGTCAACGTCTTCGTCAGGCCATTCTTGATGTAGTTCTTGATGAACTTATCATATCTCGACGGCAGTGACTGCAGAATGATGTCAGTAGCCAACTCTTGGCTAATGGGACAATCCAGTCTCCTCTGGTTATCAATATAACCCATCATCTTTATGACATGAGGACTCACTAGAGCATCCTTTGGTAGCTCACACTCAACTAGAGATTTAACCGTCTGGTATCTCTCAGTTCGAGTCTGCTCCTGAAACATCGCTTTCAGGCTAGTGATCATCTCGATGGGCGACGCCACGTTCTCACATTGCTTCTGCAAGTCAGAGTTCATGGTAGCCAACATCAGACAACGCACATCGACCACATCATAATAATGCTTATTCCAAGCATCATATACTGCATGTGAAGCATTGAACCTTAGTTTCTCGGGGAAAACTTTCTCAAGGACATAGTCCTTTCTCTCCTGCTTGAGAACGATTCTCAAGTTCCGATACCAATCAAGGAAGTTGGATCCATTTAACTTGTTCTTCTCAAGGATGGATCTCAACGAGAAAGAATTCTGATTAGACATAATTGTAATAAGAAAAGGAAAAATTCAGTTATGATATCCAGGAAATAAGAAATCTTAACAATTAAGAAAACTCGCATTATATTCAAAACAATGTTTCCTCAAATGAATATAATGATCCAAAATCCATATTTCACAAAAACCAGAGCGAGCCACTGGCTGTCACTCAGATCTTAGCTATATAGGTAAGCAACACTTTGCTAATCATATCCAATATGACTCTTGATTGTGGATAAAATATCTTATGTTTAGTCCACCTGATGTCTATGAGCCCAGAACTTCTGATAGCCCATTCAAGTAAACCAATCTCTTCAGTCGTGTAATAGTTGATGCCATGCACTGCAGGTCCATCAACACAATTACCTACTGCCTTACTCATGTCACTGCGGACACCTTGCACTGCAAGCATATCACGCAATGAAACGAGTCTTGACAGCTGACAAGATCGAGAGGACATCCAGAACACTTGATATTTAGTTGAGGAACTTAACTTTGAATCCCAACACATATCAAATATGCATTTAGGAAGGTTTAGAATCTCATTAAATCTGGTTTGGTTATTTGATTGTAGGTTCACTAACCCATAATCTTCGTAGGCTGTCGATCGACACAACCTTAGTGTCGATTGACACTCACCTCTATGTAACAGTTCTTCGACAACCGATCAATCCAATTGAACCGGTTTCGATAACCGACCCGATAACCAGTCAGTGTCGATCGACACAACATTTGTATCGATCGACATTGACTAACCAAATTTAATTTTCTATAACCGGTCAATCCAATTGACCGAATTGATAACCGGTCAATCCAATTGAGCCGGATCGATAATTGGTCTCTGTCGATCGACATAATGATTGTGTCGATCGACGCTAACCAAACCAAATCAATTTTGCGATAACCGGTCAATCCAATTGAACCGGATTGATAACCGGTCAATCCAATTGAACCCGGTCGATAACCAGTCGGTGTCGATCGATGCAACATTTGTGTCGATCGACGCCAACCAAATCGCAACAAACCGCAATTAGCCGGTTTAATTGATTTCAAACCAAGTGAGATAACCGATTCAATCCAATTGTACCGGTTAACCACTTCTCAAGGCAGAGACGACAGTGTCGATCGACACAACCATTGTGTCGATCGACACTGTTAGGTTTTTCATGCCGTGAAGAACAAATTTTGACAAAACAATTTTGCCAAGCCGTGTCGATCGACACAATCATTGTGACGATCGACACGATCAGTTTTGGTGCCCGAGAAGAACAATTTTAACAAAATAACAATTTTGATTCGTATTAAAATTGATATAACAAGCATCCTATACATCATATGTAACATTCTGAATTCTCTAATTCATCAACGTTGTAGTGATTCAAAGTTAAACCCTAAGGCTCTGATACCACTGTTGAAAAATTCAGCAGGTTTTACCGGATTAATCTCGATTAATCAACCTAGTGATAATTCCTTTGCCTAGGATCTAGGGTTTGTAAACGATGAATCTACAAGAACAAGATCTCGAATATACCTGGAGTTTATGCAGCGGAAGATGAACATGAATCGAGATCTATGAGCACTTCAAGTGCTGTGCCTCTACGGTTAGTCCACACGCACACAAACTGGAATCCGCAGGGATGCTAGTGCCTGGAATCGGATCTCTCAGGGAATCCTACGTTTCAGAAGGTGGCTGTGAATGTTTTCCTCAAAAAACCTTCTCTCCAGGTCGTGCCTCATATATCATATATATAGGCCCTGGAGAAAACCTAATTAATCCCTGAACCGATTCAGAATTAATTAAGTCGTTAAACCGAAATCACTATTCCGGTTTTTAGCCTGTGTCGATCGACACACTAATGTTGTGTCGATCGACACCTCCTTTAAAACATAATTCTTATATGTATCAAATACACATCATTTTGATCATCACATTAATGATCATTCCCTCATAAAGTATATCCAGTTTGCTTAGGTGTGTGACCCTGTAGGATCATATAATACTAGTAATGAGTTCATAACTCATAGGTCATCAGCGCTTCTAGCAAAACGTCATGACCACCTAGTATCATATGAATGTCTGATTTCGACAGTACAACTATCAATAGAGTGAATACAAGTATGATTTCAGGACATTCCCAACAACTCGATCTGCTCGCAAACGACGTAAATGTCTACACGCGACTCGATCAACTCGCAAACGACTTAAATGTCTACACACGACTCGATCCACTCGCTAACGACTTAATCGTCTAAAACGCGACAATCGGTAAATGACTTAATCGTCAAACCTCGACTTCAATGTCGACTCGTCGTCATTACTGACCATAATGGCGATCTAAAACACTTCATCGCGAAGTTTACCTATTCATCACTGGAGCGGATGTAATCAGTGGAATACAACCGTAAACCAGGGTGTTCGTCTCGCAAACCCAGTTATACTTAACACTTGTCGAACTTGGCGAATATAATCTGGTCAGAGATTATAATCGGGTAAGATATTTTTTGGAATTCTATACTCCGAAATTTGCGTCAAGTAAACAAACTACAACACGCCTCGCTTGATCAGCTAGAACAGGCCTCGCCAAACATTGTAAATCTTACGGCAGCGCTATTAGCCACATCGCCTCTAAGCGTCTTAAAACCGCATCGCTTCTAATCGTCTTAAAACCGCATCGCCTCTAAGCGTCTTAAAACCGCATCGCCTATAAGCTACTTAAAACCGCATCGCTTCTAAGCCACTTTAAACCGCCTCGCAAAGCAAGCTCTAACTGGCCTCGCCAAAAACGGCGAATCTAAAAGCGATAAAACATGTCGCAAGAAATCCAAATTTTTCATAAATATTTGGGTTCGACCAACCAGGCAGATAAAATGTCAGGTTGGATAAAGCCGTCCAGGCACAAAAGAAAAAAAAAGCAAATCCTAAAAACTATTACAGAGTTTGGATTAGGCGACCAGCTCGCCCTCTTCGTCTTCTTTATCTTCGGATTGAGCAGCAGCGCCAGCCGAACCCTCCAACTCGCCACTTTCCTTTACCAGTTCCCCGTCAGCTGGTACAGAAGGTCCAGCCAAACTCGCAACCTCGCCAGTCGATTTCCCAACAATCGCATCGCCAGTCTTGGGATCTTGTTCTAAGGGAGTCGGCTCGCGCTGAAGTTCAGTTACTACATCTTGGTCGGGATCGACAGTCTTATTCATCTCGCCTGACTCGCTATCGCTTAGCTCTTCGCTAGCACTCCGCAACCGCATGCCCAAAGAGCTGTCGTTATATCCCGAAGCTACACTAATACCGACAGACTTAGCAACGGTCTCGACTTGCGGAGAAACAACAATATCCGTTACATTAATGGGGACGACGTAGTTCATACCTAGAATCTTCCGCAACTCGTCGGACATCTCATCAAAGCCATCGTAGGCAGAACCCAGCGTTGCCTTGTTCTCGACTAGAAGAGCGCGTTCGGCGCTGGGATCGAAAAGTTCTTCAGTATTCTCCAGGTCGTCGAGGAGTTGAAGGTTGGAGTCCGCTTGCGAGAGAAGGATCATCTTCCTTATCGGCTTTTACATCATTCGACAAAAAATCTCGTTAGCGCGGTCCAGTTTAGCTTGAACTTCTGCAGCCGCGGATCGCCTCGCAGATGAAGCTGCCGTTTAGAGATCCCTTTCGCGACTCACTTTCAGAGCAGACAATTCTGCCTCCAGCTCGGCATTTTTCTCCTCGGCTTTCTTCTTCTCAGAGCCGACTCTATGAAGATGTACGCCCAAGTCGTCATTGTTCTTCTTGTAGGCATCTCGCTCAGCAGTGAGTTTGCTCATCTCCTCTGCGAGCCGCTTTATCTCGACTTCTTCCTTCCTCCTGGCCTCGTCAATAAAGTCCTTACGCTATGACCATCCTGTTGCAGTGTGCGATAGTCTGCAAATGAGTTGAATGTATGAGAATAGAAGCAAAATGGAACAGGAAGAGTATATGGAATTTACCTTAACCTGGCGAGACGCGAACTCCTTGTAGAGCTCGCTCTTTACCAACATTTCCGGGATCGAAATGTTATCGCCCAGATATGTGACCTTAGCCAGTAAGGCAGTAGCGGCTAACGGGTCATCATAAATCTCTTCAGATTTTCCTGGTCGCGGATCTGGAGGAATGGACTCGCCTAGAGGTAAAACCGGCAGCTCGCGACGAGTTTTCTTCTTATCACCAGCTTTTCCCTTGTCTTTCTCAAAGGCAGTGTGTTTTCTTTTACGAATCAGCTAATGCTCAGACTCGGCGAGTTCGTCCGTAATAGTAATTCGCTGTGAAGGAATAACAGCCAACATACCACTCGTACCTACAGCTGCCACCTTGTCATCCTTCGCGGAAGGGATATCTTCTTTGGCTATGCTCCGCTCTGACGTCTCGGCAGCGGGAGCAGCTGGTTTTGGCTCGGCCTTTCTCTTGGACTTCGCAGCCTTCTTCTTGGCGATATCGCGGAATGTTGGTCTTTCTGGCATGATATCGAGGTCGTCGGACTCGCTTCGATTGGAAAAAACTTCTTTGTCGTTTAGAGCGAACTCGCGAGCTCGAATGACTCTCTGAAGATGGAAATGGCGCTCCCACAGACACTTCCTAGCCTTCAACTTGTTGAACAGATCGTCAATTCCGGGAACAGGAGTAAGTAGTGGTCTGGGAGCTATAAAAACAATTGAGCAGAAAGTTAATATTAAGCATAAGGAGACGGCTCGCATGATAAACATCAAGGAAATCTACCAAGTGTTCCCCACTTCGCCACCGCCGGACGTTCTTCTTCAACAGACGCGCTTGACATCGACACAAAGAAAAAATATTTGCGCCAACTGTGGTCTTTGTTTGGAAAGTCATCCAAAATCTTGTACAAGGGGCGACTCGCCAGATTATACAACCTCTTACCGCTCGGGTCGGCGTGCTTACGGAACTCGAGAAAATTATGAAGATGACGAACTCTGATGGGCTCGCCACACTCGGCAGCTCGAGTCAGAAGCCCGACCAGTTGACGAACCCCTCTGGTGTTGATATGCGTAAGCGCGATTCTATGAACCCACATGTACCGCAAAATCAACGCAGGAAAGGGGAATGTGAGATAACAGCCCCTAAACCAGCATTCATATGCAGTAAACGTGCCGACTGGCGGGTCGTCTTTTCGCTGCTCGACAGTTGGCATAATCATCTCGACCGCGTCGGAGATTCCGCATTCTGCGCGAAGGATATCCAACGACTCCTCATCGCACCATGAAGGGCCTGGAGGCGGGCGTTGCTTTCGCCTCGACTTCTTCTTTTTCTTGCCGACTTCGGCCGCTCCGGATCCAATCCAGGCTTCCTGTTTCTCTCTTTCTACGAGAGATTTGTACGACCAGTTGCATTCCTCGATCTTCACTTGGGGAGGCAACTCGACAGGACTGAGCAATTCGTCACGAGGATGTGGAACTTCAAAGACTAACCTTTGTTTATTGGCAGCAGGAGGTTCGCCACTCTGAGAAGGACGCGAGGTCCCAACTTCCTCTTGGACACCCGCTCTTGGAGCTCGCATTGGTGAGACACTCTCCCGAATCTCGCGACTTCGCCTTGAAACGGGAGTGCGATAGGTAAACAAATCGGCAAGGGGAGAGTTACCTCTAGCTCGACCCTTTCGACAACACGCACTCGTCTCCTTGCGAGCAGACGTACTCGCGTCCTCGTATCCGCGGAACCGACCACAGCTTGAACTCGCATCGACGACCGACTCGCTGTTAGCAGAATACTCCCAAATCAATCTTTCCTTCTCGGGGAGCTCGGCATATTTCGTAGACTTAATCGAATTTGTTGACGACATGATTTTTGGATCAAAAGGGAAGAATTTTCGAATTTCCTCAAGAACTCGATGGCGGTGATGAAGAACACGGCGGCAACGAAGTGATGGGACGGCAAAAAACTTAACGAAAACTTAAAAGAAAAACGAGAGAAAAGGGAGAGAGAGCAAACCTGTTTTCGGAGAAGTGAGAATTATGAGAAGTATCTGAGGAGCATCACTCCTTATAAAGGCATCTTTTGCGGATCGAATTTGGAGGTGGGCCTCATTTCATAATGGGCCCGAGATTCTGGGCTTGAAGGATCGATTTGCAATCCCGCGACTTCGTATTAGCTCGAAATGCGACCTCACGAGTTCAACTCTGATTTAATTCGCGAGTTCAGGATTTTGCTTTCTCAGGACTTAGATTCTCAGCGATTACTATGACCTCGAAGTATTTATGGAGTTGATCAAGTCGCACCCTCGTAACTTGTTCAAATCGATCTCTTCATCAAAATCAACTCGCGACTCCGTCTCATCGGGCATCTTGCGACTTCATCTCGTCACTTCGCAAGATCGAAATCGACTCGCTCATAACGTCACACTCAATCAGCTTGCGACTTCATCTTCATCAGATCAGCTCGCGACGTCCTCAAAATCAACTCGCGACTTTATCAAATCAAGTCGCGACTTCATCTCGTCACTTCGCAGGATCTAAATCGACTCGCTCATAACGTCACACTCGATCAGCTCGCGACTTCATATTCATCATATCAACTCGCGACTTCATCCAATCAGCTTGCGACCTCGCAGCTCGCGACTTCGCAACTTCATTCCACCAAACAACTCGGAGAATACGCAGACGAAACTAAAATTGAGGACTCGGCGACAATGGCAACTTGAACGAGTGTATGACTTGTGCTCTTTTTCCCTTGGTCTGGTTTTTTCCCACCGGGTTTTCTAGACAAGGTTTTTACCGAGGCTTGCTCACACACCTATACGTCTTCGTCTTGCCGCCTCGCATCTTCGAGCAGTGCAGATTCGGAACACAATCATCTCGTCACCTCGCATCTTCGAGCGATTCGCGGGTTATGAGATCGTTAGTTCGCAAGTTCGAAATCGACCATCAGATGGCATCGCGTCGATCAGCTCGCCGAATTGGGTACAACCATGTCACTTGGGCTCGGTAAAATCGGTCAACACGTTAATAGTCTAACGGAAATCGATTCTTCACTTGGACACCCTTACTTCAACACTTTTATTTATAAAACTGTTGAACTGGGGGGCTAACTGTAGGGGTCAAATCTCCCCTAGAAGAATCGATAAGCCTAAATCGACTAAGTATACGTTAAACGGCCATACGGTCAAGCCCAGAAGACAGAGGCCGATTAAAGGCCCAACACTGTTTGTCCAAACCGACTTGTATTCTCTATAAATAAGCATGTACCCCCCTCATTTGAGGGGATCCAAAATTCTGAGTTGTAATAAGACAAAAACAGCTTTTTCAGCTAATTAATAAGAACAACTCAAGAACCCTAAATCTCTTTCATTCTAAGTGTTTGAAAACCTAAAGAAGCTCTATTTCAAAGAATCTTCACAAATTCTATTGTGTGAAAGTCCAGCACGCACAATAAACTTACAAAGTCGTTATAAAAGGCGGTAAAAGGCAAAGGAAGAAGCGGCCCAAATCTCTCTGTCGTAAAATCAAAACATATTATGTGATTGATGGTACTGTTTGTAGCACGCCAATATGTGTTTCCATTGAGAGACACGCCAGGGGCATGACACAGTATATGCCAGTGTCGAGGGACCTCTAGAGTCGTCCATGAACAAGAGTCAAAATCGTATATTTCATACCATACGTCTTCGTGTACACTGAGATTACCATTCGGAGACCATAAGAAATTACTCATCCTCAAATCAATAAACCTTAAAATTTTATGGCTACAACAAGATTTCTTCTTCTTATTCTCGTATCCTAGAGCGTACATGTAATTGTCGAATCCCTTGTATGGATAACTACGAAATCTTTTTGGTTTGATCCGCCTTGTTTGCCCCAAATACGGATTCCAAACCACAAGAGTAAATTTATCGTCTTTCAAGATGCATAGCAATAAACCCTCGCAGTGAAAGACTTGAGATATTTTAACTTGTTCGATCAAGGTAACTAAGTTTACCTTGAAGCTCTCTAGATGGATCATTATTGACGTCCACACTCGTTAAATAAAGAGTATAATTCATCAACAAGACCATGAGAGACTCTCCTTCCTTTGATCTTTCTTCTTCTTTACCAATGTGCATCTTCAAAAAGCTTTGACTTTTCGACAAAGTGTCCCAATTTTTGCAAGTTAATCGAATTTGTCTCATAGATTTCAAGGGGATTCTAGAGAGAATCTCCCCTACCAATTCCCTTGGGAAATCTAAGACATTCATTGTTTCAATTTGCAACAAGAGTTTAGGGTTTCTTGGTTTTTTGCCGTTGAGGCTATGTGTTTTATACGTAAAATAAAAGACACTGAAACCCTAAATTTAATAGAGCCACAATATTGGGCTTCGATATTCCAATCGGGCTTTTATAGATTTCATTTTTATAAACTAGCTTAGGGCATCAATTTAGTTTTGATTCCATAAGAAAAACGACAAAAAAACTTAATTAACAATCTCAATAAGATAGATACTTTGTCGTTTCAGCTCAATATTCTCTTATGTCTTCATCTTCTAAAATGTCCTTTATAATGAATGATATTATTTGTATAGCCAATTCAAAAAGCAAAATATAATTAAAAAAAAATAAAAAAAATGGGAAGGCCTCATGTTATGGTCATACCTTATCCAGCACAAGGTCATGTTCTTCCTCTAATGAACTTCTCACGTTACCTTGCATGTCAAGGAATCCAAATCACATTCATAAACACCGAGTTTAACCATAATCTCATCATCAATTCCTTATCCAAATCATCCCACGATGGTTACCTCGGGGATCCCGAGATCAAACTTGTTTCGATCCCCGACGGTTTAGAAGATTCATTAGAAGGAAGCAACATTCCTGGAAAGTTAATGTCAGAATCTGTTTTGCGTTTTATGCCGACCAAAGTAGAGGAACTGATAGAGAAAATGATCTCGGAAAGTGGTGGTTCGATCATTAGCTGCATTGTGGCTGATCAGAGTTTGGGATGGGCAATTGAAGTTGCGGCTAAGTTTGAGATCAGACGCGCCGCGTTTTGTCCCGCCGCAGCTGCGTCTATGGTTCTTGGATTCAGTATTCCGAAACTAGTCAATGATGGTCTCATTGATCCTGATGGTAAGAAAATTACAACTTAGATCCATCCGGTTTATCAAAGTACACGAAACCGGGATGGATCTAAGGAGCAAAAACATTATCAAACTTATCAATTTTTGTTTGAATTAAATGTACAATTGTATTCAAATCAATTTTTTTTTGTTACAATGAATGTTCATTAGTAGAATACTATATTCTTTTGGTCCATTAGTAGTTGAAATATACATAGATAACCTATATAAGTTTAAAACTATTGTTTGTTGTATTTGTAGGAACTCCAAGGGTAAATAAGACAATTCAACTATCTCCTGGAATGCCAAAGATGGAAACAGACAAGTTTGTGTGGGTTTGTCTGAAGAACAAAGAATCTCAAAGGAACATATTCCATCTTATGCTTCAAAACAATAAGTCAATCGAGTCAACGGATTGGTTGTTGTGCAACTCTGTGTACGAACTAGAAACGGCAGCGTTTGGACTTGCTCCAAAAATATTACCAATTGGGCCCATTGGTTGTGCTCATAGTGAATCCACATCACTAGGAAGCTTTTTACCTCAGGACCGGGATTGTCTAGATTGGTTGGACCGGTATATTTCCGGTTCGGTGATATATGTAGCCTTTGGGAGTTTTGGGTTTATGAGCAAGGCACAATTAGAAGAGCTAGCAATTGGTCTAGAGCTTACCAAAAGGTAAGGATTTGGACATAACCGGGTTTATGGTTCCGGTTTACTTATTTTTTTGGCTAAGATTCTGGTTTACTTAATTAACTCTATATGTGTATATGATCTAATGAAGTTACATGTTAACTTCATAGGCCGGTCTTGTGGGTCACCGGCTCGGGTGATAAACCACCAACCGAACTCGTGTCGGATGGGATCAAACTGGTGAGATGGGCTCCACAACGTGAAGTCCTTTCGCATCGAACCATTGGATGTTTCGTGAGCCATTGTGGATGGAATTCAACTTTGGAAGGAGCAGAAAATGGAATACCATTTTTATGTATCCCATATTTTGCAGACCAATTTATCAACAAAGCGTATATATGCAATGTGTGGAAGATTGGATTAGGGTTTGAACGAGACGAACGAGGAATGGTTCCGAGGTTAGAAGTAAAGAAAAAGATAGATGAGGTCATGGGATATGATGGAGGGTATAAAATACGAGCTATGATGGTTAAAGAGATTGTGATGAAAAGTGTAGCAAAAGATGGTATTTCACATGACAATCTTAATAAATTTGTCAAGTGGATCAAATCATAAGTAATTTTTTTTTTTTTGTAAATGTTTCCTACCAAAGTTCTATAAACCATCTAGATTTCTTTTTAAATAATTTTAATTTTCAAGGATATCAATATTTTCATATAAGAGATTTGTTTTAAATTAGAACTAGCTCATCTAGATTTTTTTCTAAAAACTTTAAAGGAAAATGTTACTAATCTAGAGATACGACTACTGAACCATGCCTTTCCATTCTTCACAACATTAGTATCTAGTTTTTATTAAACTAGGAAAAATGAACCTAACTACTTCGCTTTAAAAAAGATATATGGATCATGAGTCATGTTGAGTCTTATTGCAATTGGATCCTCGCAATCACCTTTTAAAAAAATTGTTGTGGTTTTATTTGCGTATTTGATTGACGCGTTAACCCCATTATAAATAGCACAACGCAGAGAGGGAGGTCAGAAGCAAAGAGATCTTAAACCAACAAAAAAACTGCTTTACTCAATTCATATTTTTATTTTTCAGATAGATATAGGCTTAGAATACCTATATTTTTATTCTTTCAAAGATATCTAAATTTATGGTAAGTTTAAGAATGAATAATGCTTTTTTGCCCTTTTTTTTTTGCTAAAATAATGCTTTTTTTTTCATTATTATTATTATTATGTCTAAGACTATATCTATCTGAAAGAATAATTATTTATGTCTAAGTTATATCTATCTAAAAGAATGATTATGTGAATAAAGAAAATGTAACTCAAGAGTACGTACGTGAAGATAAAAAAAAAAAAAAAAAAAAGAAGTTCAGCAAAAAAAAAAAGAATACTAAACCGTGGTACGGTAGTAAATGTGTTTTGGATGGAGTGTTGTACTGTTATTGTCCATATTGGGGAAGGCTACATGGGTATGATTTGAAAGAAAGGTGTTGGAAAATGGTGGAGTGTGGAAAGATTGATCAGTGGGAATTTTTATTGTCTTAGTTGTGTGTTATAATCAAATATCGGTTTTACAATGAGAACATGACTAATTAACTTTTTTTTATCTTGATTATACACATGCATGCACAACTTTATTCGTTTAGCTAACAAAAAAATGAATGCTACAAATAATTGTTAAAAAGGGAATGAATGGAGAAGAAAGGAATTAATGTTTCCAATCAAAGTTATATAATAAACAAACATCCAACAAACTTATTGTTATAAGTGTGTATGGGGAAAATTATGAAGACAAGAACAAAAAAGAACAAAACAAGAGGATCTCTAACATTTTCCAGTAGAGGATAAGATTAAAAATGGTACATTTATTTTACCAGCGATGATGGGAAAATTATGAAAGATTACAGTAAGAGAAAACTCATAAATAATGGATCCCATCATCACCTTCTCTTGCTCTCTCCGCCCACGGGAGATTCCGTGGGCGAACCTTGCGATTCTGTGACTGTTTACTCAGTAACTTAGTACCGGTTCCAGTAGGTTCTGCGTCTGAACTTGTTGTAGTCTGGCAAATCTTGGATTGGACCAATCGCTGAGATTGCTATGTCCTGCGATAATTCCCAAAAAACATTTGTTACTCATGTTTTTAATTTTTATAGAAGCCAAGAAGATAAAGAGAACAAGAGGTATATATAAAACTTACCTTGTCATAAATATATTTGTTGGCAACACGTTTAACCGTGTTGGCATTAACAGCATCGATCCTAGCAAAGAGTTCAGCGGTTGGGATTCTACGCCCGTAGGTCAGCAGCTGCAAATATCATAAGAATCGAGCATGTTAAGGGAGAAAAGTAAGCACCGGTTAGAAGGAAAGCTAAGGTTTGATAACTGATTGATGTCATACCTGACGACCAATATCTTCAGCGATTGGGCTAGTTCCATCCATGTGAAGCAACAGCGACGATTTCAGCTTCAGAGAAATAAAAAAATCAGTTGGCCAAGTGTTCCTACAAACGCTTAAACGAGTTTTAACATGAGTAACTAGTGGAAGCTGAATCTTTGGGTGCTAACCTGATTCCTCGCACGTGTCACAGCAGCGTCTGAAACTTGGTAGGCCAACTTGGTTACTTCATGCATAATGGCATACGATAAATCATCCAAGCAATCGGCCTGCAAACAACATTTTACAATAATATGTTATAAAAGGCGGCATTTCGGTATTTGGGTTTTTCAAGGCATGTCACAAGATGGAACCTTTCATACAGAGAAGCTTAACAAATATGATAAAAGCTTAAGGAATTATGGGTTCACCTTAGCAACTGCATAAACACCAAAGAGTCCAGTATCCTTGTAGTTGGTGTTAAATGCCATTATGCTTTCCGCTATTTCATTAATGGCAACCCTCTGGGTCAAGTCAGAACTGCGCATAGACACATAAAATGCATCAATATATTGCCAAAAAGAAGGTTCTTTTCTTCAATCTTTGGCAAGTACTATAGCTAGAAAGTAAAATCTCACCCCATGTGTTTGCCACCACCAACATTTTTGTTCCATGAACCCAACATAGTTTGCATAACCATAAGAGCAACAGAATCTGGATCTGTCCAAGATGCTCCTTCAAAGGCAACAGCAAATTGTGCAAGGGGTAGGTCATCATCAATCATTCGTACCTGACAAGAATTTCAATGGACTTAGAAATTCAGAACGAAGAAATATTGAACAAAAAACAATCATATGGGGGTTGTGTCGTTTACCTCAGAACCGGTAAAACTAGCAGGTTCTCTGGCGACTAGTTGAGCAGTAGAGGTAGGATCAGAGGACAACTTGGTAAAAAGCTTCGTCACTTGCTCAACAACTTCCTCATGCTTGACAGCTCCTGAAGCAGCAATCACCTGAAAACAAAAACCAACTTAGAAAAATTCAAATAAACTCAATAAACTGACTGCAGAAAATGATACGAAAGTAACAGAAAGTTATACCATCCTGGAAGCTGTGTAGTGAGTTTTAATGTAATTCTGCAGATCTTCTCTGGTGATTGACTTGACATTCTCAGCAGGTCCCAGAATAGTTCTTCCAAGAGGTGTAAATTGGAATGCAGTTGCATGTAAATGGTCAAGAACAACCTCATCGGTTTGTCCCTCAACCTAAACCAGTAAAGATCAACTACAGCTTAGTATGTGAAATCACAGATAAATCTAAGAAACACACAAACAAAAAGCATAGCACCAAAAGCTCTAATATTTTCTACTGAATCGAAAACTCGCAATATAAAATTTACTTCAAAATGATAAATCAAGAATGGAACAAAAAGTTAAATTTTTTAAGCACATGGCAAACTCATACGAGGAAACATGTACATCTAAGAAACAAAGGCCTCTTCATGAATCGAGAACAAAACCAAAAGTTGAAATTTTTAAGCACATATATATCTAGAAACACACAAACCAAAAAAGCATAGCACCAAAAGCTCTAACATTTCCTACTGAATCCAAAATCCCCAATACATAATTCACTAGTACCAACACATGACTATAACAATGAAGCCTCAAAATGAGTCAAAAAAAGTTTGAACTTTTAGGCACATGGAGAACTCAAGTTTAGAGTAGTAGTTTATCTCTACCCGAGTAACAAAGGCCTCACAGTTTACTCATAAACTATGAAAAAGCCAATAAAACCTTAAAATTAAAAACGATAAATCGAGAACAGAGCAAAAAGTTTGAATTTTTAATCATACCTCTTGCATTTCCCTCAAGATCACATCTCGTTCTCTAGTAATTCTCGCTTCCTCGAACTTAGAATTCTGCAAAATATCAGCCAACACATCCAAAGCCTGATTCACATTCGAATCCAACACTTTAGCATAATAAGTAGTCTGTTCCCTAGACGTATACGCATTCAAATGCCCACCAATATCTTCAATCTCCTCCTCCAAAGCTCTCACAGTACGCCTCTCCGTACCTTTGAATATCATATGCTCCAGAAAATGAGCCGTTCCGTTAGTCTTATCCGACTCAAACCTCGATCCAGCATCGATCCATACTCCGACGGTCGCCGTCTTCGCCGCGAGGTTCGATTCCGTCGCGACTCGTAACCCGTTTGGCAAAGTGGTGACACGTGTCTCCGGCGCAGATAAGATGTGGTTGTGAGATGCGAGAGTCGGATGCGGAGATGCGTACCGGAGAAATCTCTGATCTGGGTTATCGAGCTTTTTGATCTTTTGTTTGATTATCTGCGCCGCGTGATCGTACGGCATGAGAATCGGCGGCGTTGGGGATTGAGTCGCCGGAGATGCGGAATAAGACGAATCGAGAGCTGAAACTGATGAAGATGATCGAATCGCTTGATTTAGAGTGATTCGCCTCTGAGATCGGCGAGCAAGGGATAGTAGATTCTTCATCGCCATTGCTGATGGTGACTTCTCGTTGCTTCTCTAGGGTTTGATTAAAAAGCCAAAAATGGAAGAGACGACTAGAGACGCGAAGTAATCGCCAGTGGTTAAGCGATGGTGAAACGACGACGTTTTTTGAATCAGTACTGAAATGGGCCGGATTAGGATTTTTTAGGCCCATTACTGTACGGGTCGGGTTTTAGATCCGGATCCGGGGAAGCCCTAATTAAAGTTTTATAGATGGTATATATAGTGTTTGTTAATGGAGATTGAAAACCCTAGTCGTTGCGGAGAGACAGAGAGATTAAAGCTGCGTTGGGCAAAAACCCTAGACGAAGATCTTTTGTTCATCTCTCTCGAGCTTAGTGTGTTGTAGCTATGGCGACTGGTAAAACTGTGAAAGATGTTTCGCCTCATGACTTCGTGAAGGCTTATGCTTCTCATCTCAAGCGATCTGGAAAGGTTAGTTGCTTCCTTATGTTGTTTCTTGTTTGAATAAGTAAATTTTAGGTTTTTAAGGTGTTTTTTGATGTGGAAATGATAACCCTTGTCTGAAATTGAATCAGTTGAAGTATAATCATTCCTGTTCTTGTCTTATGTGTGTGTGTTTTTTGTTTTGATGTGTTGTTTTAAGGTTTTGGATAGTGAGAGTGTCTTATATAGATCTCATACTATATATCTAATGACTGTTGGGTCGATTGAAACTAGTATCTTTAGGTTACGATTATCAAAATTAACATTTTCAATGTTTGTCATTTTGCATAGACATCTCTGTTTCGATTATGTGTTTCTTTTGATTCACAAAGGCCTTGAATTCATAATGTACTGTCTCTAGATTGAAATTGTTATTTGTAATTGGTCATAGAGATATCTAATGAATTGATGCTTCTCAATTGTTTCATGCTACTTTACTACTTGGAATTCATATTATAGTCTCTTGTTATGTGTGGAACAGTAATTGAAGCTTAATCTCTACTTCTTTTTACTATTGTTGATAGACGTTTCTAGTGGTTTCTTGGTTTTCCTGAGTTCTGAACAACAATGTCAATTGTTTGTTACAGATTGAGCTTCCCACATGGACAGACATTGTGAAGACCGGTAAGTTGAAGGAGCTTGCACCATATGATCCAGACTGGTACTACATCAGAGCTGGTAAGCGTAACCTATATGATCCATATTTGGTCTCTATCTCTATTTCTCATTGCATAAAAAGTTTTTTTTGACTATAAGTCTTGTTTTTATCCAGCATCTATGGCAAGGAAGGTTTACCTAAGGGGTGGACTTGGTGTTGGTGCTTTCCGTAGAATCTACGGTGGAAGCAAGAGAAACGGTAGTCGCCCACCACATTTCTGCAAGAGCAGCGGTGGCATTGCCCGTCACATCCTTCAGCAGTTGGAGACAATGAACATTGTTGAGATCGACACCAAAGGGTAAACATAAACTTCCTACTTCTTTCTTAATATCAAATTTCTTCTCTTTGGATCTTTGAACAAGTTGCTTAATGGTTACAATCTGTTTTTGTTGGTCTTACAGAGGAAGAAAAATCACTTCCAGTGGACAAAGGGATTTGGACCAGGTTGCTGGACGTATCGCTGTTGAGCCTTGAAGATCTGAATGTTCCTTTTTGTTCTTCTACTACTTTTGAAACCAATGTGCTGTTTTTAGTGTTTCTTTTTACTCTTGAGAACTATTTCATTGCTAAAGACTGCACTCATAATGTTCAGGAATTTTATATTTTTGGTGGTGCCTTTGAAAACATCTTAATCTTCTTCTTCAATTTTTGTGTTTCTTGTCCACGAAATATCACCAACTAAAAATTGACTTAAACTATAGTCATTGTTTAACCAAGCTATTGTTTTATTTCAGATTAGAAATGTTTAATGACAAACATGTGTAGTAGAATTACTTGCTTAATTTTTTGGGTGGATTACAAAAGATGGAACAAGAAAAAGGAAACCAAAACCTTGCAAGTTTGCAACTAAATGGTTGCTTCTCTTCATCGAATGAGAAGATATTGTTTTGCAAGTGATGATAATATGGACAAGGAAAAAGATATTATGCAAGAAATATGCCAAGCTTTTTTCTAGAGATCTTGCTGGTATAAGAGATCACTCATGTAAGATCCAGTTTCACTCCAAGACGATGTACTGCAGCATCTACTCTTCTTGTGTTGCGGTATGTTAAACTTGGGATCTCGAGGTACCGTCGGGTGCTTGTTCGACCTTCAATGGATAAAAAACCAACAACAATTGTAATGAATGTTTCAGCAATCTATCAAGAAGAAACCACAGTGTTTATATTTTTTACCTTTTGGGAATGAAGGGACGATCGAAGTATGGCATTGGTTGTGCCTTTGGGATCATTTCTTTCCTTAGCCTTCGTAACTCTTCTTCTTCTGCTAACTGAATAATCCATAAACTTCTATCATCATTGCTTACTCACACTAATGGTTCATAAGATGTATAATGTAGTCTCTTACCTTTTGTTGCCGTTCTCTTTCTACTTTGTATTGCTCTATTAGGCTTATTTTCTCAGCAACCTGATGGATTTTTTTATCATACATATAACCTTTTAGTTAACAATTCAGGATCAACAATAATCAGCTTTAAACATAGGAATTTACCTGGTTATCGAATTCTGCACGTTCTACTGCTCGAATGTCTGAATGTAGCTTCAAGTTTACTGGCATTGTGATATCTTTCACATGTGGCTTAACCAAACTCTGAAACAAGAGAGCAACAACATCTATTCACAACATTATCTACTTATATATTACTCTTGAGAAATGTCAAGGTAACATTACCTCAGGTTCATCAGTTGTACAGGGAAGGCTTTGAGCTTTAGGAATTCTCATCTTTTCTTCTTCCAACATCATTTCTTGTAACTTCTTCCTAAACTCTTCCTCTTTCATTCGTCCTCGTTGCTTTTTGACATACACAAAAAGAAACGAAGAGTCATATCCAGAACAATGTTTTCTTGATTTGTGCTATGAAAGCTCATACCTCAGTTCTCAGTTTGAATGGCTTTGGTGAAGTGACTTTTATCTGCTTCTTCTTCAATCTTCTACTTCCCATTGAAGCAGAAGACTCCAAGCTCTATTATACATAAAAACATCAAACTATAACTACATATATTGCAAGATAATCACTGAAAAGAATCAATCACACATACATTTCTTCTGCTCCTCCGGTTACCATTTGAGTTCAGACTTGAAACACTGTAACAATCACCAAAATCAGATCAATGACTACACAATTTCAACTTTTTTTTCAATTCCAAATCTCATATTTTTGGTTACCTATTGTCCCATGATGAAGAAACTGAAGCATGAGGTTGTTCTAATCCAAGATTCTTAGCAGTTAAAACCAAATCATTCGGAGAAAACGAAGAACTCCATTGTTCTGACTCAGTTTCTCCACACTTTGGAAGCTCTTGCATTCTCATTCCAGGTAGTTCCCATTTCAAAGCTTTCTTGATCTTATTATCTTCTTCCTTACACGTTTTTGCTTTCGAAAGCGGGAAGCAAGTAAGCTTTTCGAATGCTTTAACGAGATGCATCACTTTACCATACTCAGGGAGACTCATTCTCGCTTCTTCCATTACCTGTTCTCTTCTTCTCTTCATCGTCGAAATCCCGATTTCGTCCGATTCTTCGATTTCGACTTCTTCCTCAACGTTCTCGCTTGATTCTCCGATTTCGGTTTCCGAATCCCTTCGATTTCTGAAGAACTCTTCCTGTGAAGCGCGTAGGGTTTCATACGCAATACATACGCATTTCTTCATCTTCTCATTAGTCTTAGCTTCACATTTACAGTCAATCTCTGAAACCACAGACACTGAATCCTTCTTCTCCTTCGTTGAATTCTTCTTCTTCTTCTTCACTACAACGAATATCCTCTCTCTGATTCGATTCCGCGGCGAGAAAACCGCCTGATTAGGATTAAGCTTCGATTTCGAATTCTTCAACACCGATTTACTCGATTTCGATCCAGAGATTCTCGCCGGAGTCGAGTGTGAGATGTTAGGGTTAGAATTCTCGGAGGATTTCGAAATCTCTTGAGACTTCGATTGAAACCTTATCAAATCCATCACTGAAGCCTCGGTTTTAGCATTCTTCAAATTCGTCGACTCCATTGAAAGGTTCGCGATCAATCGTTCTGGGATTGCGAAATGGGAAATTAGGGTTTTGGTTTCGAGGGAGAGAGTTGGGGAAGAAGAAGAAGAAGAAGAAGAAGAGAGAGCAGAGGAGGGAATTGGGTGCAAAATCGGACCGTTGCGACTTATTTGGAAGCTCGAACTTTGTAACGGTTACTTATTTACTGGGATTTTCGTAATTACTACACTAATTAATTGTCTAATTTCAAAATTTTGGTTTAATGCTATATATTGGGTTTGGCCCAATTTAATTCAGTAATGGAATGATTATTCCAAACGACGGAGTTGTTTCTTATTTTTATATTTTTTGTTAAAATTTTATTTCATTATTATTGAAATATAGCTTCAGAAACACTTCAAACGGAAAAAAAGAAAAAGAGATTAATGTGCCTGGATTTTGAAGCATCTTTGTTTACAAGTTTGTCTTGTTAACTCAATCATAGTACCGTACCATACACATGTTAATTAATTTAATCATGTAACAACAACTATGTAACACGTACACATATAATACTACTACCGACAAATAAGAAATTTTCTATTGTATTATGCAAATTTGGAAAATATGATACCGAACGCTGTGTTGTTAAATACTGATCAAACTATATAACGGTAAAAAGTGATTAGTCATTAAATAAATTGTCAAATAACCAAAACAAAAATAAAACAGGAAATTAATAATTAGGCGAATGACCGACATCTAAAATGTGTTAGCCTGCCAAATTTTGTGATCCCTAGCCCTGAAAAAATGAAATCAATATTTTTATTTAATATAAGATTAATTATACAACTGACAAAAGTGAGAAACTTTAAGAAGCGCGTTATTATTTATTCTTTACAGCTTCAAAGGGCATTTTCGGAATCTCATTAGCTATATAAAGTTGTTTTCTCTTCACCGTAATCGCCATTAATTTTCCCCGCAATTCCACAACAGTGAAGTTTACGTAGCTCCACATTCAGGTACGATCAACGTGTAGCTTCTTCTCTCTCTCATTTTCCTCAATTCGATCTCTCGGGTTTCGATTTCCCTCGATTTGGATCTAAGAGATTTCGATTTGAATGCTTGTGTTTATATTTTGAAAAAATTATGTTGTAATTGTATTCGATTTTGTGTTGGTTTATGCGTTTTGTTCAATCTATGTCTGTGATCCGTGAAAATTCAAGTTGTTTCTGCACTCATATGAGAATTTCAAGTGCATGTACCAGATCTGGGATTTTGATTCATGAAAACGCTCAATTTTTTTTTGAATTTGGATAATGATTTGTTGATTTGGTTTTACATGAATTATGCGTTTTCGATTTCTTACTAAACCGGATCTGGCTCACTGATGATCTTTGCATATTTGGTTATCTTTATCAATTTTCATACAGTGCTTGAATTCTCGGATCTGAGATGGTGAAATCAAATATTTGAATTTAGTTCTGGTTTCAATATTTTTAAGAGCCTTTTGATTTTTTTTTGCAGGTAATAATGGTGAAGATCTGTTGTATTGGAGCTGGTTATGTTGGTGGTCCAACTATGGCAGTCATTGCTTTAAAATGTCCATCAATTGAAGTTGCAGTTGTTGATATCTCTGTACCAAGGATCACTGCTTGGAACAGTGACCAGCTTCCGATTTACGAGCCGGGTCTCGATGAAGTCGTTAAGCAATGCCGTGGAAAGAACCTTTTCTTCAGCACTGATGTTGAGAAACACGTTCGAGAAGCTGATATCGTCTTTGTCTCTGTCAATACCCCGACTAAGACTCGTGGTCTTGGAGCTGGTAAAGCTGCGGACTTGACTTATTGGGAAAGTGCGGCTCGTATGATTGCTGATGTTTCGGTTTCGGACAAGATTGTTGTTGAGAAATCGACTGTTCCGGTTAGAACCGCTGAAGCGATCGAGAAGATTCTGACGCATAACAGTAAAGGAATCAAATTTCAGATTCTCTCTAACCCGGAGTTTCTTGCTGAAGGAACCGCTATCGAAGATCTTTACAAGCCTGACCGTGTTTTGATCGGTGGTCGTGAAACACCTGACGGGTTTAAAGCTGTGAAAGCCTTGAAAGACGTTTATGCTCATTGGGTTCCCGAGGAAAGAATCTTGACCACTAACCTCTGGTCCGCTGAGCTAACCAAGCTCGCTGCTAACGCGTTCTTAGCTCAAAGAATCTCATCGGTCAATGCAATGTCTGCTCTCTGTGAAGCCACTGGTGCTAACGTCTCTGAAGTCTCTTATGCTGTTGGTAAAGACTCAAGAATTGGTCCCAAATTCTTGAACTCGAGTGTCGGGTTTGGCGGGTCTTGTTTCCAGAAAGATATCCTTAACTTAGTCTACATCTGCGAATGCAACGGTCTCCCCGAAGTAGCAGAGTACTGGAAACAAGTCATCAAGATCAACGACTACCAGAAAACTCGGTTTGTAAACCGTATTGTTTCCTCAATGTTCAACACGGTTTCCAACAAAAAGATTGCTGTCCTCGGATTCGCCTTCAAGAAAGACACTGGTGACACGAGAGAGACTCCAGCCATTGATGTCTGCAAAGGTTTGTTAGGAGACAAAGCCCGAATCAGCATTTACGATCCACAAGTTACTGAAGAACAGATCCAAAGAGACTTAACCATGAACAAATTCGACTGGGACCATCCACTTCACCTCCAACCCATGAGTCCAACCACTGTGAAACAAGTCTCGGTCGCTTGGGACGCTTATGCTGCAACTAAAGACGCTCATGGAATCTGCCTACTAACCGAGTGGGACGAGTTTAAGACGCTTGATTATGAGAGGATCTTTGAGAATATGCAGAAACCGGCGTTTGTGTTTGATGGTAGAAATGTTGTTGATGCAGAGAAGCTGAGGAAGATTGGGTTTATTGTTTACTCTATTGGTAAGCCATTGGACCAGTGGCTCAAGGACATGCCTGCTCTTGCTTAGCTTTGAGAGTCTTTTGCCCATTATCAAAAACTTCTTACATTTTCTATTTTTGTTTTCCTATTTTCGTTTTACCAAATAATTTGTTGTTTTTCTTCTTGGTCCGACTCTACAAAAACATTTTTCAGTACTTATTATGTTGGATGGTTAGAAAAGAGATGTGGTTATTTTTCAGTAATTTGGGTATCAACTTTGTAAGCTTCCCAAGCAATTTCATCATATATAAAGATTTTACTAGTTAAAGTATTTGAGATTCAAATGTAACTTTACATTAAAATTTATATGTCAGAGACAGTCACATTCTCATCACAAAACAACATCAACATGAAAAATTTGTGTGTTTTTGTCTTTGATTTATAATAAATGTGTCCTAAGAGTTAAAATGTAAAAACCTCCCAATTGAACATAAAACACATTTATTAGAAAACAAGACAAAAAACACAAATTATCACACACTAACCCTTAGTTTATAGATAGTGAATCATGAGTCTCCGTAGAGTACTTTCAACGGATAGGAAAACCCCGTTTACCATTACTAATCTTCTAGTTCATTCACATTACAAAATATGGCATGGCATGGCTAGGCTAGTTAAGTAACTATTCATTTTAACCAAACAATAGTTATTGATCAACGTGAGAACTAAGAGGTACTTGTCAGATGTCACTAGTCATTTATCACATGTTTTATAAAGCTGCCTGGTCCTGCATTGGCGAGGAAGTGATAAATGGAGTTGGTCAAATTTTCAAATTTTCACTCTTATTTTTTTTTGGTATTGAAATTTTTTTCACTCTTATCCCTAAGTTCCCTGGTGCGATTCTGATCAAAGACCACCGACCCATCTCGTACTGTAACACATAATACAAGCTTATCTCCAAGCTGCTTGTTTCCAAATTAAAGTCTCTTCTTCTTCCTAAGCTAATTACTCCTAGAGAATTGTCTGCATGCCTCAGAGATTGTCAATGGTTATCTATCGGGCTTCACATATGGGCCTCTCATCTAGGCTTTCGGAATTGATTTACTAGTTTATTCGTTTGTTAATGTGGTTGGGGCCAAAGGTCAGGTTATTTGTTTTAAGAAACGTTATTTATTGTATGATCGGGTTCGAGTTTGGATCTTTGGTATAAAATGTCTTGTAAATAAGGACATTATGATTAACTGAAATGCAACATCTGCTTTGTTGGAGTGTCCAAACCCTAATAAAATAGATTTCTTGTCTAGAAAGTAACCATATATATATAGAGTTGAACATCCAATAATTTCCCTTCTTCTCTTGTTTTTTTTTTCCCCAACCAAACATTAATTAGAAAATGCCTCCAGAATCGGTCGCACAATTTGGAGGATAATTGTTTACAAATAAAAATTCAAGATCGTGAGAACGTGCAGAACGAGCTAAATAGTCTGCCTGTAGATTATTCGAACGCGCAATCTTGGAGACTATAAAGTTGGGTAGGTGTGCTGTCAACCTCTGTATCTTGTCTGAGAGAAGCGAAAAACTAGACCAATCTTCTGGATTACCATTATATATCTTTATTAGCCATTACTTACTCATTTCTATATGAATCTAAGTGTTAGCTAGGTTTGAAAAAAATAACACATATTTTGAAGAGAAACCACTCTTCGACTCTTTTTTATATTAATCATTATTTCAAACAACAAGACATCACATAATGACATCAAGAAGAACAATAATGGTTTGACTTCTTATCCTATAAATAATATTAGCAAAAAATATATATTGTCTAATTGATATGAAGTTGAGATTAGTGTAAAGTTGATATCACATATCTTTCATATGAGAGTATGTGTATCCTTGTTCAATTTCTGTACAATTAGCTAGTTAACTATATTGAGACCAATAATCATCAACAATGTAGTAATAAGATTGTAGAGTGAATAAAAATCATCAACAATTAAAAAAGATTGGAGGCCCAATCCCTTAAAGGCATTTTTCGTTCAGTCTCTCTCTGGGAAACCCTAGTACAAATGATATAACCCCTAACCGTCTTCTCCTCCTTCTAAATTGCAAGGAAATCCTAACAAAAAAAATCGCAAGCAAATGGTTTTCGGTAGGGCAAGACCAGAAGAGGAAGATCTGGATTTCCCGGTCAAATGGGATGTGGAAAATGTGGCACCTGGTCCAAATAAGCAGAGTACGATAGCGGAGAGGATCGGGAGAAGCGTGCGCTCACTGGGATACTCGGGCAAAGTACAAATCACGGCCTACGCGTCGGTTCCTACAAAGGTGCCCTACTTAAGATCCCTTCATCAACAAGGTATTAAGTTTGAATTTGCGTGGACGAACAAGAAGGATGCCGCTGACGAGATATTTGAGAAAGAAACTTTAAACCTAAGAAATATCGATAGATCTAGCTAAGATCGAGACCAACATAACGAAAAACGGATTTATATTGATATTCGATCAAGTATACAAAAAACTTTAGCTGGAACAAATATGTGATGAGCTAAAGTGTGATTGAGTATAAACGTAAGGAAAAAGTTAGTCATTTCGGCTCTAAAGCTAGTTATTTATACTCCTATGAGCTGAACGGTTCAGCTCCGCGAATCCCTCTTCATCACCGGAGATCTCGGGCACGTTCTGATGCGTTCTCCAGAAATATCGGGATCTCTTCGTAAACCGTTGAGCGGCACTGACTTGGTCTATCATCATAAAATACTAATCAATATTTGATACAATTACACATAGAATGTTGTCCAATTTTTTCTTTTAGAAAGGTAGTCTATGGATTCAGAATAATTTTATCCGATTTGATAATGGTTTAAATTTAACTATACGATTACGATATTGGAATTGTTAGTTGAAAAGACCATAATGGAAAAGTACAATTTCATTTTTTTTTTCTTTTCCTTGGCCGTATCATATCGTGTCGGTTTGTCTTTAGAATTAATTCAAATAAAAGCTTTTCATATGGTTTGGCGAAAATACATTATACTATAAATGAAACTATAATAATTCTTTTCTTGCGTATATTAAATGACCACGACAAAAAGAAAATGTACGGAAACAGACTTTCCTAAGCATATAATTTTCTTCTCGGCCACTTATTTCCATCTCCTTACTATTAAAAGCAAAGTAGTTTTAATTATAAGAGATTAGGTGTTTTAATTTTATTGGTTTACTCTTAGATAAATGATGACATGGAATGATGACATGGAATGATGAAAAAATGACATGGCTTAAAAATGCCTTAAAACTAGCTTAGTCATAAAAAATGCTTTAAACTAATTAAATATATATTCATGTTAATTGAATCATATTGTTATTATCAAAATGGAATTTACGAAAAGGTTTCCAAAAAAAAAGCTGAAACTAACAAATCTGAACCAATATCATTACATTTGTTACAACCGACTAGATTATGAGCATTCGATATCATTACATTCAGTTCGATATCATTACATTCAGCCTTGTACAAACAGAGCCTTCCATCTTCATTAAGGGTACATTTACAGTTGGTGATTTCATTACGAGTATAATGTGATACATGAGAATAGAAGTCGGACATAACAAAGCATATTCAAATAAAATTCAAATGAATGGTCTAAGAAAAGAGAACAAGTACCTTCACAATGTATCTTTCCTTTTCCTCCTCAATACAGAATCCAAGGCTTGGTACAACCTTACTCTTCATGTGTTGTATGTAAGAAGTTGCATGGGAGGTCCGGAGAGAAAATCTTTCTCGAGTTTTTTGTTGAACATTTAGTAAAAGGCTGAACTTGATCCCTGGTTTTATGTTGAATATGATAGAAAAGTAAAACAATTAGACTTTCTTTTTTGTAAGCAACAAAATATTAAGATTAGAGGCTGAATGTAATGATATCAAACTTGAAGATGTACCAAAATCATTATTTGAGATTAAAAACCGATGGTCCTATCATGTGTTTCCCTACATCGATCCAAAAAAGGGTTATGTAGTGGTATAGGTTTATACAGGGACGTCTATTTAAGTAGTGCGGTCGAACAAGACCTATAATTTAGAAGAGCCCAATTTTTAATTTAGAAGGGCCCAATTTTTTTTTAATATAAATATATGTTATTAAAAAAATTTGAGTTTGTTAACCATTAAAGATTTAGAAAAAAAATTAATTCTATTTAGACAACCAAATAAAAAAGAACTAAATTAAGGATTACTTACTTTTGATATATATAATTAGAATAGGAAAATGATGTGGGAATTAGTATCAATTATTAATATTAAAGGAAAAGATCTTTTGAATATTAATTATGTAAAAGTCTTTTACTTGACTACATTTATATATTTTTTGTTAATTAGATTTGGTATATACATTGAAAAAATCAAACAAATTCTCCGTCAATTCTCTAAATAAAGAGTTTTTGCAAACACTTTCATAACAAATCTATAAATAAAATTGATCCGAGTTTCACAATCTGCCGTTTTTAATCATTCAAGACAACACCTTAAAGTATTTTCATGTTTTTATTTATTTACCTAGTGATATGTTGTTTATAATGTCTAATATACTAAACATTTTTTTTATTATATTTATAAGTAAATTTATTCTTCAAGTTACAAACTCAAACTAAAAAAAACTCGACGTGATTCTTCTTTGATCGATAAGAACAATGATTTTGTTTAAATATAATTTTTTAGTTGTAACTATATGAATGAAAAAATTTTGAGTAATAAAATTTTATTTGTTGTAAATTAATAAGAAAAAGAATATTTATGATTATAAACTATTCATTACGATAAGTAATAGGTAAATTTTTTTATAATTAACTTTTAAAAACTAATAATATTTAAGACCTAATTTTGATATTTGAACAGGGCCTCTATAAAGTTTGAGACGGCCCTGGGTTTATAGTTATTCAGCTAGAGTATTATGTGACTTAAAGTAGAATCATAATAAAAAATAATAAACAAAGCAACAAATCTTTAGATTTTAGGATGTTTGTCATTCCACCATAAAAAAAATTCTTTCAGAAGTGTAGACAGTTTCCAATGATTTTACTTTTTGTAATCACAATAAATAAAAGTTAAGAACCGAATCTAAAAATATTGTCTCCTGTATGTTGTACTATTAAGAATAAAATCTATATTTGGATTAAAAGTTCTACCGACCGACAAAGAAAGAAAAGTACATAAAAAACAATGAATATTGTCTATAGGAAAATGTTTCAAAACCTTAGAGCAAGTGCAGCGGTGATATTTTGTGGGTATCATTAAATATAAAATTATTAAAATTTGAATAAAAGGAAGAAAGAGAGTGTTTTTTGTTGAAATGGTATGGTGTATTGAAATATAAAATTAATAAAATTTGAGTAAATAGAGGAGATAGGAAGAAACTTTGGAGAGAGGGTATCAATAGGGTGATACTTTTGATACTTTTGGAGAGGGTATTTTTGTGTGTTTAAATATAAAATTAATAAAAATTGAGTAAAAAGATGAAAGAGAAGGTATAAAGTTGAGTAAAAGTAAGAAAGAGTGTGTGTTTTAATAATTTTATATTTAATGATACCCATAAAAAAACATTGGTGCTGATGCTCTTACAAAAACTGTTTATACCCGCACATGGTGGGGGGAAGTCACCTAACTCTATATATAAAAACAACTCTTAAGAAAAATATATACACATATATTTCTTTTCATCAATTGAAATTCCCAAAAAAATCTCATGTTATTTATATCATTTTCGTTCTTGGAAAAACAAGAACAATTCTAGGGTTCACCTAGGGGTCATTCATCCCCTTTTTATCCACCAATCAAAACAAAGATGTGGGACCTACTAAATTTAATTAATCTAATTAAAATAATTAATATAATTAACTAAAAAGTACATTAATTCGTTTGCTAAATCTGAAAACTAAATCAATGTGGGGGCCACCAAAAAAATTAACAACGCAGCAATGAAAATTAAATCTCCATAAAATACTAAAAATCACAAGTCCAAAAGGAAAAAAAAAATGACTCAACATTGGTTTTCTTCGTCGACGAGCAAGAAGACGTAACAAAACAAATAACAGAGGTTCACACTTCCATGTTTTCCACCTTTATATCCAAAATAATAAAGGGAAATTGCACTCCATATACATAGTCTTTTTGATAATTAGGTCAACAACACGCGTACTAGTTTTTTAATTAGTATTCCATATCTGGCCCTATCCCACGAACAGAGTGTAGGTCGTAGGCATTGCGTGTGTTTACTGTGTGTCAGAATATACACTGCGTAGGCATTGCGTGTGTTTACTGTGTGTCAGAATATACACTGTGCTACATCAGTTGTTAAATCAAAGCTTGTGGTTGTCTTGTACTGATTTAAAAAAAATAAAAATACCATGGAAGAGGTAATATGAAGCTTTAAGGGAGAGAGAGATAAATGTGTTTCTGTTAAACAGAGAAAAGGGAAAAATTAGGGTTTCAGTTGTCAATTTGAAGTTCTTCGGCTGGGTTTTTTTGTCGACAGAAAAGGTAAATTGACATAGGATTTCAAAAGATTTGGTTCAATTTATGATTCCTATCTTATATACAATTGGATCTTAAAACACAGATGGACGTGTCGTTGGATTTACCTCGAAGGATGTTTGCCGCTGGAGAAGAACCTGTTGGGGTACGGGTAACTTCTTATGGTCGTTCAAATGGGATACAAAACATCATGGATGCTCTAAATGAAGAAGAACGGAACATTATTCGCAAGTCTACGTTTGGGAAGTTTGTCTCTATTGCAGGAAAACCAGCTTACTCGGGGAGGTTTGGCCGTTTTTTAATTTCCAGACAACTTAATGTCAACAAGAAGCATGAGATATGGATTTTGTATGCTGGTCATCCTATTATGTTTTCTCTTAGGGAGTTTGCCATCGTCACCGGATTACCATGTGGTAAGTTTCCAAAAAAGTCTAGGAAACGGTTATCTGATAATATCTCTGAAACTCCTTACTGGCCATCACTGTTTGGGAAATTGGAATCGATTTCTGTAGCAACTGTTGTGAAGATGTTGACGAGGAGAAGTGTGATTAATCAAGATACTCGTGTGAAATATGCATGCCTAGCCTTACTTGCTTCTGTATTGATGCCGACGACCCATCAAGCAAAGATTGTGAAAGAGCATGCTGAAAAAATTGAAGATCTTCAATCTTTTTTTGCATATCCCTGGGGTAGGCTTGGCTTTGATATGTTGATGAGTAGTATTAAAGACAAGAATGAGGTGACCCTTTCGCAAAATGCAGTGGCACTTAAAGGTTTTGTGCATGCACTTCAGTTAGTATTGGTGGAAGCTGTTCCTGCCCTCTTAGAGGTGGTACAAGTAAATTCAACTTCTTCTGAGTCCGAAGGTGATAGTGATAGTGATAGCCCGCGTGAAAAAAAATTGGGTCTTAGTCCGGCGCATGCAAGAGAACTGAATGAAGAAGAAAAGGTAAAATCATAAATGTAATCATAAGTGTGCAATCTTAGTACCTTGTTTTCTCTGTTTCCCTTTCAATGATAGCTAAATGTAAACTTTATTTTTCCAGACTGTTGTTGACTGCATCATACCCGATGATGGTGAAGTGGAACTTGATGAAAAGGAGTTTAGTTGGTCTGATGAGGAGGAGGACTTAAAGGTAGGTAATTTGATGAAACTAATTGAGGAGGAGTATACCTTTCATAGTTCTATGTTTGTTGGGGGTGCTACAAAGCAAGATGTTGCGAAAATGTTAAAAGACGAAAAAAGGAGAATGGAAAAGGGTAAAAGAAGAATGGGAAACGGATTATTGGTGTTGGATCTACAAGTAGTGGAATATGTGAAAGGTTTGGTTTGACTGATGCAGATGTTGGGAAGATAGCGGATTTGGTTGTTGGGAAAATGAAAGGTGAGATTAGTGACATGAAGAAGAGTATCATTGACTCTATACTGGGTTTTTTGGACAAGAGTACAAATTCCGAAGGAGTTAAAAATGCTGGAAACTGTGGGTTTAAGTGTAATACAGTGGGCTTAAAGCATATGTGTACTACTGCATCAAGTAGTCCTTATAGCCAAAACCAGGTAATGGGAAATGTTGACGGTTTAGGGAATTTTATCATTACATCCATAATTTGCGATTTACTGAGGGAATCCAGGAAACCTATACGTTTCTTTAGTGTTTTATGGGATTATTTGGTGAATTTATTTGATGGTTTTTGCAATTGATGTAGGTTGGTAGGCGTTGTGAAAATGGGAATTGTTCTGAGGTGGGCGACACGTGTGGAGTTAGGAAGGTAACTTTGCGTCAAATCTTGTGCTTTATAAATACTATGAGTATCTAATATTCCATTTGTTATTCATAGTATCTTATGACATAATCGCCCTTTGGCTAATGCAGGATGCAATGGAGAATATGCCTGCGGAAGAAGAGCTTGTATCAGAGAATGTGGAAGAAGTGGATGGAGAGGTTGGTGGTGCTGTGGGTTGGTCTAAGAGTAGGAGGTCCAAAAGAGGCAGAAAGGTTGGCGGGTAATATGTAGGAGGAGCATTGTGCAAGTCCCAAATATTATGATCCTTTTACCATTGTTAACACTCCTCTCAAAATATGTTCCATTGTTATTTCTTTTCAAAATATTTCTGCTAAACTATTTCTGTGTTTCATGACGTTTGTTGAATTATTGCACAACTTGTATGGTCTACTTACAGTTACGCTCATTTTTAATATGTTAGAATGTTAAATTATGGTTTAGGGGTTTTTTTTTAAAAAAAAGGAAGGACATGATTTTTGTTTGGGCTTGAAGTATATTTGACCTTGGGTTAACTACTGTATGATTAGAGTTTTGATTTTATCATGTTTAAGTTGTTTGACTGTTGAGTTTTGTGTTCATAATGTAGATTTTATAAAAAAGGACATAGTTTTTGGTAAAATTTGTAGTAAATTTCACCTTCCGTTAACTATTGTGTGATTAGAGTTAACATGTTTTGCGTTTAGTGTCGGGTTTAGGCTTTACGGGTTTAGGGTTAACATTTAGTGTCGCCACTATAGGGTTACGAAATAAGACCCTCATTTGGCCAAAGTTGTTGAGGTATATTTCAGCTTGGGTTAACTATTTTGTGATTAGGGTTTAGATTTAATGATTTAGAGGTTAGGCTTTTGGGTTTAGATTTAATGATTTACGGTTTATAATGTAGTGTTGAAGTTTTAGGGTTTAGGGTTTTGCTACAAGAAAAATGCACATTGATAGAAAATATGATTTTAGCTAATTTTTTTGATTCTCCTATCAATGATTGTATTGGGGTTTATGTATTTCATTCATAGGGTTTAAAAACCGGTGTGAGGAAAATGATGTAGGCGGGTAACTAAAATAATTCTTGACCGCCAACACTTAGCGGAAAACCTGAAAACTTAGCATAGGGACGCACAACACGAACTGATGAAACAAAGTTAGGAATTTAGGGAGAAATTTACGCAGCTGAGGTGTGAAGAAAGAGTGAAAGCTTCCAAGCCAGAAAATTTTCTTCGACGGATGCCAGATTTCAGCCGCGATTTCCTATCGGCCTTGCTCTAATTCCGATCTATGTCTCATTCGATTTCCTCCACCCGCAGTGTCGTCGGAGATTTTCTGGGTACTTTTCGATCCTTTTAACACTTAATCCAGCCTCAGTCTCGTCGGGGATTTCCAGGGTTTTCGTTATTTTATTTTTTTTGCATGTCAACTCAATTGATTTTGGGTCCTATGAAGCTTTAGGTAAAACAATGGTTTCTTCTTCTACCTTATCTCATCATGTAATCATCGGATCTGTTTCTATTATTTTCCTATGAAATGAAATTTGGAATTCAGTGGTGAAGATTCTACTTTTTACATAGTTAGAGTAGTTGCTTTCCCCGTTTAGAACTAGAAAATCTGATTTTGGCTTTATTCATCATTCCTTTACTACTAGTAACAAGGATGTTTCCGTTTTGGGGCACAGATAGTGTTGACCATCCTTAGTTTTCGACAACATAAGCTTTCATTTGTATATATTTGGAAGATTAATATATTTGGAGTTTTCTGCAAAAATGTTTACAAGCCTAGCCTATATTATTAGAGAAAAAAATTACTTTACGAATGGAATCAATTTTATATACACCTTAGAGTAGAGCAGAATGTTCGATCTGTCTTAATGACGAATCTTTGGTAACTCCATGTGCAGTGCCTGTGAAGAATAAGATTAGCCAAGAAGAAGCAACTGATTTTTGTACATTTTGTCTCCTGTCGCACTGTCTCCATTGTATTTGTCTGACTGCTTATTATACTTTTTTTAACTGTAAAAATTGTGGTATTTCAGTTATTTGTGTACACTTTCTCCCATGTAGGAACTCTATTTACGATGGAAGGAAGGAGAATTCTCGTCTGTGGACTCCCGACTCGTGGAGTGAAACCACAACTCCAACAACAACGACAAGAAGAACCAACTGAAGATCAAGGAAGTGATGACGTCCATGAGATCGCAGAACTAGAATATAGACGCTCTCTCGCTCATCTCGGGTACCTAATACGCATTGAGGAAGACGAAGAAGACATCGATCCAATGTACCGAGCAGCCATTCGGAACCTCCAAAACAGTGCACGCAACTCCGCTCAAATGAACCCAAAAGAAGAACAAGGACAGTCCTCACGCGGGAGCAAGGGTCGTCGTCGAAACTAAAGGAATGGCACATTCTAAAAAACACTACCTTTGTTTTCTTTTTGGTATGTTTATGTTAAATGTATTGACTTTGGTTATATGGTCTCTTTTAGACCTGTTTATGTTTTATGTATTGACTTTTTTTGTTTGGTAAATCAACTTCTACTTTATGGGTTTGTGTTTTGTTTTTTTTGTGAGTTTGATGGTCTTTTTGGTTAGTTACATGAAAGTGTAAAACATCATCACTATGAAGTGTAATAGGCTTTGAAGGAGGACCGTATTTGTATAGGAATGATATTTGTTTTTGGGTCTGTTAAATAATGACAGTTAATGTGCATGTTATTAAACAACCATATACTTAGCTTGAATGGAAATACATTATTTTTTTAACAGAGTTGGAAAAGTGTCATCTGGGATGCTTATCATAATATTATACAGAATATTAAACATTAGATTTTTAGCCGACCCAGGTACAGCTTTATTGTGACGACATGTCATCAACTCCTTCATCCAAGCTTTTTATTGATGGTGGTTAATGTCTCTATGCCGTAGGCATCTTACAAGTTGCCTTGTTATGGCCTTGTATTTTCACCGGCTGCAGAGTGTTCTTCTAGTTCCTTTCCTTCCATGTTTGGTCAATTATTAGTTGAAAATAAATTATTTGTTGGTTGTAAAGTACAATTATAAAGTAGATGCTTACTACTGACTCTCCACGAGATAGAAACCGTTTCTTGCGAGGACGTCCTGGTGGGCGGCGGGTTTGTGGGGGAATATACGTGAATTGTAGCCAAAGTAGACTCTTCGTTTGGGATATCCTCGGTTTCAGTTGTTGGGTTTATAGGCCTTTCATACGCTTTAACCCAAAAGGCACTTGTGTAAGCTTCTGAAACCAAGGAATCAACTTTCACATTGGAACACACAGCTGTGGCCACTCCATGAGAACAAGGTATCCGAATCATTTGGAATTCCAAACAAGAACAGGTTTTAGTAGTCAAGTTTACATGGAATGAGGAACCGGCATTAGTACAGACTTCAAATTCTTGGCTAATGATTTTCTTGACCTCGTAGCCAACTGATTTTTGAAAGTTTTCAGCTAGAATTTGTAAGACTTTAGGTGTAAGCGTTTCTGTGTATCCCTCAGATGCTTCACGACGACTTGCAAACCAGGTCATTAGTTTTGAACGGATGTATTCCACCAATTTTACAATTGGGTACTCTCTCGCCTCACGTAAGACAGCATTCCATGACTCACCAACGTTTGTGGTCATTATATCATATCTATTGCCTGGGAAATGGGACCGTGCCCAATGATCGAATCCAATGTCGATGAGGTAATTGGCGCAATTGTTGTCCATCTTTTTAATCTCGGTGAATATTTGGTAGAAGTCTGAGAGTTTATAAGCCCTAGCTGCTTGTGATACAAGCCTCTCAAGGTGCTTCCCTCTAAACCGGGCCTTCACGTTTCGTGTTAGATGGACAACACATGCGCAATGCCTTGCATCTGGATACACCTATATGGGTAAATAAAACAGTAACTTAGTGGTCAAAAATCCATATTCGATCCGTCTATAAAGGTAATAGCTGATATAGGAAGTTTAATAGGAACAAGAAATAAAATTCTTAAATTATACCTCATGTAGCCCTTTGTAGATTGAATTATGGCGGTCGGATATGAAAACAAGATCTTGGTCGTTCGGAACAACATCCTTTAGTTTTTCAAAAAACCATGTCCATGAATTATCATTCTCCCCATCTACTATTGCGTACGCGAGTGGGTACGTGTTGTAGTTCCCGTCTTGAGATGAGGCGGATAATAGACATCCACTGTACTTTCCACGAAGGTGTGCACCATCAACAATTACCACTTTGCGCATGAAACAATAGCCTTTGATGGAAGCCGCAAGGGCGAAGAAAAGGTACTTGAATCTTTGGCCCATTCCTTCTCGAAAATTTGTTTCTAGGTGGGCAATAGTTCCAGGGTTTGAATGAATAAGGTTTTGAAGGTAGGGACCAAGAGACTCATAAGATTGTTCACATGTACCATTAGCTACCTCCATTGCTATTTCCCTCGAACGCCAAGCTTTCCAATACGAGATTCGAATTCCATAATCTCCTCTCATTATGTTCTTTATTTCTCTTGGGCTTGGACCACTTTCATTGCCTCCGAATTTTGTCCGTAGCAAATGCCCTATGATGTTTGTAGTGGCTTGACGTTGATATCCACCACGTTCATCAACAGTACAAGAGTGTTGGAGATTGGCTCGTCGGACCTCATACGCGTTTGAGTTATCTACTCTAGCAGCATATATCCGCCACTGACATTTATCACCCCAACACTTGAGAACCATGTTTTCTGGTGCTGATCTTTCATGTCGGAATCGAAATTTATGGTGTATGGAAAACAAAGCCATATGCTGTTGGAAAGCTTTCCGTGTTGGAAAACTCATTCCAACATATAATTCTTCAAAATTGTTACGATTGTACCCTACATGTAAAACTTAAATATTAGTTTCCATTTTGTGTTTCAATTTTGGTGTCATAGTCTTAAACATAGGTATTTAAACATTAAGCAACAATATCCATACATGAGTTTTTACCGACCACAAAATAACTTAACCTTTTTTAACAACAAAAGGTGGGCAAAATACTCCGAAATCCAGCAACATAGTACTGTTTTAACAAAAGACAACCGATGAATGACACAACAAATATTTTACATAAGCAGAAGTTTTTTTCCATAGTACCAACACTAGTACCCACCGCGAGTTTGGCTTCCTTCGGCAGAAGAACTGCCTTCTTCTAAGTTAGGAGCATTGGTACAAGCCAGAGTAAGGTTGAGGGAAGTGCCATGGGTTCGAGGCTGTGTAAGTTGGACGTTAGCACCAACAACAGTGTCCTCTGGTTGTGGTGGAGGGAGGTGACTCACTGTAAAGTAAATGAAACAATCGTATTAGAATAAATGTATATTGTATGATTCACATTAAGAGTACGAGTGACGATTGTTCCCTACATGTAAAACTTAAATATTAGTTTGCAGTTTGTGTTTCAATGTTGGTTTAATGAACTTAAACATAGGTAATTAAACATCAAGCAACATTATCCATACATGCGTTTTTACCTACCACAAAATAACATAACCCTATTAAACAACAACTAGTACCCACCGCGAGTTTGGCTTCCTTCGGCAGAAGAACTGCCTTCTTCATAGTTATGATCATTGGTACAAGCCAGAGTAAGGTTGAGGGAAGTTTCATGGGTTGGAGGCAGTGTAAGTTGGGCATGAGGACCACCAACAGTTTCCTCTGGTACTGGTGGAAGGAGTTGAGTCACTGACAATTAAATGATAGAATCGTGTTAGACTAAATGTTTAGTGTATGCGGCAAAGTTGATGAAAGGTCCATCTAGGAAAAATGTATTGGTATCATCAACAAATTTGTTTACTAACTCAAGTTCAAACCGTTAGTAGGAAACTGATAGTCTAAGTAGGTCCATATCAGATACACTTGATGAAAGTTCTAATATATATGTACATTTGTAGACATAAAGTTTAGGTCCTTTACCTTGAGGTTGGATGGTCACCACAGGAATAGGTGGGGTAGATGGATTCTCTTGGACAGCCGGGTTAACTTGAGGTCCTCTGACCAAAGCTTGTTGGTGCTCACACTCAAAGTCAGCCATAAGACATATTTCTCCCGAAGAGCCAGTTGATGATGTATCAGATGATAGGACGATAGTGTTGTCAGTTGCCTCCGACCACAATAAGGCATCCGCCATGGCCTGATCATCACCATACGGCTCTCCATAACCTACATTGTTATTTTTTGCTTCCAACCCTTCACCTCCCTCCCAAAACAACCCTAAACCCTCATCTACACCGCCACCCATTGTCCCAGTGGCTTGCATGTACTCATCCAAGAAGTTGATTCCCCCATTCCCAAATTGCCAAGGACCAAGTGTGTTAAGAACACGGACATGTCTGTTTGTACCCGGTGCAAAAATCTGCACTGCCGAAAGGGGATCTACAAATAATTTTAACAAAATGCATTACCATTCTATCTATTGCCTCTTTTAGGAAGACAACTACCAAATTACATAAGTACTAATTTTTGAACAAATGTTATAGATTTAAATGGCAAATGTTAACTAACCGGCTGCATCCGTGGTTCCGTTGTTGGTAATGGGCCCAGTCCTTGGTTGGAATTGAGGCATTGGAATGGTCACGTTTCCATTTGGCCCATTTCCGTCATCGGTTTCGACAGTGGTAGATGAAACGGCCGGAACAGACCTTGGCCTCGGCTCTTCAATGGGGTTTGAGTACAACATCTCTAGGTGGCAACGGTGTAAAGCCAGCATTTCAAACTCCGTGAAAATCTGTTGCATGGTGCTTATACCCCCATTCAATCCGCCTTCCAGATATCAGATCTGTTAAGATTTGTTTTAGTTAGTACCGGGAAAATATAACATTAAATAACTCTACATCTCAAATACGACAAGGTATACTAACCGTTGTAGGCATGGAGGTTTCGTTGCCTCTCATCTTCATTAGCAGCCACCCTAAGGTATACATGTCTACCAACGGTGAAAGGTGTCCTACACTGGAACTGGTAATTTGCAACACCTTGGGCTCCAAATGTCACACAGAGGGTGAGTTGTGGGTAGCAAAAACGGATGGACATGAAGACGGTGACGTCAGAATCAGTTACAACATCCGACGGTGGACCACTGTTCCGGAAAGGTCCGGGTAAAGCCTCCGGTTGGCGGTATGTCAACGCAATCGGTGTCGAAGTGTCGATTAAGAAACGGCGTCGGACGTGGCCTAACAAAGAATCCATCGTCTCATCATCACGGAGGGTAACGGAGTAACCAATATCGGCAAGCTCGCTGCGAAACTCCCATCTCGCGTAACTTCCAATCACCCAATCTCCTCTTAAAAGCCTCACAACCCGGTTCATCTGCGACAAAGGAAAAACCAAGAGTGTTCTTTACAACGAAATTTTTTTTGCCTTATATATGTTATGGATTAATGACACTGATATTAAAGACTAACTTTGCCTTTAAAGAAATAGACAGAAACAATATTGACACAAATGTACAAAAGTGGACCTACGTTGAGGTAGGTAGCTTTAAATCGTTTGGTCGGTGGTTAAAGAAGAGAATGACGGTAAAAGAAAGAAGTCTGAGAACAAAACTTGTTTAATGGTGAAGTGAAGTTCCTCCCGGTTATTACCATTTATAGAGAGGAAAACATACAGATGCCTCTATCATTGCAATTTTCTCGGTTTGTGCTTCTGTATGGTCTAATCACGGGCATATCAGCAATTAATGCTGCGCCGCCTGACACATATTAACATGTGGTGTATATGAAATCTTATCCTACATTAACCTAAGCTATAGATACTATAAAATATTTTTGGGCAGGCCAAAGATCTTCCCGTATCTGTTAAGATAGAGGGACAAGATACGTAAAGGAGGCAATGGTCTTTTTCCCACGTTTCAATCACCTCCGACTTAAATATAAAACTTCTCTTGTTGTTTTCTTAACTAATATCTTATCTTTGTATATACACTTAATTTACCCAATAATAAATCTTTATAATAGATCACCATAACTCTTATCAGATTCCTATACAATATAAGACTTCAAACCATTAAAAAGCTGACAAATAATTCAAATGTAATTGCTAAGAATGAAGTATTTACCTGTAGCAATTGTGAGGAAAATGTTCTCGTCTGTAAGATCGAATTGATGGTAGCATCAGATAACTGGGTATCAGGAGGAAGATTTGAATCCTGAAGCATTTACCAATTTTATTTTGTAATTAATATACACACATATATTGATTAAGTCACGTTAAGATGGAAATTGGACATAAAAGAAAAGAATAACGATTTATCAAATACATGAAATGCTAATTTTTTCTTTGATGTACCCCGTTTTTTCGTTTGAAGAACATTCAAATATCGACCATGGGGTCCGACTGTTTTGTTCTTTGGTCGTCCAACATGAGCTTTCACTACAAGAAAACAACCGCTATTCCGACGGCCACAACCGTCGGAATTCGGTCGGAAAAGACCTATTTCCGACGTGTTTCTGACGGCTTGGGTCCGTCGGATTTGTCACGTCGGAATTTTAATATCCGTCGGAATTCCGTCTGTTTGTTGCAACGGAACTCCGACGGCATACGGATATCCGTTTTCCATTTGAGAACCGTCGTTATACCGTCGGAACTTAATTAGACGACGGAATACCGACGGGTTCGGAGATCCGGTAGTTTCCGAAGGCTTTCCGACGGTAAGTAATTTCCGACGGTATACCGATGGTAAAGTAACCGAGGGAAATCCGACGGATAAATGGCACGACGGTGTTCCGACGGAATGATATACCGAGGGTATACCGACGGAATTCGTATGTTTTTAAAAAAAAATTAAAACTATTTAAATAATTTAAAATCATTAATAAATCATTAAAAAATAAAATTAAAATCTTTAAAAACCCAAATTAAATTAAAATTGTTTCAAAAGTACATTAAAGTTTTACAATAAATTTTAAAACTAATAAATGTCTATTCCGGCCTACGGGTACGGAAGAAGTCGGTCATCTGATCTTCCAACGCTTTAAAGCGTTTTTCCGACTCCGCCCTATCTTTGTCTCTCTCTTCCTGCATTTGTCTAAGCCGGTCGTGCAGCTCTCGGTTTTCCGCCTCCAACCTGCTAGCACCGCCATATCGAACCGTCGAAACAGACGAGCTACTATCTTCAGGGAGGCCGTAAACACGGCCTCTGGTCTTGGGAGTCACCTACGATAAAAAAAAATATTATATTTTATAACTTACTTATATTAAAAGTAATGTTTAAATTTCTTTAAAAGTTAAACTGTTACTAACCTCGTACGTGAACTCGTTGATCTTCTCCACTGGAACATCGGTTGGCGCCGGAGTTCCTTCCACGATAGGTTGCGATTGCAGGAACTCCTCTTGCCGCCTCTGCACGGCTTCCACGATTTCACAAGCAAGCGGGTCTTGAATTTCACCGGTCTTCTTGTTGGTGTGCGAAACCTTGACCAAATCAAGGTTGGAAGGATAGACACCGGTCTGCTGAAACTGTTAACATATACAATTTTGTTAGCGAATTTAAAAAAAATTTTAATTATTAAACTACTTACAATTTTCTGAGCAGCTGAAGCCTTGCTCGTTGCTCCGAGGTTGTGGGTCGCCTTTCCCTTCCCCTTCCGGGTGCTGTTGCGGTTAGTGGAGTGTTTCTCGGAGTCCGCCCGAGTTGCCTCTAGTTCCCAATGTCGAAGTAGTCCAACCCACATCTCTTGTTTATATTTGAAAACTTTAGGCACCTTCCCGGATTTATACCACGAGTCTTTCCACTCGTTGATCTTCCACGAGAACTTCCTCGCAGCCTTTGTGTCGAATTCCTTTCGGACCATCGATGTGAGCGGTGGGTCCCACGTAAAATCTTGCTGCAAAAAAAAACCACATTCCCGCATTAGTAATTAAAATGTGAGTGATATAGAAAATATATTTGAAAAAAATAAAATAAAATCATACCGCAAATTGTCGGAACCAAGTGTCCCGGTCCTCAAATGGCATGTCGGTGTATGTGGGATACGGTTTAGTGAGCATGGAATTCATCATTTCGTTGATAGAACCCGTAATACCGTTTCCCGAGTATTGGAACCTATTAAAACATTTAGTTAAATATTTATCTAAAATTATTAAATCCACTACATGTTTAAATAAGACTTACCAGGTCGTGTTAGGTGCCGGGTCTGGATGTAGACGCGTCAACCTATCACGTCCGGGTTGCGCCACAAACTGCTCGATGGTCATCGAGGTGGGAGCTGAGTGGGATGTAGGCGGGGGCTGAGACATGTATTGGGTCTCCAAGTCGGGACTATCCTCGGGGATAACCGTCTCACTCGTAGTCCGACCTCCCCTACTGGAACTCCCACCTCCTCTAGAGTTATGAAACTGCCCATAATTCCTACGATTTTCATAATTCTAAGATTTAGATATTTCGGGATTTATGGAATTTGGAATGTATAGGAATTTGTGATTTTGAAATTTTGGGATTTAGTTAATTGGAAATTTAGGATGATGGGAATTAAGGATATTGGGGATTGAAGAGTTTTGTAGTAAATGAATTTAATTCAATTGGGATTACGTGGTTTTGTGATTTGCAATTTTTAAATTTAAGTAATCTGGGTTTTTTTTTATATTGTATATTCAGAAACCGAAGTTCATGGATTTAAGTTTGAAGAAGTTAATAAAATTTTTTAAGAATTAAATTTTTTTATTAACATTAATTTTCCAACTTTTTTAAACTTGTAAAAAATGCTTTAAAGGTTTAAATTTGTTTAAAGTTTGAATTGGTAAACATTTTTTATTAAAATTAATATGACAAATTTTTAAAAATTGTTAAAAAATTTGTAAATATGAAGGATTTAAAGGTTTAAGTTTTTAAAAAATTGTTTAAAATTCTGAACATTAATTTGACAAATTTTATTAACGTTAAAAAATTATAAATTTAAAAGTTTAAATTGTTAACGTTATAAACTTTAAAATTTATAAAATAGTAAATTTGAAGGATTTAAAGATTTAAATTTTATTAATTTTAAATAGGTTTAAAATTTTATAGGTTTAAATTGTTTTATTAATTTTAAAAAAATTTTAATTTTGATGGATTTAAAGGTTTAAAATTTTAAAGTTATAACTTTTAAATTTATAAAATTTTAAATTAAAGGATTTAAAGTTTTAAAATTTATTATTTATAAATAGGTTTAAAATTTATCCTCATGAACCCTAAAATTTCTTAACAATCAAAAATCCTCATGAACCTTATTTCTTAACATTCTACAAACCTAATTTCTTAACATTCTATTAATCCTCAAGAACAATTCGGATTTCTCAACATTCTACAATCCTCATAAACCCTAAAATTCTAAAATCCTCAACAACAATTTTGGAAAAATCTATAAAATTATGTAAAACTTACATAATGGCATTCCGTCTGAAAACCGTCGGTTATGTCCGACGGTTGTCCGAGGGAATCGTTTTGGTCGGCATGCTGTCTGACAACCGTCGGAAAGAACCGACGGTTTTCCGACGGAACAAAAATTTCCGTCGGAATTTACAGTGTTTTCAAAAGAAAATTTTCTTTTAATTCCACGTGCATTTGGAACTTCTCCGTCTTCTTCCTCTCCTTCCATAGGTTCAACATTTGAAGTTGGGAGCGTCCATGCATTAGCTTTGACAAGTTCCTTTTTCTTTTCTTCTAATTTTTGAAGCAGTTGACTTGCAGCTTCATTTGCACACATCGTCAATTCTACATGTTCAGCAGCAAAAGATGCAATCTCACGGAAATTACGACACAAATGGCTATAACGCTTTCCGATCGATTGCGTTATCGTACCATTAGGTGTCTCTAGACGATAAGAAGATATGCTTCGTGACTTTATCTCTTTACTCCATCAAGTCAAGATGTAGCTAGCTGGAATTCTTCTAACATCTTTCTTATCCAACACTTTCAAAGCATGGCGACATAAGATCCCAGCAAAAGAATACTTCATGCAACTACACTGTATCGCCTGGTTGGTGGCATCATACTTAACCAAATGTTCTCGCGGTCCACCACGATAAGATACTTTGTATTCATACACCATCTCAAACTTACTAACCTTTTTGGCAACATAATCACCGATAACTGTGTATTGATCCTGGAACAACTTAAAAACTTTAGGTGTATACACTTCCTCTGCATGTTGCAACATCTCTACAGTAGCAGATAATACTGACGAGGTATGCATCATTTTGAAATCAGCAGTTAATTTGTTATATCGCCGATCATCCAACACTCTCTCATAGTGTTCAAAGAAAGTTAACAAGTCATAACTGCTCTTCAAATATCATTTCAAAATATTGTTCATACTTTCACTACGTTGTGTGCTCAACATATCTGCCGTAAAGTATGACGTCCATATACCATCGCCCATTTTTCTCTCACCTCAAACATACTTTTCAACCATTTATTCTCTGTCAAATTATGCGTCTTGAGCATATTACTCCATGCCAACAACCAATCTTCTTCTTCCTCATGGTCATATACACACTTTCCAAAATCTATAGCAAAATGTCCTGGCCCATGAAATACACGACTTAACTTCTTTGCAGCATTTTGGTAAATATGCCAAAAACATAACCTATGTTTTGTTTCAAGAAACACATTCATTATCGCATTCGCCATTGCTGCAGATTGATCAGTAAGAATTGTTTGTGGTTGTTTTTTTCCTGACATTGCTCCAAGAAAAGTCTCAAAAAGCCACTTATACGACTCAGTGGTTTCATCATATAAGAGAGCAGCACCAAACACAACAGTTTTCTTATGATGATTGACTCCGATAAATGGAGCAAATGGTCTATCATATTCATTGGTCTTATAAGTGGTGTCAAAGCAAATGACATCTCCAAAAAGATTGTAATCACTTATAGACCGTTCATCTGTCCAGAAGATATTTGTGATCATATCGTCTTCATCAAGTTGCATTGAATAAAAAAAAGATGAATTATCCTCTTTTTTTCTTTGAAAGTATTCCAAAACTGCTCCAGCATCTTCCTTTACCATTTTTTCCATTCGCTTTCGGTAAATATAATTTCGATAGTCTTTCTCCAAAAAACCCAGATTTTCTCGCCCCCCAACTTCTCTACTCATCATTTCAACGGTTGCTTTTGCTGAAATTCCTGACATCTCAGCATCATCAGCATGTTGTGTTTGAGCAACAGAGAATGTCCGGTTTACCTTTAGCAAATGCTTCATAGGCGTCTTCACTAAAGCATGGCTATGATTTTGGTCGAAAGACACAATCTTATATCTTCCCGTCTTTTGAGCAAACATAAAGAAGTCTTACTACCTTATCATTTTTTTTCTTCCTCCGTTTTTTCCTTACATTGAAACCATTTTCGCCTCCAAACTTTTTATAAGCTTTATATGCAGTTTCATCATAACTAAACTCCATTCCAATAAATAGTTCATCTTGCTTCTCATTTTTTGTGCTTGCTTCTAAAGTAGAAACCTCTTCGAATTTACTGACTGAAGCTTCGTCTTCACTTACTAAATCATACTTTTCCTCGGTTTCAAACGGCTTTTGATTATGAAAATCAGATTCACCTGAGACTTGCAAACTAAATACATATTGATCACCAAGATTAGTTTTATGACTACCCTCCATTGCAATCTGCATAAATCAGTATAATATTGATCCGGACATCTTGGCTAATAAGAAGAAATAAATAATAAGTCGAAACGATCTAACAACAAGAACTGAAAATAATGACGAGGAAGAATCACATTTTTTGTTGTTGTCTGGTGCTAAATAGAAAACAAATAGATACTAATAATTCACACCAAACAAAAAACATAAATTCACATCATAACAAACTTAAACAACTTCCCACTTCTATGTTTTTAATATACAGAACTACATGAACCTAGTTTATACAAAATCTTCGATTGATTACTTTTCAAGCTAAGAAATTATGATGTAAAAAAATGACTTACGTTCAAATTTGCTAGAAACTTGAATCTCGTCAATCTCCTTCCTCTGGTAAAACTATTCTCTTTTGGTGATATGTGAAAGAAGTAGAATTATTCGTCCAAAAAATTATGAATAAAATTAGGGTTACATTGAACTATGAGTTTTTTGTTGCGTCGTTAATTTTTTTGGTGGCCCCCACATTGATTTAGTTTTCAGTTTTAGCAAACGAATTAATGTACTTTTTAGTTAATTATATTAATTAGATTAATTAATTTTAGTAGGTCCCACATCTTTGTTTTGATTGGTGGATAAAAGGGGTGAAGGAGATGGTTCACCTCCTAGAATTGTTCCAAAAACAATCAAATTAATTTAGATAATAACGATCCTTTCTATTTATATGTCTTTCTTCAATTAATGGAGAATTATGAAGAAAGGGGGAAACAAGATAAGGACTACGGAGTTGTCTGTTGTCTTTTTTTCAGATCAAATATATTTTACAAGTTTTGTATCAAAATTAGATGGCTAAACCAAGAAAAATGAAAGAGAAATTTTGTGAAAGAGAAATTTTGTGAAAGTAAGGAACAGTGAGATGGTTGGGGTGGCGAGTTGAGTGTAGGTTTGGGTGGCTAGATGAAAAATGTAGACGCGACCGGCGTCGATGAAATAGATTGAATTAGGGACAAGTCCTGGGTCTTGGTCGACGTCAACGATGAGTCTCCTAGCTGACAGAACGAGATGGAACCTACCCACTTGAGGGCCAATGTGCACGATGAGATGAGGAGAGAGACATGACCTTAATCATTTTGTAGAGAGGTTTGGATTCAAGTATAGGTAGAAGCGGAGGTAGGGATATGACCTTGTGGGATGACTTTGTGATCATAGGATTGAACATGTTGGTTAGGTGTACGGTTAGATCCTTGGTGTTGATACGTACTTTTACAATCTCTACTTACTCTCATATATCACACCAATTATCTCTATATATTTTTAGCTATGGATTCTAATCTATTCTCCAAACTAGGTTTTATTATTAGACCGGTTTGGCCTCAATCACGGTTTAACGCGTTCATAATTTTTTTTTTACATATATTTATCTCAAATTACATCTAATAAAGTTTTGTTTTAGGGTTTTCAGATTGAGCGCCGGTTTACGGTTCAACCCTCTTTACCCAATAATAGTTATTATTAATCAACCTAGGAAGGTTAATTTAATTGTCATCTAACACTTGTCAGGAAAGTATGATGATGATGGTAAGGCAAAGTGCGAGAAAGGGGCTTCTAGGGCTACGGAATTCGACGGCATCCCCAATAGGGATCGGCCGCGGCCGATTGTACCACGAGAATGTGATCGACCACTTTGAAAACCCTAGGAATGTTGGGTCCTTCAACAAGGATGACCCTAACGTTGGCACAAGACTCGTAGGAGCTCCTCAATGCGGTGACTTGATGAGTCTCCAGATCAAAGTCGACGAGTCCGGTCAATTCATCACTGATACTCGTTTCAAGACCTTTGGCTGTGGCTCCGCTATCGCCTCTTCCTCCGTCGGTATGTCTTCTCTTTCTATTCACCAACTCCAATAGGGCAAAATTAGGACTTGATACTCGATTCGTCAAATTAGGGTTTTCAATTTGTGTTTTTCTATTCTTTTCAGCTTCTGAATGGATTAAAGGCAAAGCGATAGAGGAAGTTCTAACCATTAAGAACGCGTAAGTGCTTTTTTTTTTTTTTTTTTACAAATATGCCAAAGCTCTTCTTAGACATTAGTAACAAGATCTATATACCACCTGCGCTTGGAATTCTTCACTCTAGTCATATAGTATTTGGTTAGGTATATATATGTTGGAATCTTTGATAGCATGTGGATGAGGAGTCATTGTTTTCGATTTCTCATTACTTTTTTTCCAGGGAAATCGCAAAGCATCTTCGTTTGCCACCAGTTAAGCTGCATTGCAGTATGCTTGCAGAGGATGCTATCAAGGCCGCAGTTAGAAACTACAAGGAGAAGCAAGCAAAGGCTAATGATGCTGCTGCTGCAAAAGAAACCGTCAAGGCCTGATTCCACTAATACATATATTTACCTTATTGTGCAAATGTTGATGAAATACCACTTACATGGACTGTGGTGTGTTTGATTTCTCTACTGTTTAATTAAGTGCTTTGAATAAAAAGCTGAAGATGTTTATTTAGCTATTGATTGACTCAACTAAGTGGTCTTCTTCTGCATTGTGATTTCCCCCTTTTTCTTTGTGTGTTTGTGGAATAATTATTCGAATGGTCTTGATAATTTTAACCATTGGATATTAAAGGTGTTTGAGATTATGGTGACAGTTATGGATTGGTAGGCTTTGGGTACGATGAGGAGGTTAATTTATCCACATACTGTATAATAGAAATTGAGCTAATTATGATTTTATAGAGTTCCATGTATTACTTAGCTAAAGGATGGTGTGTGATGTGTCCAAAGAAAAAGAAAAATCCCAAATATGATCTCGTTCTATCTAATGGCTGACTATGGTTTCATAATAATTTGAAATTGATAATGTCTGACTGGTTAAATTTGCCTTAAATTTAAGTATTAACTATACGATACTGGAATTTTTTTAGTTGAAAAGAACAATGTTATTTAATTTAAAATTTTCTTGACCATATTACATCGTGTTGGTTGGTCTTTAGCATTCAAATAAAAACTTTTCATATGGTTTGGCGAATATACATTATAAATGCGTATATTAATTGACCACGACAAAAAGAAAATGTAAGGAAACTTCTGATTATCTTTAGAAATATTTTTGACATGGTGATATAATTTAGACTTTCCTAATCATATAACTGTCTTCTTCTTTTGCGGCCACCTTATTTTCATTATATATATATATAAAAACAGCTGTTAAGCAAAATATATACACATATTTCTTTTCATCAATCAAGAATCCCCCAAAAAAATCTCACGTTATTTATATCATTTTCGCTTTGATGGAAAAACAATCAAATTAATTTAGATAGCGATCTTTTCTATATATGTCTTTCTCCAATTAGTGGAGAATTACGAAAAAGGTAGAAATGAGATAAAGGACTACGGAGTTGTCTATTGTCCTTTTTTTTTAAGAGATCAGGACTTGTCTATTATTATCTTCAACTGGGGAAAAAACATTTGTGTATTTCTCAAGTTTGTATCAAAATTAGATGATTAACCCAAGAATAATCAGAGAGGGTATATGAAAGAAAAAAACAAATAATCTTTTGGGCATAAAAGTAGGAAGAAACCTAAAATTAGCTTTATACAGCAACCCTAAACTCAAGGTCAAGACACTAATCCCTAGGGCATCCGCATTGGTGACCTCTTGGGGTCTAATGTGGTGTTTTTATAATATAAAATTATTAAAATAGTTGTAAAAAGAAGAAAGTGAGTGTTTTTGTGGGGTATATTGAAATATAAAATTAATAAAATTGGAGTAAAAGAGAGTAGATAGTAAGTGTGTTTAGGAAAAGGAAGAGAGAGAATGTCTAATATATGATATTTTGGAGAGTGTTTTTAAAAGGAAGAAAGAGTGTTTAAATATAAAATATAATAAAAGTTGAGTAAAAAAATGAAAAAGAAGGTATAAAGTTGAGTAAAAGGAAGAGAGAATGTTTGTTTTAATAATTTTATATGGCCTTAAAACACGAAGATGTCAGCAATGCGGATGTCCTCACACCGTTTTACTTACCATAGAAAATTCCAATTAAACATTTTTGATTCTTTTATAATTAAGATCTTAAATTAATTACAATTTTTTTTTTCCTCTTTTTTTTCTTTTCTTTTGGTCTGTTTCCCCTTAATTGTTTTTAGATCCACCGGCGAAAATAAAGCTTTGATTTTTCTTCTCTCTTGTCTTCTTCTTCTTCTTCTCTTTGACAAACTCATTGATTCGTTTTTTGATCCCTGAGAATCAAAACTCTGTAATATCTCTTAACACGAATTCTACGAAAAACCCATTTCGATTCTCGTATCGAATTCCATAAAAATGACAGAAAAATCTCAAATTTCCGATCATTGTTGTCGGAAGTTGTAAATGCGGTCTGCGAGAAGACCACAAAGAAATCGATCATCATCGGATTTGAAAGCTACCCAGAAGGCTAGATCGAGAAACGAAAAAGCAATCGAGATCGGAGTGTTGAGGTGATGTTGTTTGGTTGGGGATTGGGTGGAATTAGGGTTTATACCGATTCGATTGATCTGAACAACACAGTGGAGCTGCACGAACAAGGATGCAGCTTCACATATCGCCTAGCATGAGAAGTATTACGATTTCGAGCAGCAATGAGTTTATTGATTTGATGAAGATCAAAGTCGCAGCTCGTCACATTTCTTACCGAACGCTCTTTCACACAATCTTAATCCTCGCTTTCTTGTTGCCTTTCGTTTTCATTCTTACTGCTCTTGTTACCCTTGAAGGTGTCAACAAATGCTCCTCCATTGGTAAAAATCCCCCCTTTCAATCATTCTACTTGATAGAAGCTTGTTTTAGATCTTGGAATATTGTTTTGGATCTAGTCTCATATGTATGTTGTTTGAATCCAATGGTTTAAGTCAATGACATTTTGAAAGTTTCTTGTTTGGTATTCACTTAGCGGCTCAAGGGAGCTTAAAGCTTAGATTTTTATGGTTTAATGACAGTTTTGGAGAATTCACTTTGTTGTGTGTCCTCAGAATTGTTCGGTTTTCGCTTATCGTTCTCTGTAACATTTATGTGAAGTCTGATTTTGTTTGCTTAGATTGCTTAGGGAGGCGGATAGGACCACGTCTTCTTGGTAGGGTAGATGATTCAGAGGTGAGTAATTCCTTCATTTTAAGGATTTCTCTGTAACATTTATGTGAAGTCTGATTTTTTTTTTGTTTTCTCTCATGTTTGTGCATAGCAGAGATTAGTTAGAGATTTTTACAAAGTTCTAAACGAAATAAGTACTCAAGAGATTCCAGATGGTTTAAAGCTTCCAGATTCTTTTAATCAACTTGTTTCGGATATGAAGAACAACCACTATGACGCAAGAACATTTTCCCTCGTGCTTCGAGCTATGGTACATTCTCTAACCTGTAATTACTTGTGAAATTGTAGATTTGTTATCTTGAATGTGAATTTGATTACTTTTTTTGAAACAGATAGAGAAGTTTGAAAGAGATTTAAGGGAATCCAAATTTTCGGAGCTTATGAACAAGCACTTTGCAGCAAGTTCGATTCCGAAAGGAATTCACTGTCTCTCTTTAAGACTAACCGATGAATATTCTTCCAATGCTCATGCTCGGAGACAGCTTCCTTCTCCGGAGTTTCTCCCTGTTCTCTCAGACAACGCTTATCACCATTTTGTTTTAGCCACAGACAATATCTTGGCTGCATCGGTTGTGGTCTCATCCGCTGTTCAGTCATCTTCGAAACCCGAGAAAATTGTCTTCCATGTTATCACAGACAAGAAAACGTATGCGGGTATGCATTCTTGGTTTGCGCTTAATTCCATTGCTCCTGCGATTGTTGAAGTCAAAAGTGTTCATCAGTTTGATTGGTTAACAAGAGAGAATGTTCCGGTTCTTGAAGCTGTTGAAAGCCATAACGGTATAAGAGATTACTACCATGGGAATCATATCGCTGGTGCAAACCTTAGCGAAACAACTCCTCATACATTCGCTTCGAAATTGCAATCAAGAAGTCCTAAATACATATCTCTGCTCAACCATCTTAGAATATATCTACCAGAGGTATAAAAATTTCTGTCCTTCCGATTTCGAAATTTCGTATTTGAGAGTACGAATGTAATTGCTTGTTTGTTTTGCAACAGCTTTTTCCGAATTTAGACAAGATCGTGTTCTTAGATGATGATATAGTGATTCAGCGAGATTTATCTCCGCTTTGGGATATTGATCTCAACGGGAAGGTGAATGGAGCTGTGGAGACTTGTCGAGGAGAAGACGAATGGGTTATGTCAAAGCGTCTTAGGAACTACTTCAATTTCTCTCACCCGCTCATCGCAAAACATTTGGATCCTGAAGAGTGTGCTTGGGCTTATGGAATGAATATCTTCGATCTACGTACTTGGAGGAAGACAAATATCCGAGAAACTTATCATTCTTGGCTTAAAGAGGTAAAATATCAGAGAAGCCGCAATTTTTTCGAGTTTTACGATTCAAATATTGGCAAATCCTTGATCTTGGTTTGGATATGCAGAATCTGAGGTCGAATCTAACAATGTGGAAGCTAGGGACATTGCCTCCAGCTCTAATTGCGTTTAAAGGTCATGTTCAGCCGATAGATTCTTCGTGGCACATGCTTGGATTAGGTTATCAGAGCAATACGAACTTAGAAAATGCGAAGAAAGCTGCAGTGATTCACTACAATGGCCAATCAAAGCCGTGGCTGGAGATAGGTTTCGAGCATCTCAGACCGTTCTGGACAAAATATGTTAACTACTCCAATGATTTCATTAAGAACTGTCATATCTTGGAATAGCAAAAGGAAAGGTTTTGAAGCAGACTGGAGATTTTGGTAGGCTCTGCAGATTTACTCGGATTTCGAGTGTTGCAGGAGCTGCAGGAAGAAGAGAAAGAGAAAGATAGAGAGAGAGAGATATAAAGATTCATTCTTCTGTAAAACATAGAAGGTAACCCTTTTTGAGATTCTTTTTAGATTCCACATTCTTGGATCTCTTATAAGAATATGAAAGGTTTCTGGACTCCCAGACCAGACCCAAGGAACAACGAACAAACATTGTTGCATTTGCTCACATGTACTTTTTTTTTTTTTACTTTTGGGTTCTTAATTTTTGACACTTGAATTCCACATTATTTTTTACTATTTGATTTCATTAGTTTTTAGGGATTTTATGTAGACATTATTTGCTTTGTTAATGTCCTGATTTGATCAATCATGAGACTTTTCTTGATGTCAGATTCAATTTGCTTACCTTTCTTTCCTCATATCTCTTTATTGGATGTTAGTGTTGAGATAAAGATGTCTAATTTGTTTTTGTCAGCAAAATGTGTACTTTGATATGAATTTATTATATATTCCCAAATTTATTTTGTAAGAATCTTACTTTTTTAGAAAAGGGCTAATTTGCTTAATAACAAAGAAAAAATTAATAATTAGAAAACTAACAAAAAGTAAACTATGTGGCATAATTTTATCCATTAAAATTATGTTAATTGGCTAGATTTTCAATTATAATTTTTTTTGGTGTTATTCAACCCAATTTCCCTTTAGAAAATGATAATAACAGTCTAATTGGATGATTATATGAATAATAACTTGACTGTTTTATGGTTAACTTTATACATCAAACACTGGTAACACCTAACAACCTCATAAAGTTAATGTTTTGCTTAAAAAAAAAATGATACCTATCAAAAAAGTTGGCAAATGTCATACAAAAAGAGTAACTAAAATTTGACAGTTATGATTTCTTTGTAAACTTTCAATTAATGATATGGATAAAATTAAAATTTATTGTATTCTTGATGTCAAAAAGGGAGCTTAAAATGATATGAATAAAGGTAATATTCTTTACTTTGATTTGTCCCAACCCAAAGTTTCTTTCTTCACAATAAGCAAAAAAAAAAAAAAGCTTTCACATGTAATAAGTAAACAATTTCTTGGAACAAACAAAAAAACAAACAAACAAAATAAAAAAGTATAAAATTTCTTGATTGAGTTTATTTTTTGAAATTGTGGAAATTTACGAACAAAATAAGGATCTCTTGTTTGATCTTATAGGAGTGAGAGATGGGCAAATAGAAAGGCGCATAGATGGGAAGAATATCAGAGAAAAATGGAAACTTTGACCGCCATTGATTCTCTACACTCACGAGATCTCTTGATCTCTATTCTCCTCTCTCTCTCCTCCTCCTCTCTCATGCTTCTTCTTCCTTTTGATTCATCGGTTCAGATCACTCACCGAGCCACCAAGTAAGCCAAAGATTCACCAAATTAGGGTTTTTTTCCTTTTTGTTTCACCCAAATCTGGAGATTTGGTTTCAAAGTATTCCCCTTTTTTGTTAGATCTTCTAAAGATTCGTGCTTTTTCTAATTTAATCTCTCTGGGTTTGCTGATTTGTGTCTTTATTACAAAAATCCCTCTGGTTATTGCTCTTTTTGCATGCGATTCATTTATAATCTGAAGACGATGATCTCGATTAAACCCCTTTAAGAGTGTGTTTTGATCTTCAGTTAATTTAAGAAAAGATTGTTCCTTTTTGACTCATTTTGCAGATAGAAAGGTGGTCTTGTGGGATTTTTTAATCATAGAGAAGTGTGTTTTGTGGTGTTGTTCTTGAGTTCTTTGTGGTTTTGAGGAAAGTTTGGTTATTGGAATTTAGATGGCAGAAGTTCATAATCAACTAGAGATTAAGTTTCGGTTAACTGATGGTTCGGATATTGGTCCTAAAGCATTCCCTGATGCTACTACTGTTGCTGCATTGAAGGAAACTGTTATTTCTGAATGGCCTAGAGGTCAGTTTCTATGCTTTACGCCTTTCAGATTCTTCTTACCTTGTGTGTTTTGAGATTGTAAATGCTTGAATGGTTTCTCTTGGAAGTTGGAACAATGGTTTAGTCGATATCAGAATCATTTCCCATTAGGATATCTTGTGCAATTGAAATTTCTCAAGATTTTTGATTACTTGCCTCTCTAGAATTGCTAGATTTTGCAAAAGTTAAAGAGACTTTATTATGTGGTTTCGATTAAGCTCGCTTACAAATCACCGATTCAACCAATTGTGTTTTGGTTTATTTGTCACAAATTATACGAGGAGAATGCTAGTTTTGCTTATCTTTGAAGACTCAAGTATTCATTACTCTATTATGAACCGGTGTTTTGACTCTTTGTTACTGATTCATCATCCTACTTGGTACTGATTCTGTTTGTGTTTTGTATTTGATTTGAGTAGAGAAGGAGAATGGACCAAGGACAGTGAAAGAAGTGAAGTTGATAAGTGCAGGGAAAGTATTGGAGAACAACAAGACAATTAAAGACTACCGAAGTCCCGTCTCTAATCTTGTAGGCGCTGTTACGACAATGCACGTTATCGTACAACCTCCGGTTACTGATAAAGGTAAGAGCTTCTCTAGGCCCTCTACTTAACCTCAAAATCAATTTGGTTCTTGACTTGAGAGAGAGAGATGATTGTTTTTTTGTAATTATGTTTGAAACAGAGAAGAAGCCTAAAGGTGATCCAAAGATGAACAAATGCGTATGTTCAGTCATGTAAGAGAGTAGCAGCAAAATCTCAAAAGGACAAGTCAGATTTGTGGTCTTTGAAGTTTGGTCTATGATGTGGTTGGTATAGATTGTTTACAGATACAGATACAAAATTTAAAGTGTTGAACCATTTTATTTCTTCTAAAGTATAAATCAAATCTCTGCTTTAGCTCTGTTTCTTACTTCTCCTCAGTTTTCCCAAAGATTGCTAGAGTAAAATAAAAGCATGATTTTGAGAAAGCGTTGATAGGTTTGAACTTTGAACAGAGTAATCTTTATTTCTCAAATTTTTAGTTATGTTTGTGAAATATTCGTTTTAATTGTTACTTTTATATAAATGGTGGGAAAACAAGGAAATACTTTTTAGAAAAAAATTGAAGTTTTAAAAAAATGAAATATAAAATTTTGATGATTTATATCATTTTAATATGATAATAATATTTTTAAACTAATTTAGTTAGATTTAAGGTTTGTACCCCCATACTAAATTATATTCTGGATCCGTCCTGCAAATGACTAGAACAAAATTTATGCGAAAACATTGGTTCTATCGGAAATGTGGTTTATCCGGCAATTAGCAAAAGCATTATGTATGATTTTATACTTGTTCGCTCTTTGCTTGGGATACTATTAGGCAAACTCAAAGTGTACACACACTATTAGAAAGAGATGCATGTGCTATCTAGAAGAAAACCCTAGTGTACATAGAACCTTTTACCCATTTTTTTTGTATGCCTATGGATCTTTCATTACAAGACCGAATCATTTTGATAATCCTAAAGACTATCAAAGACGAAATATTTTTCTTGTTTTCCACCAGCTTCGCTTTAATTTAGTTATAGTTAATATGTCTTGATTTGATGGCTCTCTCTCTGACAAGATATATAGACCTAGCAAGAGTTAAAAAGGCATTAAGCGAACTTTTTCATCACTCCATATCCTCTCCGTTTTAAAAAATCTCTCAGAATGAACAATCAAAAAACCTTTACTACTACATTGGGAAGATGAACAAACTGTGGAATACTGTGGCTGACTATCGGCAAAAGGATATCAAATCTTCAACTTCAAGACAGAAAAAAACTTTTTCTTTCCTTGGTACCGAAGAAAGAAAACCCTAATAAAGACACAAGGAGAATTCCCTTTGCTCTTGTTTTGGGAACTATAAATGACTTTAAACCCTATTTCCATCAACTAATTTAAAATAAAATTATCTCTAGAGTCAAGACACAGTATCCCAAACTTTTTTTTGGGATAGAATACAATATCCCAAACTTAGCTAGAGATAAATTAGTACAATAGCATTCTCCAATCACAACTTATGTTTCAGGGAATTGTGAGACTAGATTCTCAACAGCAAAGACGCTGGTATGATAAACAAACATGATTATTTAAAAGCAAAACAATAACAAGACATGATGAGCCAGTTGCACAGCTAGACTAACCGCTTAAGCCTGGGAAGAACCATCGAGCCTCAGAGAACCGAGTAGAGGAGAAAACACACTCTGGCAAAGGTTCAATCTGGTGAGTGGTGAGATCAAAGACAAAAATATGGTCTGGATTCTTTCTGCCATAATCGTAGCCACTGAAATATATTGAGTTGCTCTTGATCCCTGGAATGTTTTTGGCTACAACAGTAATACCCATGTCCAAGATCAATGCCTCATCGCCCAAAGAATCGACCACTTCCCAAGTAAGCTTAATAGGGTGCATTTTGTAGACGCGGAATAGCCATCTCTTGGACTTTTGCACCGCACTAGCGACCTTCAAAACTTGTCCAGGACCGCAATGTTTAGCCTACTGTCAAGATACTCTTTCACATATAACTCCTCTTCTTTCAGATACAACTCTTCGTCTTTGTTTCTATCAGTGAGGAAATCCCAATAAGCAAACTTGACCGGCGCATAATAATCTTCCAAAACTTGTGGATCATCTCCAGATAAACACCAGCCCTTGACAGCAAAACCGTTACGATGAACGTAGAGTTTTTGAGCCTTGTGTTCGTAGAGCAGTTGTTCTCCGGATAATCCCGTCATGTATCTACGAGAAACCATTCGCCACGTCTGATTCCCTTTCTTGTTAAAGACAAGAAACGCCATCATTGTCCACACAACCATGTAATTAATCTTTGCTTCTCTCGTCTATCCAGAGACATGCTTGGATATCCCTCTTACTTTCAGGTGAGATATAATCTGATACTGGTAAATCAATCCTCTCACCGGTTAAAGGATTCAGAATGTTGAGATTATTATCAATGTTCATCATCAAGAGCCAGCTACCGTAACTCGCAAGGCAACGACTCCGCACGAAATCAACACCAAGATCTCTTGTTCTGTAAACTTTGTTTCTGTCGTCTGGAACGAACAACACGCACCTATTGTCGTCTTCTTCGTCCACTACAAGAAAACAGGGCGATTTCCGACGCCAAAACCGTCGGAAATCCGGTCGGAAAAGGTTCCGACGGTTTTGGTCCGTCGTTTCTATCACGTCGGAATTTGAGTTCCGTTGGAAATCCGACGGAATTAAGACGGATTGAAAAAAAAAAATTCCGTAGGAAATCGAATTCCGACGGAATTTAGATTTTTTAAAAAAAAAAAAAATTTCCGGCGGAGTCACCGGAATTCCTCCTCCTCTCTTAATTTTTACCGCTTAAACACTTCCGTTTAATTAAATGGGCGGGAAAAAAAAATTTAATAATATTTGCCGTCGGAATTCCGACGGATTCCTCATTTTTTTTTTTTTTTATAAACACAGTTCGTCAGAATTCCGTAGGATTGCCGTCGGAAAAGTCCGACGGATTTCCGACGGACTCAAAAATCCGTCGGAAAATGCCTTGTTTTCTTGTAGTGGTCCTTGCGAGGGAAGAGAATCAGCCATGGAATCTCATTTCGTTTAGGGAGGCAGCCTTTCGAAGCTGAGTACCATGAAGAACAAACTAATTTAGCTCGATTCAGATCTGTGAAACTCAATTGTTCCAACACACATGGCATCAACTCCGGACAAAGCTCCGACCAGTTCAGTCTCTTCTTGCTTCCACCCATTTCGAAACCCAGAGCAAAATAATCCAAACTTTACGGAGCCAAAGCAGAAACTCCTAACCCTAAAATCTCCTAAAGATTGGAAACAACTCGGTGAAACCCTAGAGACGATAGCATAGAGAAAAGAAACTGATTTATGAAATTGAAAATAAAAAAAGTCTAATTAAATTGATTTTGTTGTCACTAATTTTTAGTCTTCTCATTAAAATCTAAAATTAAAATCTCAAGGAAAAGGAAGATATGCAATAATACAAATTGCTACCAAGAGATAAAAAAAATAAAGATCTTATGGATTTTTTTTTGAGAAATTCTCTTAGATACCACCAAAAAAAGTTTATGGGACACATATACCACCAAAAACTTTATGGGAGACATATACCATTAGTCACTATGAAAAATGACTAAAATGTCCTCATTTTAAAATGCTTTAAAAAAAAAACAAGAGAATTATATTTTCTCTGATCCCCGATATTTCTAATCGGAGACGACGACGTGACATCGACGGCGGAGAAGAATTATAATCGGAGATTCGAGATCGGATATCTGATATCTATCATCAACGACGACAACGACATCCCTTGCAGAGATTTGAATTTGAATCTTCAATTTCTGGGTTCATCGTCGACGACGATGTCACTCGCCGTGAATCTGAGTTGGTGACGGAGGAGAAGAATTGTAATCGCAGAGGAGATTGTAAATGCAGAGAGATTTGAACTTGTAATCGGAAATTTAGAGATCGGAAATTTTGGGTTCGTAATCAACGACGACAGAGAAATTCGAATTCGTATTTAGAGATCGGAAATTTTGGGTTCGTAATCAACGACGACAGAGAAATTCGAATTCGTAATTGGTGTGGTATGCTCTCTTCTCCTTTTTCCCCAAATCGATTACAACTATGTGGGATTTGTCATCATGATTACATAAACGGCATAGAGATTTTTGATGTTTTTGGTTACAATGGAGCATTTGATTGAGATTTCTTAGTGATGATTTTGATGTGGTTTGTTTGTTTTCAGTGGAGAATGCCAGAGATATTTGCGCGTTGCGGTGAATGGAAACAAGATGATAAGTTCAAATGGTCGTTTTCTAACGATAAAAGAGGTAGTTCGCTTTGTGAAGTTGATGAGGTTGTGACATTCAAAGAACTCATCGACATAGTTGCAGAAGATTTTGGTGTTGCTAATGACGAGATTTTGCTTAGCTATGAACTCCCTAAGACATTGACGTTAGTGGTAAAGGATTCTCCTCCGGTTTTTATCCGAAATGATCGTCAACTACAAACATTCATCAAAAAAGTACAAGAAGATGGTGAAGTGATTCGCTTGTGTGTAACGGTACGTTGCAAAACAGATTGAATAAGACTACAAAGCTTTGCAAATTTTCAATGTTTTGTTTTATGAACTGTTTTAGGAAACCCTTCCGAATTGTTATGAAAACCTTCTTAATTGTCATGAAATCCTTCCAAAATTTATACAAACAGAGCTTGTATGTCCATTTTTTGTTTTAGCCTTTATTTTGATACTAAATTCATTGTATTTTGCTTAGGTGAGTGACAAAAGCAATGGCGTTACTGTGGCAATTGGTGGAAGCCATATTGCTTATGGTGAAAGCCACACTCACTCAAATACCTATCTATATGGGAGTTCTATCGCAACTGTAACTAGTGTCTATTCGAAACAACATGTAAGCCTTTCTATTACACAACTTACGTCATTTAAGTTTGTGTTTTGTGGTTTTTGAAATTTTAGGAAGACCTTCCTAAATGTGTACAAATCCTTTCTGAAATATAGGCCGACACTAGTTCAACAGCCGAAATGAGATCTGATGCATCTGATCTGCATCCAGCTCCAGATCCTGGTCCAGTCGCTGTAGGATGTTCCCAACTAAACCGAGGAGCTGACGATATACATGTCAACAAGTATTTCAACAACAAGGATGATCTAATGCTAAAGATGAGAAAATGGGCGTTATGCTGGAAATTCGAGTTCTACTCTCGTTGGTCAGACACAAAAAGAGTAATGTTAAGGTGTGTTGATGATTCTTGTAGCTGGAGGATGAGTGCATTTAAGGTTGATGATGCTGACAGTTTTGTTGTCAAGACGTATGTGCATGGACATACGTGTGATACGACTCATAGGAATGCGAACCATAGGCAAGCAACTTCGGATGTGATTGGTAATTTGATCTGTGGCCATTACGGAGAGAAGAAAGAAGGGATAAAACCAAAACTAATTATTGAACTTGTAAGACAGGAGCACATCGCACAAATCAACTACAAGAAAGCTTGGAGAGCTAAAGAGAAGGGTGAATTTTTGATGCGAGGATCTGCTGAGGGTAGTTATTCGAATTTGGCTAAATGGTTATTCATGGCTAAAGAAAAGAATCCAGGATCTTCAGTTTATCTTGATGTTGATGAGGCTGGAAATTTCAAGTATGCATTCCTTGCGTTTGGACAATCGATAAGGGGTTTCAGTTTGATGAGGCGAGTAATTGCTATTGATGGTACTTTTTTGAAGGCGAAATTTAAAGGAACATTTCTTGCAGCGAGTGCACAAGATGGGGATTACCACTTGTATCCTTTAGCTTTCGCGATAGTCGATTCTGAAAATGAGGAATCATGGACATGGTTTCTCCGTGGCTTGCGGTTTCTAATTCCAGATAAAGATGATCTTGTGTTTGTTTCTGACCGTGCTGCGTCGATTGCCAAAGAGCTTTCTGAAATTTATTCCTCGGCACATCACGGGATTTGGAGGGTTCATCTCATCAACAATATCAAACCTCAGCATGGGAAGTTTACCAAACTTGTAGAAGCTGCTGCCAACGCGTATACTAAGCAAGAATTTGCTCTGGTTTTCGACATCATAAAGAGAAAAAATCCAGTCCTAGCCAAGTATCTCGAGGAAGCTCATTTCATAAAGTGGGCACGTTGTTTTGCGCCGACAAATCGATACAATATGATGACGACTAACATCGCGGAGTCACTGAACTCGATGTTAAATAGTCCTCGTGAATTACCGATCATGTCTCTTCTAGAGACAATTAGGTTGACACTTTCAACTTGGTTTCACGAACGTCGGGTTCTTGCAGCCAAACACAACAAGTTGCTCACACCAAATGTAGTGAAACAAATGGTAGCAAGATTTGAGGATTCAATGGCGCTTGATGTTTATCAAATTGATGAAGATGAGTTTGAGGTGAGAGACGAGACGAGAAGGTTTGTTGTTCACTTGAAGAAGAGGCAATGCACATGCTGCGTTTTTGACATAGACAGAATACCATGTGCTCATGCTATTGCTGCTTGTAAGCGCACGAAGAGAGATGAGAACAGGCTTGTCGATGATGCTTATTTAACCGACACATGGGCTAATGCGTATGTCGAGAGCATACACCCGTGTGGAGACCTCAGCAGCTGGGATATGCCTGGAGATATAAGCGGATTCGTTTGTGGACCTCCGACAACTAAACCCAGCAGTGGGAGGCCACCTAAAAAGAGAAAGAGGGGAAAAGGAGAATTTGGAGTTCCAAATTCGAAAAAACAGAGTCACAAATGTAGCAGGTGTGGCAGGCAGGGACACAACAAGACTACGTGCAAAGTACCGATATGAATGCAGAGGAGAGTACACAAGAGAGAGATATGAAGAGTGATTCATTTCTATGGTTCAGTTCCAAAAGAATTCAATTTATTACAACTTGCAAATGGTTACATTTTTATTTGAATACATATTTACTACTTTTTTATGTTGATTAAATTCTGGATTTTACTTTAAGTGGCAATTTTTTATGGAGTGAACTATTTTGTATCATTGTGTAATTCATCAGGTGCTTGCAGGTTACGTGCTTTACCAAACTCTTTGTCTCTGTCTGTTGCATATTTTAGGAAACCCTACCTGAATAAGTAGATATCGTTCCTAAATTTAGATAAATGCTTCCTAAATTTTTATTTAGGATGGGTTACTGCATGTTTAGTAAGACCTTCCTACCTTATTAAGTAGTGTTTCCAAAATATGTCTTTTTTCTACCTAAAGAAATTATAGTGTCCATCTTTGTCAAATTTATCAGGTCTCCTCCTCAAATACTTGCAAACTGTACGTTTCTTACTCAATTTAGGAATACCTTCCTGAATACTTAGGAAGCATTTCTAAATTGTGACAAATACTTCCTAAATATTAATTTAGGAAGGGTTCCTCTATGTTTAGTAATACCTTCCTAAACAAAAAATTTAAATTTTATTACTAGCAAATGGGTATAGTTTTAGGGGGTTTGAGGGTTTTTGTGATTGGGGTTTAGAGAAAATAAATTTAAAATTTAAAATTTTTGAGTTTGGGTTAACTATTCCCAAATTAGGGTATAGTTTAAGGGGGTTTGGGGTTTAAGTGTTTGGATTTAGAGAAAATATATTTTAAATTTTAATTTTTTGTGTTTGGGTTAACTATTCCCAAATTAGGGTATAGTTTTAGGGGGTTTGGGGGTTTTTGTGATTGGGGTTTAGAGAAAATAAATTTAAAATTTAAAATTTTTGAGTTTGGGTTAACTTTTCCCAAATTAGGGTATAGTTTTAGGGGGGTTGGGGTTTTAAGTGTTTGGGTTTAGAGAAAATAGATTTTAAATTTTTTGGTTTGGGTTAACTATTTCCAAATTAGGGTATAGTTTTAGGGGGTTTGGGGGTTTTTGTGATTGGGGTTTAGAGAAAATATATTTAAAATTTAAAATTTTTGAGTTTGGGTTAACTATTCCCAAATTAGGGTATAGTTTTAGGGGGTTTGGGGGTTTTTGTGATTGGGGTATAGAGAAAATAAATTTAAAATTTAAAAATTTTCGGTTTGGGTTAACTATTCCCAAATTAGGGTATAGTTTTAGGGGGTTTGGGGCTTGGGGTATTGTGGATTAAACTTGTATCTATTTTTGTCTAATTTCATATTTAGGAATACCTTCCTGAATACTAAGGAAGCATTCCTAAACTGTGACAAATGCTTCCTAAATATTAATTTAGGAAGTGTTCCTCTACGTTTAGTAATACCTTACTCAACTATTTTTAATTTTTAATTTTGAGTTAGGTATAATTATGTTTAGTATAGTTTTAAGGGGTTTGTGGTTTTGGAGTTAGGGTTTGGTATTTTAGTGTTTGGGGTTTTGAGAAAAGAAATGTAAGACTGGGTTTTTTTTGAAATTTCATAATATTTTGGAAGACTTTTCTAAACATATAGAACTTCTTCCTAAATGTAATAACTCCAGAAGTCTAACAATACAAAAACTAAAAAACGTAGCAGCCTCAAAGGAGAATATCCCACACAGCGTTCATCCGAAGTCTAACAACATAAACTTAACAAAAGGTAGTAGTTTTTGTTTTTTTCCTCTCTAGAGAACTATGGAGTGTAAAATGCATCGAAAATCTCACTCGCCAATCTTGTTCTCATGTCTTCCGCCTCTTCGTCAACAAGATTAGTCATATCTTGGATCCCCATCGAGTGACATTCGATCATCTTCATGGTGAAAAGACCACAATTGGAGATGTACCTTGTCGTAGGAGTGTATTTTCCTTCTAGCTTCTCAACTGTGAATGGTGTATCATCAACCTTCTCTTTACTAACAGAAGCAAGTGATTACTTTTGTTTATAAACTATTTAAGAAACCATTCCGAAATTAATAGAAAACCTTCCTAAATATGGATTTCGGAAACTGATCAGGAATCATTCCTGAATATGGATTTCGGAAACTGATCAGGAATCATTCCTGAATATTTAGGAAGGATTTCCTAAACAACAGAGCTGCAAAGAACGTAATTGTAAACAAGAAATCATACCTGCAAAGGGTTGCACATGACTTTGAATGAAAATAATATCCTGATTCGGATTCTTGCATTCCAATACTGTGATCGAGCGCTTCTTGAGGTTGATGGCCAAAGCAAACCAGTGCATGAGCTTACGTATTTCGGAAAGGCTTCCTGAAAATCTATAAATGCTTCCTAAAAATACATAAATGCTTCCTAAACAAATAAAACTTGTCTGTGTGTTAGGAATTTCGGAAAGGCTTCTTGAAAATACATAAATGCTTCCTAAACTAATAAAACTTGTTCTATCTATACACAACAGCTTTGATATCTCTCCAATAGCAACAAAAGAAGTTTGATCTGGTGGAGAGCTAGCATGAAATCTACCAAGTTTTAGATTATTCAAAACACCACAACACTAAGCAAAAGAAGTTTCACAATTTCATTGGCTAAACTCTATCAATTTGTCATTTTAAACCCAGATTTTGTTCATGAATAACATTAATTCACTAGATTTAAACAGTCCACTCTCCTAATCAAACACTAGCAACAACAACAAAAACAAAAAAAATTTGACAACTCGTTTCAATGGAGCCTATACATAATTCCAACACGAAGCAAAAGAAGCAAATTTGTTCACAATTTCATTAACTAAAACTCCATCAATTTATCATTTTAAACCCAGATTTTGTCCATGTATTAGTCACAATTTTTCATTCACTAGATTCGAACAAACTCTAGCAACAACAAAAAAACTAATCAAACTAATCCCTAGAAATGAAATTGAGAAATAATCGACCTAATCAAACTAATTGGAACAAAGCCCTAAAGAATGGAAATGAGAGATATAGGATACCTTGTTTTTCCGGCGACGAGAAAACGCATATCGTCGGCGGAGATGGATCGTCGGCGGAGAGATCGAAGATTCAGTTGAGAAATTGTCGGCAGAGACGGAAATCGACGCAGATCGACGGTGGAGACGCAATGATCGGAGATCGAGACGGCGGAGACGCAGAGATCGACGGCGGAACGCAAAGATCGGAGATCGAGAGGAAGAAGAGAGGGTTTCAGTTTTTTCTTTTTCTTTTTTCTAATCTTTTTTTTTATCTGAAAACCCTAATAAAAACGAGGACATTTTAGTCATTTTAATCTTTAGTAAGTGTTATATGTGTCCCATAAATTTTTTGGTGGTATATGTGTCCCTAAAACTTTTTTCGGTGGTATAATTGAGAATGTCCTTTTTTTTTTAGAAAAGGAAAAGTATAAATAAATGAGAAAATTACAAAATGTACCATTTAGTAAAATTCAATGTTCATTCTATACCACATTTTGTTTTTACCTCTAAAATCTGCCCCAACTTTTCTAAATTAATAAATTTACCTTTTTTTTACTAAACAAATCTCTTCATGTCTCTTTCTTTCTACGCTCATTTCTTTTCTCTCTTCATCTCTTTCTTCATATTTCCTCTCTTTTATTCACCAACAAAATATTTTCTTCTTTTTATGTTGGTGATAACAAAGATGGTGAATAATAATGTAGATGGTGGATAAAGTCTTACGGTAACGACGGAGCAAGACTTTAGCTCTGTTTAGATCAAATCTCTGCTTTAGCTCTGTTTCTTAGTTCTCCCTGTGTGGGGAACTAAATTATTTGGAAGTGCAGAACAGTTATCTCTATACACACTATCCCAAACATAACAAGAGTTAAATTAGTATAACAATCTTCTAGACATAGCTAGAGTTAAATTAGTATAACTGAAATAAACCAACATAACCGAACCCATACCAAATACGATGGCCGGATCGCTACCTCTAATTGAAGGGTATTAGTGATTAACTAGTTTTATATGTCGAACTCAGTAAATTTCATTTGTGACTCAGATTTTTCAGCGTTTTGCCAACAAACCTATTAATTTTACTTTTATTACAAAAGAAACTAGCAAAATATTGAAATGTTTTTGTTTTCTTTGATAATTTGTTTGGCAGCATAAGCCCATTTTTTAGTCTTGAAATTGAAAGAATCTTGAAAATTATGGTAATTGCGTTAAAATCCCCTTTTTTATTTCACACGACAAAAAAATATTCGACAATGTTACATCTAGTAAAAAAGGGAACCAAGTCTTTACTAAATTTATTTATACTTGGTTACTAACCAATGTTCTACGAACGAACGATAGGTGTACTATATAATTGTGCTTGTGGAACATGTTAATTACTCATTTCAAAAAAAAAAAATTGAAATTATTAGTTAAAATTCGAAGTTAAAGCTGATAACAAAATTATTTGCGATCTACCATATGACAAGAGAGATTGAATGGGTTAGTTTTGTCATCTATTGAAACATAAATGGTTGAAAAACTCGACAACGTGAGTTTAATTACTGATTTTGCAGGCAAAAATACAAAGAGAAAAATATTTCAAAAATAAATTCTATTTTGTTGTTTTTTTTTTATTTTTTACTAACTATTTGGAATTTTATTAACGGTTTAATGGAGTTTTCGGGGATTTTTTATTTAGATTACTATTTTTATGATATTGGAAAACGTACAAAAATGATACTTTTTACATATATGCTTAGAATATCCAAAATGATTGGAACGGCACTGCCAAGGGCAAGTAGGTGATTCCTTTAGAACGTATTGGACATCAAGCAATGCCAGTACCCGCAATGCCAGGAGTCTAATGTCAGAGGTCATTCTCGGAAATATGATGAACTTTTGGAAACCTAAAGAAATTGAGCAGCGGGGTTGTGGGATCACGAATTAATGACATGGCAAATCAAGGTTTGGGTTTCAATGTTCATGCTTTGGGTATTCAAGCTTGATGGAGTTGTGAAGATGCGGAGGCGATTTGATTCTTTGAAGACATATAGTTTGGAAATTTAGGGATTTGATGAATTCTTTTATCATGTAATACATACAGTTCATGATTAGTGAGTTGGTTCTTTCAAGTTTAAACACTTGAATTGTAAATACTATAAGAAAACATTAATTTTTAAGAGAGAGAATAGAGAGTATTCTCTCTTCCTTCTCTCTAAGCAAAACCCTAACCACCAAGTCTCCTCCTCCTAGCAAAATCTCTTCCTTTGCAGTGGCTAATCAAGTTGAAGTATTGTGGTCCTAGCAAAATCTCTTCCTTTGCAGTGGCTAATCAAGTTGAAGTATTGTGGTCTGACTTTTGAGTATTGGGAGATTGAAGTACCCTAGTGATCTTTTGCCCTTTCTAGTTGAGCTTTGTTTCTGGCTAGGAACCACGGTATGTATCTGGCTTTTCTCTGTGCTTTTCTTGAAAATCAGAGATAGACCTAAGCATATGTTAGGTCTTCAGTGTTGAATTTAGTCTTTCTAGTGATTGCTAATTTTTTTTTTTTATCATGTCTTGGAATCATTGCTCAGAGTCTCTCAGTAACAAAAAATGCTTGTCCTTGGGTACAATGTTGTTCTGCTTTGTCCAGATGCATCTCTCTTTGAAGATGATACTTTCTCTTAAGAAAGTGTTTTGTACTGAAATTATTTTTCTCTTGGCAGGATGCTTAACAAAGCTTTTAAAAATGCTCAGATGCTTGTTGATGTGTGTGTAACGTTGTAAACTGTGATCTGTGATCTGGAGAGGCCCAAGCAACGTTGACACGGCCACTATGGAATGTTATACCGGCATACACAGGAATCCAGCCATGAGAAAGTTTGTTTTTGATGCGGTTGGTATAGATTGTTTACATAAACAGATACTGAATTTTTAGTATTGAACCTTTTTTAAAGTAGAAATCAGCAAGTCTGAAGTGTAGAGTGAATCATGGTGCTAATGATTCAGATCTTCTTAAGACCGAAGGAGACTCTGCTATAGAGCTCCGTTTCGTTTTAGTTCCGAAAAAGAGTAACAGTGTTGTACGTTTTAGAAACTCTTTTTTTTGAGACATCTGACATACAGTTCTTTGTTCTCTGCTTGACGAATGATAATGTACTATCAAGAATCTACCTTCACCCACTCGCGGGTCACACGGTTTGTCTTGTAAATGCGAAAATGCCATGTTTTGCAGCGAAAGACTATACATGCTACCACCAAAACTTGTCCAGATAATGTGACTGCCATGTTTGCCCTTTGATCAAGTAACATTTCCCAATAGAGTTCATCGTCGTTTTCGTTAAGATGGAAATGGATAATGATTGAAATCAAAAAAATCAGGATACACATCTTTACGTAGATTATCTCCAAAGAAATCCCAAATCTTGATAGGATACACGGGATGATAGATGTAGAGCAGTTGATCCTTGTGATTGAAGATCATTTCGTTATACTCTTTGAAAACGGGAAGCTCATGCCACTTGTTATCCCCTTTCTTGGTGAACACGGTAGAATCCGACTTGATCGAGACAACTAGGTAATCTTTGGTTTTGTTGTCTATCCAAAAACAAGCTCGCTTGGGTTCTAACTTTGCTCTTTCAGCGTCAGGTACTAGATCAATACTCTCACCAGTTAAAGGATTGAGAATGTAGAGACCCTTAAGAGGATGCCACATCAAGAGCCAGCTACCACAAGTGTTCAGACAACGACTCTGGACAAAGTCAACACCAAGATCTCTAGTTTTGTAAACTTTGTCTCGACGTTGTCAAAAGTAAATAATATAATGAAACTTTCAATGACTTCCAAACTTCTATCGTAGTTTGGGTAAAGCAGAGTAAAACCCTAAGGGTTTAGGGTCGACATACAAATATATTTTGAATTAAATATATATTTTGTCAAAGCAACTTGTAGAATTAGTTATCAAACTGACTTGTTTATTCACTTGACCTCAAGGTTCATATTTATACAAGAACTAATCCATAATACAATAGGAATTATCTAGCTTAAAGGAAACTCAATAAAAAGGTAATATTACGAATATCTTCCTAGTAACTATTGTTGTATCAAGTTATTCCTTAGCTCTAAACCATATTAATCTAGGATATTATCTACTTATTCACCAATATTCCTCCTCACGTTAGAGGGTGAAAGTCTTGAACACCCAACTAGGATGGTGATGTCTCAAAACTGTTCACGCCCAAGCGCTTTTGTTCACTTTCAACCCTTGTTTGGAATACAAGTAGGCTAACCTAAAGTATACAAAAAACTCAAGTCTACAATGTTACCCAAAATAAGTTTCAGTAAAAAATGAAGAATTACTTCTTTGTGACTATATATCTTTCATTACAAGAACGAAACGTTTCGACATAATGAAGACTATCAAAGACCAATCCTTTCTATGTGTTTCCATCATCTTTGTTTTCTACCAGAGACCGTCTTTTTCACAGCCCCAACAGAGACTAAGAACTGATCAAGAGAAGAGAGTGTTCTCATATCGTCCGGAGGAAAATAGCTCGCGGCTTTACCCATTAGCGAAGTAAAGAGAAGAGAGATCGAAGGACGAGTTACATATCTTTCCCCTAGAAGATCATCAAGAAACCCAAACGCCGCTAAAAAATCTGATCTTCCTGCGTTTATTGGAGCCTCGAAATGAGCTGGGATAATCCGTTTGAATCTCCAATCACGCGCTATCTCATCGATCCAATCCCTCACCTGAAAAATGAAATTAGTAGTAGTGTTCAAATCAAAACAAGACAAAAAAAAAAAAAAGGAATGAAACAAGATGATGCAAGAATTAAGGAACCTTCTCAGGGACTTTGCTAAAGACTAAAGTCTTTACAATGGGAGAAACTATTAGCTTCTGCGACATTTGCGCGAAGCTTGCATTTGGTTCCAAGAGATTAGAAGGACCAAGAAATAGAATTTGTAGAACCATTCTTTCCCATCCTGCAAACAAACAAAGGCCACTGGGACTTAAAGATCTTATGTTTGATTGAAAAAACAGAGGAATTTGATTTCAAGAACTAACCTTTTTGGCGGGTGTTCGGGTTATCAACAACCGGGTCATTGGGTACGTCTTTTCCTTTGCTAAGAATCTTCACAGCCAATCCGTTCTTAGCCGAAGCCAACAAAGATTCATTGCTGATACTCGAAGGTGGTTTCTTTGGGACGAAGATCACAGCATCAGTGACTAAAAGAGTTCTTGACCGCTTATGGTAGAACGCTACTTCGACATACGGTCCAATTCCTGTATATCCCAATAAGTAAACATGATTTCTCATCTTTCAACACAAACCAGATTGAAATACCGAAGAAAACATACCGACTTCTGGAGAGCTTAGGACCTTTTGCTCGATCTCCTCACCCCATGGCGTAGATAAGTCTCCGTCTTTAATGACTTTAGCGCGAAAGATACCGAAAAACTCAAGTGGTAAGTTCAATGGCCAGCTCCATTGTCTCGGTGCCACCCATACTTGAGCCTTAGGAAACTTTCTAGAAAACGGACCGACAAAAATCTTATGCTCGTAAGCAAACGTTGGCAGGACAATGTACTCAACAGGAGCTCCCAACTCCTTAATAAGCTGCCACACACACAAAAACAAAAACAAAAATGCTCTCTTTTTTATCAAATTCAACAACTTTATCATACACTAAATGTGAATCAATGTAAGTAGATAAATGACTACAAAGTTTGATACTTTCTAATTTCAACAATTCCCATTATAAAGAAAAACCAAATTTGGGCTTTTTGAAAAACCTGAATACACTCTTTGGTAGGAGCAATAGGAGCATGAACCCATAAACCTCCAGATTTTAGTTTAATGACAGTCATTCGTATATTCGTTGAAACACTACTAAACCCTAAAGCTTGTTCTTGTTCAAACATCCATATGCAACCTTTAATCGCCTGCAAAACAAACAAAGGTTTCAAAATTCAATTTGTAAGATTTTCATCGAAATTGAGAGAGATTAGAGCATAACTGACTAATGATTATGACTAGTTAAGAAAAACACTAATGAAATCTCAACGAATTCAAATCAAAACCTAACCTCGGTTCTAATGGTACGCCGGTTAAAGAAAGGACCAAGAGGAAAAGGAAAACCGGTGATGTTGATATAAAACCGGTTGGTTCCGTCTCTGTCTAAGTTATCTGTAACGATGGTCTTGCTCGTCGGAGAAGCAGAAACCATCACCGGATTTTTCAGTTCCCGATTTACGGATATGGATCGAGCTAAATTCAAGGACCCACATAAAAAGTTTGTGTTTTGATCTAATGGAAGTTTGGATTTGAGAAGAAACGAAGAATGTTTTGGGAGATGTACGGCCATGGCCGTTGCCGCCATTTTCTTCTTCACCTTCTCAGTTCCGATGTGTGTGTTTTTTTGTTCAGGTAAGGTTTTTTTGTTTGCTTGTACGAATGAATGAGAAGCTGATGTATGGACACGTGTATGGGTGTAATGGATATTTCTTCCTACGTGGATTTTATAACAAATAATATGTGGACAGTAATGTTATTTGAGAAGTAAAAAATAAAAATAAGGAATTAAAAATAGAGAGATTTGTGGTCGAAAAAGAAATTGATGTAGAACATTAGAGAACTTTCGCATAATCTTTTTTTTTTATAGTAATTTAGCACAAACTGAAAAATATTTAAATAGACAAAATATAGCTCTTGAACATTTGTATAGAAGCAAATGAGCATCCAAATATATTTTTTTTCATTTCTTTTTGGATCAGTTAAATTATGGCAAATCATGCTACAACCAAACTAATAATTTTTGTTACTAATCTAATCTTATGAATTCACGTTTTTAAAACAAGACGACGTCGTATAGTTGTTTAGTGGCACGCGCTACGCATGCGCGTGGAGCTTTATGGTGCACGAAACATATGCTGCTTCGTATGTGACGACCCACAGTCAAAAAGATGAAATTTCTCAACGGCTATAAGAAAATACAATTTTTTATATACTTACTACAATATAGAACGAATATAATAAATCATATAGTTAGAAACTTTCAAGTATACATCACCCAATAACACAATAGAAGCATTAATTTAATTTTCCATATATGAAATTGAATCCTGGACCGTTAAAAAAATTAACAAAGAAAAAGGAAATAAATTCCCCACAAAAAGGCTTAAAAAAATTGAATCACCTGAAAAAAATCTTGGTACTTTATATTAGCAAGCACAGACTAAATTCCCTTAATTATGAATTGAATCCTGGATCGTTAAAAAAATTAACAAAGAAAAAGGAAATAAATTTCCCCCAAAAAGGCTTAAAAATTTGAATCACCTGAAAAAAATGATATATTAGCTAGTACAAACTAAATTCCCTTAATTATAAAACGCGTAATCTTGGTACTTTATTCGTTAACCTCGAGGTTTATTATAAAGTAACAAAATCCCAAGAGTTTAGTCGAAGAATTTACGGATCTAGAGAGATCTTCTCCCCGAAAAAAGAGAAATTCTTGTCCGATTTTCAAGTTTTTGACTTTTTAGATAATAATAAAACCCACTCATCAAATTCCGATATTTCACTAGAGTGATCGATGTCGAAAGTTATTGTGTTGGTTGCGACGGTTGTGCTGGCTTTTCTAACGGCGGCTCCGGCTTCGGCGAAGAAATGGACGGTGGGAGATAATAAGTTTTGGAATCCAAATATTAACTATACCATTTGGGCTCAGGATAAACATTTCTACCTCGACGATTGGCTATGTATTCTCTCTTTCTCTGTTTCTATGTGATACTTATCTCACTCTCTCATTAGATTATTTAGATCTTATTAACAAATGGGTTTCGCTTATAATCTGATTATACGTTTAAATTTTGCAATTTTTTTGATACTTTGTGAGATTTTTGTCCAACACAATCATATGTTCTCTGTTCCCATTTGTTAAAGTTGAAAACTTTGAACCAAAAATATCATCTATAATTACAAATTTCAAAACTTTTAGGGTTAGTACTGATTTCTTCAATAAAACCCTACCAATGTCTCTGTTCTTGTGTTGTATATCTCTGTTTCTGATTTATTTTGTTTTAAACAAATCAATTTTTTTTTTTTTTTTGGAATTTTTATTGACTCATTTATATGGTTTTTTGTTTTGTGTCATTAGATTTTGTGTACGAGAGAAACCAATACAACGTTATAGAAGTGAACGAGACGAATTACATAAGCTGCAATCTGAATAACCCGATCGCTAATTGGAGTCGTGGAGCGGGAAGAGATTTAGTTCATCTCAACGTAACTAGACATTACTATTTTGTTAGTGGTAATGGTGGTGGATGTTACGCTGGTATAAAGCTAGCGGTTTTGGTTGAGAAACCTCCTCCTCCACCGGCTGCAGCACCTAACAAGAACAGTGCAAGAAGATCGTTAGCGGTCTCGGGTTTTGCGTATCAGTTTGTTATTCCGGTCGCTGTTTTCGCTGCGATTGGGACAATGTGGGACACGGTATTGAGGTTGTGGTGACAAATCTTGATATCTATTAACGAGAAAAACGATTGTTATTGGCAGAGCCGGATTTGAGCACGTTTCTATGACACATTTGAATGTAATATATATTAATTTATGGAAAATATATTTATTGTATAGAAAAAATAAAGATTTAGATAAATTATATGATAAAAACATTAAAACTTTGAGGTAGATTTTTTATAATTTTAATTTACAAAATAAAATAAAAAATTATGTGTATTGTTGTTAAAAAAAATTATATTTTTTCTGAAAATAAATATTTTATTTGGATATTAATATTTTTTTTTATAGGGCCCTGATAATCTCAGATCCGGCTCTGGTTATTGGCGAAATCCGATTCGGTTTAAGATTCTTAGCAAAGAGTTTCACTCTTTGGTAGCTTTTAGTGTTACTCCTTTTTTCTTTATGTTGAGTTCTTGAATTTTTAGTCATTGTTCTATGCATATGTGTGTGATTGATGAAAAAGAATTGTAATTTGATTTGTTTCAGAAATCTTAAAAACTTTAATTGGGCCTGTGTTATGGGCTAGGTTATGGGCTTGGATTTGTAAGTTGTAGATGCTTCTTTAATTTGGAACCATAAATGGTAGTTGTTGTCACTTTCTAGGTAACATGTCTACATCTATATATGTATATATGATTGGTTGACAAAATAATATTTATTTCAAGAATCAATAAATGCATACAGATGAATTTGGCCAATGCTACCGACGATACATGTGTGTGTATTTGATGTTGGAGTCAAACGAAGACAAAATTTTATCCTAAAGACTTGTGACTTTGAATTTATATTTGTGGAAAAGAAAACCTAACGAATTGCTTCAACCACACATTTTTGTTTTGGTTAGAGATTTCTATGAAATAAACGTGTGAAAATGAAATGTTATAACTTTTGACTTGAATTATCAGTTGCACTGAAAGTCAGATTCCAGATAAGAAATTTTGGTATAGATCCTAGGATTATGAATTATTAGTGGAGGAAGGCATATCAAACCAACCCAAAAGGTCCAAGAACTGCAATGGATTAATGTAGGTGGACGTGGAAACCGCGGTCGTAATGGCCGAGGCGGAAATGGTCGAGGTCCATAATCCTAGGATCACTAATGATATAACAAGAGCTCCATCCCTAATCACGAAAGTGATGGCTCAAACTTCAATTTTCCACATTTGGAAGCAAAGAAACAATATGGTGCACAACTCCAAGGTCATTACTCCAAGGACACTCTTCATGCAACTCTCGAAGACACAAAAAGCGTTGGAGAAATATAATGTTCCTTTGGATTGTTTAGGCTCTATTCAATTCAATCTTTCCTATGTAACCTTGTTTTTACCTTTTTCCCCAAAGTTTCATTGATTAGGTAGACATCTTTTTGTAATACCTCAAACTTTCATTTCTAACGATATTAACATTCTAAGAAAAAAAGAAAAAAAAAAGACAAATATGATACTCCCTCTGTTCTCAAAAGATTGATGTTGTAGAATTTTCACAACTATTAAGAAAACACATTTATTCTTAGTTATAAATGTCTTGTTTTTTGTACTAAACAATTTCCTATGATTCTAAACCAATAGTAATTCAATAAAACCAATAAATGTGTCTTGAAATTTACAATTCATCATTATTTTTCATTAATAATATATTGAGAATGTAAAAAATCAATTTTTTAGAAATATTTGTTTTTTCTACAACATCAATCTTTTGAGAACGGAGGGAGTATAGTTTATCGTTTAATTATATTCATGCTTACTATTAGTGTCAATATATCTCCAAAATAAAAATATTACGACGACCTCACTTAAACTTTATTTAGGGTTGAATCTAATCATATATCTCCAACAGTGGAGACCATGATTAGTCTCATAAACTTATCAAAGCCCTAGTTTTTTTATTAAATTCAAATATTATCAAGAGCCAGGAAACAAATTTAAAAACAACCAACAAGACTATTTTAGTTTATTGAGTATAACTAAAGCTGGCAGTTGAACAAAAAAAAAAAACTAAAGCTGGCAGTTTAATTTATATCATCGGCTCATCACATCATAAATGACGTGATTATAAACTAATTTGACCACGAGATTTGAAGATGTTTAATTTTAGTTCAAAATCTTTTAAAAAACTCACTATCAATTTTAAATGATTCTTCGTGTGGTGTTCGGATTTTCGACTATGTAAAGGGCCTAAACTAACGAATTAACTGTTACAAAAATAGCTTGACCCTTATCCAAAAGTCAACCGCACGTCACGACAAAACAAATAGCTCTTCAAGGTTTATTTTGGTCATAAGATTTTTGTTCACCATGTTTCTTCATACACACTAATAATTATAGGAAAAATCATACCATTATTTTAATTTTTAAACGTTATTTGTTTACGTTGTTTACATTGTTTACATTAGATGTATTCTTTTGGTTGTTACATTTCTTGTTGACCCTTCTCGAGTTTTACATAACTTTTTAGTCATTTGGATACCGTAATACGGTGTATAATCTGTCAAACCTTTGTTAATGTTTTTTTTGGGGTCGGCTTCATTGTTTATCTAGTTTTAGAAACTTTACAATTTACTTGATTGGTTCCTTATCTATTGCGTCCATAACTCCATATCAAATGATACTAAAATAAAAATTCTGATGATCAAAGTACTATATGAGGATATATGATTAAGAAAATGGAACCGATAATTAATGAGGACCGTATCAATAGGCTGTCTAGCAGGTGTCAAAAACAGTTAATTAATAGTGCTAATTGCAAAAACAAATGTCAATTAATTAGTTCATGTTGATTCCTCTAACTATTCTTAACACTGTCAAGAACATGCAACGCAGACACTTGTTATGTTTTGTTTCAACAAATCCGAAAAATTAATTTAAGAAAACTCAAATCGTTGCACGAATATTCCCAAAATTACGTTATTATTCATTATGCCATTTAAAATCAAAGGGATTAGAATCATTAGATAGTCTAATCAATGATATAATTTTGAAGTTTTGAGTCTTTTGTAAAATATAAATGTAAAGTATAGTACTCATGGACCAAAGTCGTGGGGCAATATTTAAATATATATGTTAATCAACGGACAATGATCAAGCTTTTGATTTCGCAATCAAATTGATCCCCTTTTAGATTTGTTCCATTCAAAACTCCAATCTTAGTGGAAATCTATCTATTAATTCTTGACAAATCTCTCATACAAATCAATTATATATATCAAAAACAAATTCAGGTCTACATATTTAGGGGAACGTGTAAAAGCTCTATACTATACCATATTTCTTTTACAATAAAATGGATCAAAACTAAAAAAGCTTGTTTTGTTTAAACATTATAATTTTAAGAAATTTAGTAAATTTTCAAAAACTCATTATATATCTAAAACAAAAAGCTATGTTCTTACAAGTTATAACGAAGATTGCATACTATTTTTTGTCGGCTCTTATAATTGATTTGATATGATTTATAAATTGAAGATACATGACATAAATAATATTGGCAAGTTGGTCTTGTTGTGTTTGGGTTAAAAAGGAATAAGGTGATTGGCTATTCTACTTGTCACATTTAATTCCCACCTATAAAATATTGACCTTTACTTATTTTTGGGGTTGACCAAAAATAAAAAAACTTATTTTGGGTTAACGAAAGATACAGTATTGACCTTTACTTAGTAAACAAAAATAAAATCAACCCTCCGTTCGTAACGTTAAATTCATAAATATGTACAATTAAGCAAATAAAAAAGATAGCATTTAACACCATTTTTTTCTGTGAAACAATATGTGAAAAAGTGTATTTATGAAAGAGAGCTTATTTGACCAATTAAGAAAATGAAAGAGAGCATATTTCACGAAAACTCACCGATAAATTATTTGTCCTGATCAAAATTGTCAAAGATTCTGGTTAAGTTGCCTAATCTATTCTTGTTATGTATTATCTTAAAAAAAACTCTCTTAAACTTTATGATTATAGAATCAAAATTCTACAATCATATCATTGTAATAGTTACCTTTGTATTTAAATTGAAAGCCATTTGCCTAATCTAAATGGTTGGTTCAAATATTGTGATACGTAGTGAACACTGTACTATATAGGAGACTGTAGCTTTGCATAGACTATATGCTATAGCAACAATGAACAATTGTTTATTTAGTGTATGTAGGACCATAAATTTATATACCGTTCATTTATTCTAAAAAGTGTTTTTTGTCGTGCTCTGGAGTGGCTGTCTCGCAGTCGTAGTGCCGGTCTTGTGAGGCAAACTTCGGGAAAAAAACAAACGAACATTGACGGACATAATTTTTAGTTTTAAATAATATAAAATGAGATCCTCTAAAGTCATTGAGATTATTCTTATGATTGAAATTAGTTAAACTGGAAATAAAAGCTTTACAATTTCGATTGAAAAGGTGAAATAGTTAAAAACAAAACAAAAACTAACAAACAAGAAATCAAATAATCATAATAAATTAATTAAGAATGAGTTTTTTTTTTTTTGGTCACTAGCTAGTTTTACATAACCGTGTGAAGTTACATAATGTTTTTAATAAACCCATTATTAAAGGAATTACTAATCGAAACCTAGATGTGTATGCTCTGATGATTATTGTGATTTTAGATTTGAGAGATTAATATTTTATGCACTGTACAAGACTCGTGACATCAAGTCGAATTTTAAAAGGAAATACTAAAGATATCTACCAAGTGAATAATTTTATGTGTTCAATCATATAAAGTATTGATTGTTGTTTACTCAACCAAGAAAAAGTCTAGTAAACGTATCCTAATTCTGTTGAACCACAGAAATTTACCATATGTTATGTGTATATTTATATATGTCCACAAGTACAAATTGCTTATAAGATGACTTTTACAAGTTAAACACAATAAATTTGGTTATCCAATCAGCCTGTCAAAAACATTAAAATTAAAGATGCAAGTTGAATTATTTTTCATGGTACTAAATATGAAATTCGAAACAGAGAGATTGGACCACAATAAATTAGTAATATTACAATTATTATATAAAAAAAAAAAATTATCTCTAGGCCGTAGACTTTCGAACACCAATGTCAAGGTTGCACGAAACCGATCTAGAAAATCAAAGGCTTTGAAACAGAAGACTCTTGTCTCTTTGTTTCTCTATATATAAACACACATATACGGATACATACATTAATATCCATATCTAGAGAGATCTAACAAGAGATTTGAGATTTGAATTATCTTATAGAAAAAATGGCGGTAGAAGAAGATGTATCTTCGATGAGAACGACGACGTTAGTGGCTCCAACAAGACCGACGATTACAGTTCCTCAGAGACCACCAGCGATCGAAACGGCCGCGTATTACTTCGGCGGTGGAGATGTGCTTAGCCTAAGCCCAGGACCACTTTCTTTTGTTTCGTCTTTGTTCGTTAATAACTCGCCTGACGCTTTGACGCCGACGACGTCATTTTCTCAGCTTCTCACCGGAGCTATGTCAGTTTCTCCCAGTGGTGGTGGCGGCGGTGGAGGACGTTCTACGGCGGGGATGTTCGCCGGTCCGTTGTTTACAATCCCTTCTGGTTTTAGCCCTTCTAGTCTTCTCACTTCTCCCATGTTCTTTCCTCCTCAGGTAATTACTTGTTTAATTATATGTTAAAAGGCTAAACTAAACCCTATTTAATTGTGCTATAAACATTAATTGTTGAGTTTGTTGATAGTTAGTCGTTAGATGTAGAACAACACAAAAAGGGTGAAACAAAAAAAACACCAATTTAGAATTATATGTGTGTGTGTGTGTGTGTGTGTATAAACGTAATTTGTAACTAATAGTGAATTAACCCTAGCACTAATTTCACGTTTTTGATTAGTTCTTAATTATATATCATTGTTTGTTTCAAAACTCATCTATTTAATGGTCTAATGAGTTGAGAATCTTGGACATTGTTTAACCCTTTTTTCGGATTACAACTCACACACTATCGAATTTGATTCTAATCACGGCCCCAACAAATCAGTAAACTACAACCTAGTTTTGGGGATTGTTAGTACTACTAGTAAGTACGTAGTATCATAATATGATTTGTATCAAACCAAAAATTCATATATTCTAATGTAGCAGTCACCAGCTCAGAACGGCTTTGTCCAACCGCAACCACAACCGCAACCGCAAAGAGATGCATTTCCTCACCACATGCCACCATCAACATCAACCGCCGTTCATAGCCGTCAAACTTTCGAAGTTTCGCAAGCTGATCAAAGAGCTAGAAACCATTATAATAATCCGGCGACTAATAACCGGTCGTATAACGTGGTGAACGTTGATAAACCCGCCGATGACGGGTATAACTGGAGGAAGTACGGACAAAAGCCGATCAAAGGGTGTGAATATCCAAGGAGTTATTACAAATGTACACATGTTAATTGTCCGGTTAAGAAGAAAGTTGAACGTTCATCGGATGGACAGATCACTCAGATTATTTACAAAGGTCAACATGATCACGAGAGGCCTCAGAACCGTCGTGGCGGTGGAGCCAGAGATCCCGGCGAGATTGGTGATATCCATTTCATTGGTGGTTCAGGGCACATAATGGAGTCTAGTGATGATAGTGGTTATGGTAGGGAACGTGATGATGATGATGATGATGATCTTCCGGCTTCAAAGCTAAGGTATGGTAAATGCTACTATGATATTCAATCTAAGATATACCTAGATGATTGAAAATTTTATATGCATATTGAACATACATTACGTAAATAGTCAAATATTAGTCTTGATTTTGGTTTGTGATATAACTAATTAATCAAATAATATTGGAATTGTAGAAAAATCGACGGTGTGTCGACGACTCATCGGACTGTGACCGAGCCAAAGATCATTGTTCAGACAAGAAGTGAAGTTGACCTTCTCGACGATGGTTATAGATGGCGCAAGTACGGACAAAAAGTTGTCAAAGGAAATCCCCATCCAAGGTATGTTTGTGTTCATATAGTTTCATGAAATATTCATTTGATTTGAATAAGATTTTACATTCAATTAATTTCCTTAAAAATTGATTACTGTATACATTACCTCGATTTCACATTCCTTTTTAATAATACTTTTTTTTTATTTTGGTTATACTAGGAGCTATTATAAATGTACAACGGCGAATTGTACGGTTCGCAAACATGTAGAGAGAGCTTCGACGGATGCAAAGGCTGTGATTACGACTTATGAAGGTAAACATAACCACGAAGTTCCCGCCGCTAGAAATGGTACTGCCGCTGCATCCGCAGCCGCGGCGGCAGGAACGTCTGACCAACATCGTATGAGATCAATGTCCGGGAACAATATGCAACAACATTTGAGTTTCCGTAACAATAATAATACGGGCCAATCTCCGGTTCTTTTAAGGTTGAAAGAAGAGAAAATCACTATTAATTGATCGACTTTAAAACGAAGATTTCGAGATTGGTTTAGCCGCTCGGTGATTGACTCTTAACCGGGCTACAACTACTCCTCATTGACTTGTAACATGTGTGATGTGAATTGAGTGCATGCTTTTGACTAAAGAAAAGAAAATAAACCAAAACCCCCTAATAGGTTTTTTTGTTTCTTCTTCTTGAAATGTGAAGGTATTTTTTTTGTATTTAACCATTGATTGGAAATAATACGAATGTACCATTGATAGAGATGATTTATTCATTGCAGTTTTTTTTTTTTTCCCTTCAAAATTTAGTAAATTTTTGTCTTGTATTTTTCTTCTTCTCTTCATGTGTATAAGATAAAAATCTATTTTAGATAACAAAGAAAAAGATCAAAGATAAAAGAGATTTGCTTTTCCTTCTCTTCCAACGTTTAAGGAGGGTTGTCTAATTCTCCGTAATTATCTCTTTCTCGATTTGGTTTCTCTCTATTTTACATTCCAAAACTATTTTCCTTCAATTTTTGTTTTTTTTATCCTTTATTTTCGTTTCTCTATGGTCTAATGCGGGGATTGTCCTCCCTGCGTTGGACCCGAATACCCGACCCGGGTCGATACTCTCGCCGCCCAGAAACTTTTCTCTGACAATACTCTCATTATGGGTTGCTTCCAATCCAAGCATTCTTCTCCGGCTGGTCTTCCTCGCCCTATTCGCCGTCGTTCAGAAACCACCGTCCACCGGAGTCATCCTCAAAACCACCAAAACAACCGACATGTTCTTCCCGCTCCGCCTTCTCACCGCCGTGTCGTCAACTCATCTCCTACAAAACATCGAAATAAGGACGATGATGCTCCAAGATCGAGGACGACCGGAGTTAGCTTGAGGTCGGGCTTGTCGCACGGCAATGTAGAGGCTGAGCAGGTGGCAGCTGGTTGGCCCTCTTGGCTCAGCTCCGCTGCACCTGAGGCTGTTCATGGGTGGGTCCCTTTACGCGCCGAGGACTTCGAGAAAAGAGAGAAGGTGAAAAAATAGCCCTAAACCTAAACCTAATCATAGAGTACCATTACATTTCTTGTGAGACACGAAATGATTAAATTTAACCAATTTTTTCCTAATCTTAGATCGGGCAAGGGACGTATAGCAACGTGTTCCGGGCTTGTGAGGTATCGACGGGAAGAGTTATGGCTTTAAAGAAAATTCGCGTCCAGAATTTTGAAACTGAAAACATAAGGTTCATAGCGAGAGAAATTATGATTTTGAGAAGATTAGATCATCCAAACATCATGAAACTCGAAGGGATCATCGCGTCAAGGAATTCAAACAGTATGTATTTTGTGTTCGATTACATGGAACACGATCTCGAAGGCTTATGTTCATCTCCTGACATCAAATTCACCGAGGCGCAGGCAAGAAAAGACACTCATTCATACAAAATCCTAACGTGTCCCACAATTAACTCTGTTTTTCTTTTCTGATAACCCTAGTTTTGCTTTTTAGATCAAATGCTACATGAAGCAGCTTCTCTGGGGAGTAGAACATTGTCATTTACGAGGGATTATGCATAGAGACATTAAAGCCGCAAACATTTTGGTAAACAACAAAGGGATTTTAAAGCTAGCCGATTTCGGATTAGCCAATGTTGTAACACCAAGAAACAAGAATCAGTTAACGAGTCGAGTTGTGACGCTATGGTATCGTGCACCGGAACTTCTAATGGGTTCGACGAGTTATAGCGTATCAGTCGATCTTTGGAGCGTTGGATGTGTTTTCGCCGAGATTCTCACCGGAAGACCTCTGCTTAAAGGAAGAACAGAGGTAAGAAAGATACTAAATCGATATATCGAAAATACTCATTCTGATTTTGTTTGTTTGTATCAATTCTATGTAGATTGAACAACTTCACAAGATCTATAAACTCTCTGGATCACCAGATGAAGAATTTTGGGAAAAGAACAAGCTTCATCCTCAAACTAAGATGTTTAGACCACAACATCAATATGAAGGTTGTCTAAGAGAAAGATTTGAAGAGTTTCCGAAAACCGCAATTAATCTTCTGGAGAATCTATTGTCTATTGATCCAGAGAAACGAGGAACTGCTTCTTCTGCTCTTATGTCAGAGGTAAAAAAAAATGAAAACAAACCCTAACCCTACTAGAAATGGAATCAAATAAACTGATAAAGTTTTCTCTTCTCTTTTTGTTTTTGTTGTTCTCCAGTACTTCAACACAAAACCATACGCTTGTGACCCATCAACATTACCTAAGTACCCTCCTAACAAAGAAATGGATGCTAAGTACCGCGAAGAACTTCAACGAAGGTAATCAATCAATCAATCCTAACTCTGTAGAGAGATATTTCATTACGCGTCTTGAGAGATTGGAACTTGGTTTTGTAGGAGACGAGTTAATATTAAGAAAAGAGATAACTTGGCACCCAAGAAATCTGGCAAATCACGTAGAACTATCAAAGAGCTTACAAATCTCAACAAATTACCAACCCAACAGGTATAACATTTCAGCAACTAACCAACGAATTTGACATATTCTGATATACTTCATTCAAACTCCTATGTAATTTGGTTCATTATATTTGTAGGAAACGAAGAAGGAGACCGAGACAGAAATCATTATTCAGACACCATCAGAAACATCTCAAGCGACCACTCGAAGCGAGTTTCCGTACAACAGTTTATCTCAAACCACGGCTCCAGCAAGCGGGTTCGCATGGGCTGGGACGAAGAAGAGGAAAGAAAACGACGTATCTTCGACGCTAACTTATAATCAGCCTCCAGGATCTGCGAGCCACATTAGTGGTATGAGCATGGCTTTTGCTAAGAACACTTTCGGGTTAACCATAAACGAAGACAAACCGTTTCTTAGGCCACACGTTTCTCTAGAATCCAAACCAAGCTTTCTTAGGCCACAAGTTTCTCTAGACTCCTCAGATGTCCTGTTGTTCTCTGGCGTGCATCACAAGAAATCAGAAGAAGATACGATGAATCATTTGGATTTGGTACGATCTTAGACCGAATTTCAATTATGCTTTAGATTTTTCATGATTTGGAGCCTTAACTTGATTGCATGATTGGATTTTTTTTAGGATTTGACGAATGTTGGGGCGAATCCGAAGATTTTTCAAACTAATGGGATGAATGAGATATTACGGAGGACTGAAACTGATGTTAGAGTTGGTGTTCGAAAACCGCCACGAATAGAAAGAGGTTAAAACGGAAGAATCAACATAATTCTTAAGCCAAGGACATATATATTTCACTTGGCATCATTTGTAGTCCATAAATTAAAATTTGTCACAATCAAACCATCGGTCTGAAAAGCTTCCATTTCAAATTTTTGAAATGATGATTTTGTTTAATTCTTACAAATTAATTTTCTTGTAGATATGTGAGATTTTGTCACACTCTTTGATGTGTTCTTATTTTCAGGAGAATATAATTGGTAGCATAGAACACCTTTATTGGGAAGTCTTTTAGATTAGACAATTGAAAAAAAATACAGTGGATTTATCAAAATGTAGAGATTTAAGCACAGAAAATTCTACATGTGTAGAACCTTTTTGAGCAATGGGCCAGAGCAAGAAGAAACTTAATCTGTCGAGACGAGGGGAAAAGGAAGAAGTTACGGTAACGACATCCAACTGGTCGGAGCTTTGTCCATTTTAGCAAAACATACAAAACGTTTTTGTATGTTCTGTTGAAAAACAATGAGGCTATAAACTAAAGTGAGTTAACTGTTGCAGTAATAAAAGGACTCTAAGGAAGCTTACTAATCTCTATTTATTTTGCAAAATTGTCCAACATTTATAAGTGTTAATCCACCATTCTAACAATTTATGATATTTTTAATTTTATTACTAATGAATGGATTAAATGTGTCCGAAGGACAAAATAGAATGAGTTAACCATTGTAGTAATAAAATGATACTAAGAAAGTTTACTACACTCACTTTTTATTTTTTCAAAATTGTCCAAAATTTATAGTGTTATATCTATGATATTTTAGTTCCATTTGATATTGTCAAATATGTAAATATCTTATTTAAATATTTTTGGTCAGATACCGAAATAATCATATTGTTTTTTTTTTTTCTCTTGCTAGCAAATTTATTTTCTCGAAAAAATTTTCTTCTCTAGGGTTTCACCGAGTTCTATAAAGGGATCTAATAAGAGATTAGAAATTGCTTTGGTTTAGGAGTATCTGTCATAGTCCTCCTACGTATGTTGGCTCCAAAATGGTTGGAAGCAAGAAGAGGAAACTTATGTGGTCGGAGCTTTGTCCTGACGTGTTGAGATGTGTTTTGGAACGACTGACTTTCACAGATTTGAATCGAGCTAGATTAGTTTGTTCTTCATGGCACTCAGCTTTAAGAGGCTGCTTCTCCAAACGAAATCAGGTTCCATGGCTGATTCTCATCCCTCGCAATCGCAACAAGGAAGACGACAACAGGTGCGTGTTGATCGTTCCAGACGACATAGACACAGTTTACAAAACAAGAGATCTTGGTCTTGACTTTGTGCAGAGTCGTTGCCTTGCTACTTACGGTAGCTGGCTCTTGATGATGGACATTGATAATAATCTCAATATTCTGAATCCTTTAACCGGTGAGAGGATTGATTTACCACTTACAGAGTCTGTAGTGCCTGAGGAGTTTAGACAAAGGTTAAAATCCAGCCTTGCTTGTCTCTGGATAGACGAGAAAAGCAAAGATTACCTGGTTGTCTGGACGATGAAGCGGTTTCTGGTGTTTACCAAGAAAGGGAATAACATGTGGAGACAGTTTTCGAGTAATTACTGGGGATGGCAATGGGCCAAATCGTATGAACATATGGTCTACAATCACAAGGCTCGAAAGCTCTACGTGTATCGTAATGGTTATGCTGTCCATGTATGGTGTTTCTATGGAAATGACGACCCATTTGAAGTAAATCAACTTTACCCTATTGGCTTTACTCATCAAGATTTCCTCCCTGATAAAAATGAACCCAACCCAAGAGAAGAGGATTTTTTTTGGCTAGAGTTTGTTAAGGGATGGGTAAACATTGCAACCACGGTCTCGGGACAAGTTCTCAAGATAGCTAGTGTAATGCAACACTCCAAAAGATGGCTCTTTCGCATTTTCAAGATTGACGATTTGATGACTAGAGAGTGGGAAAAAATGGATTATTTGGGGGATGAGGCATTGATCTTAGACATGGGTGAGAAACTCAATCTATTTCAGTGGCTTCGGTTACGGCAGAAAGGATCCAAACCACATATTTGTCTTTGATCTCACTAACCACAAGATGGATACTTTGCCACAATGTGTCCTCTCTCCCATTCACTTCTCGGATGCTCGATGGTTCTTCCCTGCTCTCACTAATTAATTAATCTGCTTTGGGTGTTTCCTTAGGCTTAAGGTTATTTTTGCTTTGAGAAGAAAAAGGAAATAAGTCTCAGTCTTGGTGGCATGGGCATAATGCACACTACAAGTTATTTACAAAGTTTTTTGCTTCGTCTATTTTTACTCGAGTCGTCCAGTCTTACATTCAAGTTAAAAGAGGCGATTTTAAAAAGAAATAGAAACCTAAAGAAAAAGAAAATAGTAAAAAGAAGTTGCACTTTTCATTTCTTTCTGAATCTTTCTTAGACCAAGAAGAAAAACAAGTGAGGATTGATTATTCTTGAAGAGGTCCGGTCTGATTATTCAGAGGACTCGGAGCTGAGCTAGAAAGGCAGCACAAAGATCCAAGAACAAGAACTGAGGACCTTGTACCCTCTGCAGATCCAGCAGATACTTGTCGTCCCGAGTTTTATACAACTGTTCAAGAAACATCAGAACCATTAGGCAAATGATGAATGTGTGCTTATCAATGATGAAATGGAAAAGAGGATTTTACCTGAATTTCAAACTTGACAACATTAGGCGACTTAGCAGCTGCGTCGTTCTCTATAATGCTGGAATCATCTCCAAAGTAGTTGTTATCGTGCATCAAGTTACCATCAGCATTGTTAGGAACCCATCTGCACTTCATGTTGTAGTGCCCTATCTTCTTCCAGCACACATTCAAATCTTGCAGGGCTTTCAGGACTTCTGTCATTATTTCACGGGGATGAGCTCGAGACTGTAGGATTGAGTGGTTGTATTATCAATCAAACTGAACACATAGAGATCATGAACTTTTATAGCATAAATTTGGAAAAAGATCAAGACCTGAAGTCCAAGAGCCCATTTTCTCTCAACAGGGTATTGAGATCTCAAGCCAACACCTTGATATTCCATTAATCCTGGAAGCCGATGGCTAACGGGTGAAGCAACGCATTCTGCTGGATTCATACGAGGAGTACCTTCCTAATTATATTAAACATTCAAGCGTTACTTCAAAGATCTTTTGCTACAGTCAATAAGGACAACGAAAACCCACCATTGTCTCTTGAAACTCGGCCCCAAGATAACCACTAGAGGCGCGGAACCGATTGTCCAGTATCAGATAGTATGTCACAGTGCCCTGGAAGACAGGATTCGATAACAGTTCAGATCTTTCAATGGAAAAAAATTTACGTTCGAGTGAAAAGTAACAGCGAATGGACAAGATGCTGAGAAACACATACATCATTCTGGGTCCGGTTGCGGAGAGATTCCACAAGGTGGTTTCTGTCAAATCCCATCTTGATAACTTCTTGGAGAATCTCCTCGTCAATCTACAAATGAAGCAAGGGCTTTAACAACTTTTATCGAAAAAGGGGAATAGAGTCAATGTCTAATGAAACAAGAGTAGATACGTTAGGTTTACCTTTTTCGCCTGCTGCACCGTATCTGGAGGAGGAACGGCTAAATACCTTGGAAGATGAGCTTGGAACCAAGGGTGTTGCCGGATCTCAGGGATGGTTACTCGTTTCATGGGGTCGACAACAAGCATACGGGGGATCAAATCTCTAGCACCAGCAGATAAATGGCTAGGTAGAGTATATATCCCTCCCTAAAAGAAACCAGATTCAAGCATTACTCCAAAGAACTTAACAAAATGGGGAAAAGAACATAAAAGTCAAGTAACAGCAAGTCTTTCGCAGTACCTTAATCTTCTTAAAAAGGTTGGGAATGTTTTCATCATCGAACGGAAGTGTCCCACAGAGAAGAGCGTAGAGTATCACACCACAGCTCCAGACGTCTACTTCAGGCCCAGCATATAATTTACCCGAAATGACCTGAAACAATTTACGTATCTCGGTTATAACTGAATGTTTGAAACAAAACCTTACTTATAGTGCTCCTCTATATTTGAAGGTTGCAGCACTTACCTCTGGAGCAGCATAATTTGGACTTCCACAACTTGTCTTCAGAAAATGACCATCTCGCATTATATTGCTCAGCCCAAAATCAGCAATCTTTACATTGCATTTAGAGTCTAAAAGCAAGTTTTCAGGCTTAAGGTCTCGGTGAACCACCATATTCCGATGACAATATTCCACTCCAGATATTATCTACATCAAAGCCAAGTCATGGGTAAATTTCAACTCTCAAATGTAATGATAATTAATTAGTTGCTTGAAAAGTTACATGTTGATACCTGCTGAAAAAAGTTCCTCGCCTCATCCTCCTGCAATCTACCTTTCTCTACGATATAGTCGAATAGCTCACCAGAGTTCACATACTCCATGACGAGATAAATATCCGTCGGAGTCTCTATGACCTCGTAGAGACGGATGATGTGAGGATGCATAAACAGTCTCAAGATTTTGATCTCTCTCCTCACTGCCTCAATCAGAAACAAACACCAAATGAGTTCCACAACATCGTAACGTCACATATAGTGAGCGGATAAACAAAAGTGTACCTTTCTCCTCCATCTCCATGTTCTTGATTTTGCGACGATTAAGGATCTTGATTGCAACCTTATGCCCTGTCAATGCGTGCTCAGCTATCTTCACTCTACCGAACGAACCGATACCGAGAGTTCTCCCGAGCTTGTAATTCGGTAGAATCGATTCCATACCACCTCTATTACTTGATCCATCCATTTTCTACACAAAATTGGGAAGAGGATTATATTCACCACTAAAGACAACGAATTTAGAGTAAAAACAAGTGGATCGTGAAGATTTAGTAACACTTAACAGAGTTTAATATAGCAATTTTTTTCAACTATCCCCAATTCAGAATTAAGAACCCTAATAATTCAATCACCGGATTTCTAGTAATGGATCTCCCATACCCGATTGAGAAATGAAGAATTCATGAACAATCAAACAAACCCGATTTGCAAATTTAACATATATACAAACAAAATCGATAATTTAGTTTCCGAAATTACAAGATTCGAGTCGATATCGAAAACTTACCAAAAATAAGAATTGAGAAACCAGAAAATACAGAAAAAACCCTAAAATTCTGAGCTAGAAAAGCGAAATTGAGATACGATAATGAAGATCCAGATCAGCTTAAACCCAGAAATTCAGAGATTCTTTCTCTCTCTTCGTTGCTTGTAGCCTATAGGCGCAACAGAGAAAATATTTGATTTTTCTTTTTGTTTCCATAAACGGATTAATCATTAACTAAACTGCCCTCAGAGTTAACTTTAATTACAAAGAATACCTTTACGCGGACGTGGCAATGAGTCATCATCTTTCATCTTTTCACAAATTATTCTTCTGTTTAGCAGAGACACTTGTGGTAATGATTAATCCTTACTAATTTCAATTATTATCTCTTAATTTATCAATAATGGACCGTCTAAAACATGTTTAGAGAAATTGTTACAAAAAAAAACAACAAAATGTCGTCATTTTTTTCTGTTTAACAAACTGTAGCAAATATACAATCAAAATCCGGTTCATTGTCGGTTAAGAGACGATCAATGTACAAGACAAACCGGTTTAGCATGTTCTTCAAACCAGGTATAGTAATTAGTAACTAACATTGCTTTAACATAAGCAAGCGAGTAACTTCAAAAACTAAAACAAGAGTTCTTTTAAGTATGTTTCTTCTTCTCAGGCTGAGGGATCTTAAGGTGAAATGTCTCGTGAGTACTGCGAAGCCGAAAGGGCAGGATCTCGATAAGCAACGACGAGTTTCGAATAGAATTCAGACATGTTCCGGTCGCTCTCGTCTGCTTTATCTTTGTATACCAGACACTGCAAGAAGAGAACATATAAAAAGGTCATGAGAAGAAAGTTGAAATGGTAACACAAACATAGAATTTACGGTAAGATTTATATTTACCTCGGTAGGATAAGATTTGAAATTTGGTAAGAACCGTCTTTGGCAGTAAATACTGAAAAGGACGGTGAGAATCGGAAGTGGGATTGTTAAAGAAGATGCGATTGGAAGCTCTTTTAATCCGAATAATCCGATTGCAATAACATGCATTAGTACCAAAGAGCAGATAGTGCAGCTATGTACTATTGGCCAAAACTTTCCACCAGTTTCATACTTATTCGCATATACGTTTAGTAGCTGCAACACACAAAAAAGGTGAAGTACCAAGTTGTGACAAGAAACGAATCAAGTGACAAGAAAATGGATTCTTGATGTAACGTAAAAAAAGACTTTCGGTTTTTTAAGATGCTATTCGAGAATCTAGAAAAAAGGTATTATACATAAAGATAAAGATAAAATTCAGATTCCATAACACAATTCATAGGTTATAAGGAAGATTCCTATATGGCTTTATCAGATTTGTTTGGTTACCTGGTTACGGTAGATGACATATCCGAGACAGAAATAGACCAACAAGAACGGTAGTATCAACGGCGAAAGGAAGAAGTAAGTTGTACCAAGAAGTCCAAAAAAGAGAATCCTTGGGATTTCTTGACAGAACGGAGTCGGAGGGACCTCAAAATCTTTATCATCTTCCTTTCCGAAAAGTTTCGTCATAAAATTCCAGAGAAGAGGAGTCAAACGGAAGATCTCTGATGATAAACCAGTCCATCCAGTGGTCACAACATACGATATAAAAAACGATGCCTGCACCAATGATTAAACATGATTCATGGTTCCAAAAAGAAGTTTTAAGAACCTCTAAACTGGATTTTGTGTTTATTAATTTACCTGTGATGGGACAGCTACAGCAAGCACACGGGGAATAGTCTTAGGTTCAAGGAAGACATTAACACGATAAAGAGCAGATCCAGACAGTACAGTTGCAAAGAAACTGTTCCATACGGTAAAGACTAGAATCTTGATACATGCAGATTTCTCAATCTGGCTATGAGAAATGAATCCTTGCATTGAGGAAAGTAGAAGCATAATGGGTGGTACTATCATAAGGAAAAGCTGGAAAATTAGACTCGGAAGATATCCCGTAATCACTTGACTCACAATTTTCCTGCAAACATATTAAAAAGAAAGAACGATTACACCTTTTGAAGTTGGTTCAACTGAAACAAAGAAACGCCAGATTCTACATAGGGTTTTACTTACATATTTAGTACGCCTTTCAGAAAAGGGAACCATGTTTCTAACTGGTGAAGATTAGCAAGACCTTGAACCAATGCAACAGGCAAAAGGTATATGATTAACAGAGCTACGAAAGCCACGAGTACCACCACATTGGAGATCCATCTTCTCACAAACGATGCGGTGAAAAATGGCCAATGAACATCTTCAGGCTCCGGGGCTGTCTCAGTTAGCCATTGTGTTGGATCTATTCCTTGCTGAATGTTTGATGCTATAGCAGCACCGTGTCTTGTCTTAAACGAAACGAAAGCGGCTGGAACTTCCTAAAAGTATTTGCCAGAAAAAAAAACAAGAATGAATATGTTGAAGAATGCAATTAATCACACACAGATAAATTCTTACCTCTCCTGCTAATAAAGACTGTTTCAATCTCATGTCACTTTCTAATTTCTCGAGCTTCTTTTCGTATTGGTTAACCACATAAACTTTCTTCCCAAACATCCCTAAACACCCTTCACGCTTAAACTCTTGGCGTGATTTTACTAGAGTGAGTTTCTTGTATAACTTCTCAGCATCATTCTACAATCATTAAAACATTTATACGTAATCCCATAATATCAGAAGGTAACGGACATCAGAGAATCATTTACAAGCTTACCATGAGAACTTTCAACTTGTCTGTCCGATGAACAACTACGTGAGAAAGATACGTAGAAGAATGATACTCTCTGAAAAAACTTTCTACGGTTTCACTTATACTGTTTCCAGACACAAGAGGAATGCCACTGACAAGAACCGTAAATTCTTGCGGTTGAGGCTTGGTTGAATAAAAATGATCAATCCGCTTTGATGAAATGTACTTATGCTCCTGCAAAGTTAATTAAAACATCGTTTTACGTTCATGTACAGGCGTAAAGGACAAAAAAAAAAAAACAGGCTTCTTACAAAGTAAAGTAGAGAGCAAACAACTGCGGTGAAGATGTATATTGCACAAAAGTGAATCCATAACCTAAAGGAAAACATGAACAAGCGTAAGAAATCGGTTAAAGCATCGTAAGAACTCGGGATTTTGTTTAGTATGCGTAACTTACTTATTTGACCCATCATTGACATTAGAAATGCTGAAGTTATCTAAAGACTTCTTTGGTAAGTCGAAAAAATCTTCGAACTCGGTACCCATATAATTCACTGGAAGAAGGACAAAGATTCCAACCACAGAAGCAAAGCCAAACACTCGTATACTGTACACACAAAACATTTCACATGATTCATCTAATAAAGATTCAAACTTGAAGCAAATTTCTCAATGATTCAATCACCTGAAGACGAAAACACGAGTTAAGACTAAAGCATCTAAACCGAGATTCGTGAGGATTTCTTCGTTTGTAGGTTCTAATGCTCTTTTGACCCAACCAGCGGTAGGTAAAAGCCGCTCGAGGTTGAATGTATCTGGCTGCTCGGATTTCTTGTCTCCGATAAGGCGTGGACCGTAGACGGTGACATTACTAGGCTGCTTTCTCAGTATTGAATACAAAGTGAAAAACAGAAAACAGAGACCAAGATTGATTCCAACTGAAGTTAAAAGTGCTGATAGAATCATAACTTCAAAACAAGAGGATTGGTTTCACTTCCTTGGAAGATATAAGCACTAGACCAAGAGAAGCCTGGCAAGAATGTGAATTGATTGTTAGGAGTTGCTCTAATTTGAATGAAATCAAACATAATATTGATCAAATTTGGGATCAAAATGAAAAATGGCACTTTTACAAAGAAATTAATATTGTGAAGAATAGGCTAAACCGGATTAAGCACTGATCCTGAGTAAACAACGGTTAATACTATAAACCCAGAAGCAATCTATGAAATATATAAGCTAATAATAAACAACGGTTTCTAATCTGGATTAGAGACGATTCTTCCAAAAGGCTTAAGCTTTTTCGATCAAAACACAAAGGGCCAAGAACAAAGAAGAACCCAGAAGAAAAGATCGAACCTTTAACATGAAACAGTGAAGGCGGTGTTCTTCTTTGAGCTCTGAGTATACATTATAAGTTAATTTCTCGATTTCTCCATGTAACAAGTTTGTAAATTGGATACTTTTGCATTGGGATTCAAAAAAGAATCAGATATTGATAAATGTTAACTTGCTTGGTTCGATTCGAAATTGCGGGTTGATAGCTAGAGAGCACGTGGATTTGCGATGTTAAATTAATTAATTACTAGCACGATTAGTCATTTTATGTCGATTAAAATAAAAATTAAGGAAATTGGTGTCAAAAAAATAAAATTAAGAAAATAAGAGTCTATCTAACTTGCCGACATACGAAAAAAAAATGAATATAATTAGTCTTAATGAATGGGCCTACATAAAAAGCCTAAGTCCACATAATTAGTAGTCGATTAAATTAAATTTTGGGCTCTTTTGATGATGAAATATTATTGTTGCTGAGATCTTCAAATCGAACAACAAAAAGACGATGCCTCCAATTGTGAATCAGAGATGGAGTGAAGAGAAGAAGCATTGCAAGAGATTGAGAGCGAGAGAGGATGGGTGATGACCAACGTTCGAAGCCATGACCTTGAGGTTTCAAACATATAGTGCTCTTACCACAAGGACATGGTCACTTTGGTCGTTCTTATGTACCCAACTATCTAATTTAACTCTTAAAGACCGACGGTTTTTTTTTTTTTTTCAAAATAAGATTTATTATAGCCCAAAGAAACACAATACAAGTACATGATTATTTCGAAACGGTAAATGTCTGCTGAACCATAGTTCAGAGACATTAACGTGACTGAAACAGATAAATAAAACAAGGAGAAAAGACCAAAGGAAACAGAGAAACGACAGCGTTTTAGGGTGACAATTTAGATGGCTTCGAGAGCTTGGAGAACGTCAGCTTTGACATCTTCAAAGTCTTCAACTCCAAAGCTGAAACGAACCAAGTTATCTTTGATTCCATACTTCATCCTCTCCTCTTGCGTCAGATCCCTAATAATCAACCAACAAGCCAGATTTTTATTAGTAAACCCACAAAATCGACATTTTGTCAAGATCCAATCACAGAAGCGGCATCATTACCAGTAAGACATGATGGCGGGTTGGTCCACGATGCTTTCGCAACCACCGAACGATGGTGCAATGTAAGGAATCTTGAGAGCATCCACAAACTTGATTGTCGTTTCAATGTCTCCAGCAATCTACCAGACAAGTATAATAAATCACGGTGTTAAGGATCATTTAAATCGTAATTAGATGCTAAAATCTTGAGTAGAGAGGGATTATATTACCTCGAAACTAACCACACCTCCAAAACCAGTCATTTGTCGCTTGGCGATCTCATGATCCGGGTGACTTGGAAGGCCTGGATAGTATACATGACTCACCTGCAAAATCCAAAAAGCATTGATTTTCCGGTATCGTGGTTTAAGCAAAATATAAGTAATCAGGAGAAACATTGCATACCTTAGGATGTGCCTCTAAAACTTCGGCCATCTTCTGGGCGGTCGAATTCTGTTGCTGTACACGAAGATGCAGTGTCTTCATGCCTCGGATGAGTAGGTACGAAGCGTTCTGTTAACAAACATCTTATGAGATTCTTGAAATAAAGGCATAAGAGGAAGAGATTTATGAGATGGTCAAGTGATTCACCGGGTTAAGTGTGCCTCCCAACACATGATGCAGATTGCGGATTTCTGAAACCACCTTCAGTGAGCCACAGATGCATCCAGCAAGAACCTAAGCCAAGGAGAAACAATCTTTGTCAATAAACTATACAAGCAACAAGAACTCTTTTTAAAAACAAATTTACTCACATCGTTGTGTCCACCGATGTATTTTGTGGCAGAGTGCACGACAAGATCAGCACCAAGTGCAAGGGCTTTCTGATTCATGGGTGTTGCAAAGGTGCCATCAATGCAAACAAGAGTTCCCCTTTTGTGACATATTTTTGAAACTAGCTCAATGTCGACACATTTAAGGAATGGGTTCGTTGGAGACTCAGTGAAGAACAAAGAAACCTGCCAGACCAGTCATAACGAATACATGAAACATACTCTCTTTCCAACCATTAGAAACAATACGTATTCACAATATGTTACAGAACCGACCTTGTGTTCATTCACCGCAGCTTCAAGCCCCGCGATATCAGCAGGATCAATCACAATGACCTGGACATAAACAAACATGATGTTAATCATTCAAGTTGTAATGGATCTGTACATTTTGTCAAGAATCAGGGCTCTTACAGTGATCCCCAACTTGGGAAGGAAATTCTCCATGAAGATTCTTGTTTTCCTGTAGCAATCTGTAGTAGTCACAAGGTGTCCACCAGCAGGAACCAATGCCAAAAGCATAACAGTGCTTGCACACATCCCAGATGCCATAACCAAGGTTGATTCAGCACCTTCAAGTGCACTGCACAATATATTATTAATCAAAACCATCATCAACAAAACATAATCATCAAGATGAGAAAATGGAAAACGTAATTCCAATAGGCCATTAAGGTAATAATATAATAACCTTATCTTGTCCTCAAGTACCTCAGTGGTAGGGTTTCCATAACGACCATACTCAAAACTTACACTCCTTTTCTCCTACAATAATTCAAAGTCAACAAAAATTATTTCAACGCATCATCAAGTCTAATCTATTTTAATCAGAAACCTAAACCAAGATACTAAATTCCAGAAAATCAACACACCTTGAAGTCAAGAAGGTCAGCAGTTTTCTTGAAATGATATGCAGATGTATTGACTACAGGAGTAGTAATAGCATCCGTGACTATACCACGACCTAATCTTTCACCTATAAACCCAAAAAAACCAATTAATCTCAAGCAAAAATCTGATTGAAATGGGTGAAAATGATGGATCTAGGGTTTGTGAAGTACCAGCATGAACAGTCAAGCTCCCATCAGAGCTTAAGAATGAAGAATTCGAATCTTTCAACTGTACACTATCATCTATCTCTCTAACCTCTTCCTCCTCGGCCACCAAAACCACCTCATCGACGCAATTAAGCACGACGGGAGGAACGGCAGCCACTGGGGCGGAGGCGGCGGCTGAAGCTGCGGCGGAGGAAGAAACCGCAGAAACAGAGTCAGATCTCGCCGCCGCCGCCGATGGTAAACCGGGAACGGAGTCGTTAGACCACTTAGCCGCCACGATCTGCGCAACACCGATGTTGCTACAGTTTCTACGGGCTTTGATACTTAGCTGACGAACGAAATTAGGAGGAAATCTCAAGATCCTTGAGGATAATCCACCGTCTCCGGTGAATGAGGTTGAGATTCCGGCGGTGGGATTGAATCGACGGCGAGATGATGATCCACCGATTGGAGAACCGACGAGATCTGGATCGGAACGGCATTGGAAACCGGAGGTTGAGATCGATGAGAAGATTGTAGGGCATTGGAACGAAGAGACGGCCATTTTTGGTTTTATCTCTCTAGAAATTGTTGTTTCTCTCTCTATGGGGTTAGGTGCGTGAGGGCTTTCGTTGATTCTATGGGCGGGTTTTTAAGAAGGTGATTTGTTTGTCGTTTTGTTGGGTTTAGATTTAGATTAACTTAACCAAAATCCTTGACTAAACCATGGTTTTGGTTTAATTTTGAATTTTCTAATTTTTTTTCTAGAGTAATTTTCTACATTTCCAAAGATAGAACACAATTTTCTTTATTGTTACAGGTTTTCTTTATTGGTTTATCAGATATTTAGAGAGGATAATTGCTGTAAAGATATGCTATTTTATTGGAATTTGAGAATGAGTTGTAAGTTGTTGTCTTTTCAATTCAAAAGTCAAACTCAGGCTTCGAAACAGAGCAGTACGGGACGGAATATGTGCGGTGCGGAAAAAATAGTAACAAATATATATATATATAGTATAAATATAGATTTTTGTTATATATATATATAATTATAGATTTTTGAAACAAAACTTTTCAGTGCGGAACTGTTCGGTAAATTGTTTTGTTTGCATCTGACATTAGATTGGTAAACATGCCACTTGAAATTTGTGAACGTGCGTATTGAGATATGAGGGTAGGTCGCGTTACTTTGACTATGAACTTGGATTAAGATTTTTTGTTTATTTATCAAATAACAAAGCAATAATTTACGTATTTCACATAAGACTCTAACTAGAAAACATGCAAAATGAATTGAACCACAAAAATAGCAAAAATTGCGGGTAAAATGACAAACTTAATGTAGCATAGAAAGTTTGGGATCTCAACTATATACAAAACCATATTTTTTATATATTAAAAAGTATATTCAATAGTAAATAATGATTTTCTTTACCGTAGTAAATAGTAATCATCTCAAATCCAAAACATCTACTATCATTTATAATGACTTAGCCACTTACACATCTAGACCCTAGTTGATGGTAGCCAATGGACCACAACTATCTTTTTTATAAAAATCATATTTCCTTATATATAAAAAGCATACGGAAATATATTCTTTAAGTTATCATCCATATAATGAAGAAAGCACCAACAATGGAAATAAATCGAAAACTACGTGGCCCATTCAAGTTTTTGATGTGTTGATGAATATATTTTAGTAGTCTTTTGAGTATTATGTGGTGTTCGAGTCACATTTTGTGTGTAATGTGTCCAAATACATAAAAGCATAAAACACACTTATTATACTAAAGTCTAAAGACAGTATTATTTGGGATAAGAAAAATCAAAAGATTGGGATTGCAATTAGTAATGCTAGTTAGGCTCATGGCTCATGCACCTCAATTTGAAAAATATGAATTTAATTTTTAATTATCCTGTTTTTCAAACCATAATTTGTGATGGACCCATACATCATAAAATTTAATAATCCATTATGAATAATATTTTTATTTGAGCAAGTGGTCTCAAACCACTTGTTTTCACATCAGGCCACTCTCGAGTCTCGCCTATATGCACTAATCTGAATTACTAATTATTTTTGGGGTAAATGTAACCGAAACCATCCATTTTGATCCATACTTTTTTTTTGGTAATTGTATATTTATATTCAAAAACCAAAATCTATACGTATTTAATTTGGTTTTCTATCAACTCATTAAATTGTAGAAAAAGAAAGGGAAAAAGAAGGCATTTAGGAATGCCTTTCTTGATGTTCACTGTAATGAACTAGTTGAAACAGAGACAGAGACAAGAAAGTGTGACCAATATTCGAAGCCACGACCTTTTTCATCATTCTACCATTTCTTACCAATATTCAAACACAAAGTGTTCTTACCTCTAAGCTATGGCTACATTGGTAGTCCTGAAACAGCCAATCACTTGCTTTATTACGCATCGGGGCAGATATAATCTTTTTTTCATCCTTCTACTATTTCTTTGGCGTTCTCAGTTTGAATTCAAGATCATCTCGGTACAAATCAGGTTTTTTTTAAAGCAAAATTCATTTGAATGCAATTTTGAAAATAAGTCTTTCCAGCGTTTTATTTGTGAGGCATCAGAAACGGTTTATATACAATCTCATTATCTCTGGATCAAATTTTTAATCTGGTTTAAACCAAAGGTTGACCAGTATAGACAGCCCTGCTGATTAAATTTACATAAATAATGAGCAAAAAATCTAGGGATAACTATCAAACAACAATCTCCGTTTGTTATCGCTGATTAGAACAGAATCACAATAAGCTACTCTATAATCATTCAGGTTGAAATGATAAATGGATGGTGATTATTGAATAGAAAGCACCAAAAAGGAACTCATGTTTAAACCAAAATGGTATATGATTGTTTTTTTCAGAGAAAATGTTTTGTTCATGCAAAAAAAAAAAAAAAAAACAGAAAAAATTGAGAAAAATATCACCGAGGGAGAACAGCTACATTTGCGGATAACAGTCACTTGGCTTCATCTTCTTATTATGAAAGGAGAGAAGAGTTGGTTCAATGATGAGCCTTGGCTTCCGCCTTAAGCTGCGAGTTCTTCTTTATCTACATATATATGATAAAACCATTAGTTGGTATATCACTTGGCAACAAATCACTTCACATAAACATAAGCAATACAACTACAAACAACGCAAACTCCGTTAGCTGAAATATCGAAAATCCAAAGATAAAAACGAGGATTGGTCTCTAAACAAGTCTGCTTAGGGTTTGAAAACAAGTCTTACAGTCACAAAAATGCAAGAAATTTGCAGTGATAAATAACTTTCTATTTTCTACTTAGCATCAAGTAAAACTATGATCATTCAAATTAGAATATGATAAACTCAGGCATAACAATCATTGGGCTTAAAGAACAACCATGTTACTTGCAAATAGACCTCATACTTCAATTCAGATACCAAATTCTGCTAAAATAAAGCCAAACAAAAATCGAAATTTCAATTTAATCGAACCCACCAATTCAAAACCCATAATTTTCCAATGTGGGGAAATTAAAACCCTAAGATAGAGAGAGAGATATGTACCTTCAAAGCCTTGAGCTTTACGTTCCCATAGATAAGACCAATCCCAAAAGCCGAAGCACGAGCAACCTAAATCGATACAAAAGAAAACCCAAAAATTCTACTATTCAAAAACGAGTCAAAGTTACAGGTCGAGTAATCGGAGAGAGATTTAGTGATTACCAGAGCAAGAGTGCTGGTACCGGAGTAAAGACCTGGAGGCGCCATTGATTAGATGATTTCGAAGTTTTCGTCGGCAGAGAAAAACCCTAACCCCAATTTCAATCGAACCTTCCGAAATCTCGGATTCAAGAACAAATGGTTCCTTTCCTTTTGTCTCCGTCTTCTCACAAAGGTAAGATTTGGGCTTTACATGGGTCTTTCTCACTAGCCTCTCTTTAACATACTACAGGCCCATATCTTGAGAGCCTAATTACCACCTCCTTAATTTTTAATTACGCCCAATTATGAATTATGTATGCTTTGATAAAATAAATTAAGAAATTAAGGTTTCAAAAACAATGTATTTTGTTGTTTGCGAAGAAATCAATAAAATGAAAAATTACGAACAAATGATTATATATTTATCAGTTTGGAATATATATTTTTTACATATTTTTTTGGGTCAAAATATATTTCTTCGATAAATATAAGAAAATAACCATTGTTTTTTAAGAAAATATATTTTTTACATTTATTATGAAGAAAAGGACATGAATCTACCAAACATTTAATTTTCATTCCTTTTACTCGACATGTCAACGTGTTGCTTTTACTACTGGCTCATCGGTCACATTTCTTACGAAAAAAATTGAAATCAGGAGTGCGAAATGACATACTTCGAATTTTTTTTACTTTAGGTTTATTTGATTTATAAGTTAACGTTTACCAATTCTAAAATATATTGTAGTTGTAAAAAAATGATAATGTATAAAAGTATTAAAATGTATCGAAATAATTTCGTTGAAACATAAATAAAGCATATTATTATTAAACATTTAAAACACAATTGGAAATAGATAAGCCTACCATGCAATTATGCAAATACCAAAGCATGGGTACATCATAATATATATATTTTTGTCAAATAGACCATCGTCATTGTCAAGAAAAAACTTGAACCAAATAGCAAAATATAAATAAAAAGTAAAAAAAAAAAAAGATTTAAGTAAAAGTATCAGAAAACTATCGACAATAAAATTAAAACTGTTTGGAGCGAAATCACTGTAGACCGTTGGATCAGAACATAGTTGGAGAATCGGACGGTGAAGAATCCACCAAGTTGAGAATACTATTCCAGTAATTCTTGTTATCTTCATAGTAACTAAAGTCACTCTCGTTGACCGCTCCGGCGATAGAAACGCCGTCGTTTTTGCCGGCGGTTGAATCTCCGAGCAGAAGACTCGTGAATCCTTCTTCGATTTCTCCCGTAGGACAATTGATCTGCCTCATCCAATCATTTTCGTGTTCTTTGACCAGAGTCACAACGGAGGAGGTAGAAGAAGAGACGGCGAATTCAATCATCGCCGGATTTCTGTTCTCCGTCGTCGGAATTCCTAACGGCATAATCATCAGAGGATGATTTTCGGCGAATGTCACCGTCGATGTCGGAGATTGTTCTCCGTTACCTGAAAAATCGAAACATTTTCAAATCTGGAGGAAACAAAATTCGATTTCGAAGATTTGATTTGGTTTGATCGTTACCTTCGTTTGATTTTGCCCAAATTGTTGAAGTTTTGTGAGTGAAGCTTGAATTGTTTTTTTGGTTATGTAGAAGTTTTGATTCTCTAGCTAGTCTTGCTTCAGCTTCGAGTCTAGCACTTTCCCATTGAGCCATATGACTTAGTGTAGCTGCGTTCTTGGATTGACCTGAGGAAGAAGAAAGTGTCTCGTTCTTGTGCTTGTGAGTCACTGGATCTATCCCCATTTTAACCAAACGTTTCTTCAAATGTGTGTTCCAGTAGTTCTTGATTTCGTTATCCGTTCTTTTCGGTAAGTGAGTCGCAATCGCTGACCACCTACGCAAAATCAAGAAACATCAGAGATCAATTTGGTGATTCTTTCAGGGATTGTGATTGAATTTCACCTGTTTCCGAGTAATGCGTGAAGTTGAATGATTGTTTGTTCTTCTTGAACGGTGAATTTGCCTCTTTTGATGTCAGGTCTTAAGTAGTTAGTCCATCTGAGTCTGCAACTCTTTCCACATCTTTGGAGACCTATAAGGAATTGGTAGATGTAAGAAGACGAAGAAGGATAGAAAAATGCGGTTTTCGGAAGAGGAAAGAGCGAGAAAATGTGGAAGTTAGTTACCGGCTTTTTCAGGCAAAGAACGCCAGCTTCCATGACCATGTTCTTCGATGTAAGCAAGAAGTTTTTGATCTTCTTCTGGTGTCCAAGGACCTTTCTTTAACCCGGCCTTATCACAACACGGTGATCTAACCATTGTTTGCTTCAGTGTAATGTAATGTATGAGATAAGAGTAGTCAATACATGATCATTATGATCACAAAGGGTGCTTTCTTGGATTCAGTCTGATATATAGAGGGGACTAAGGAAGAGACAGAACAAGAGATGTCGTTGTTTAGGTTTTGTAAGGCCCCCTTTCCCCCTTTCGCGGTCTCTGACATCGATTTGCATTCAATTGTATGGGGTCGAGAGATATTATTACCTTTGTGGTTCCAACACCTTGATTTCCTTTTAAAGACTCAACAGAGCAACCAAAAAGTAGAGTCAGTCTTTAACTTGCAAATTGTACCTTGTCAACAACGCCAAGGTAAATCGGTTAAATTTTCGGAATCAGAAGTAAATTCTCATGTCAACATCTATACATAGCGCTCACTTTGATAAACCTGTAAACTTATATGATAATGTCATAGAGAAAAGAATGTTTTCTTCATCACACTTAAAGTTTTGGCACTAAAACCGTTCTCGCGTCAAGGCTCGCTATATACAGTCTCTGATCGCTACATATCCTCATCGGTTATTCGGATCAAAAACCATTTAAACAAGCTATAAAACTTAAAACACAGCTCACTAATTCTCAATACTATTTGTTACACTAGGTATCAAAAAGATTCTCAAGGTTTCTTATTGCAAATGTATGTATCCTAATAAGGTCTGGTTTCTTGGAAGCTACAAAGTTCTTATTGGTATATTTCTCATAGCTATAAGTCTATAACTGGTTACTATAATAAAATACACTACTTTTAAGTTTTATCTAAAAAAGTGTTCATTGATTTATTGTTTCACATTTTTGTTAGGTTTTACTAGAAACTCCACAATAGTAAATGCTGTTAAATGGTGGTGAAGAAGAGGAAGCTGGCACTATAATGAGAAAAGTAAATCAGACATTTGAGTATTGATGATATTTGGAGTAACTTAGAGCAAAAATAAAAATCTTATATGGTCCATTAATCCTAATTTAAGAAAATTAAAAAGGGAAATAGCAAAGTAGTTGCAAATGATTAATTGCTTGTTTATGATGACATTAGCATAGGCTTCTTCTTTAGTCCAATTAATCATTGCTCTGAAAATGGCAAAATTCTCCCTATGCCAAACATTTACACTAAGCGGTCACCATCTTTGAAGATTTATATCAGAAAACTTACTATGACCGCGGTAAACAAGAATAAATTTGAATCTTTTTACTTGCAAGCCACTGTAAATTTGGAAGAGATTTTTCTAACCTTATAAATGAACGGAGGAAGCACTTTTGTGGTGGGGAGCAAGAAGAAAGGAGATGAAAAACCTTTCCTTGTGTGATTCTTTCACCATTTAATGTAAGTCCCACTAGCTCATACACTGTTCTTGGTGATCTCAACTCATTAGAAAATCTATTTTTTCACAAAAATTGACAATGAATGATGTAAAGTATCCAGAAACTTAACCACCAAATAGCTACTTGATAAGGTAAAAACCAAAATTTTGTTTACCATTTAACTAGTAGCATATCACAAAAGCTAGAAATTTTGATTTATGCTATATTCTTATATTGCAATTTTTTAACTATTATGCATGGTTTTGATGGGTTTACAAATGATCATATGTTGGCCAGAAAGGTAAGTTATCCTGTCCTGCCTAGAAAGGTAGACGAATAATGGCGGTGACGGTGCCATTAAAGAGATTTTACTAGACCAAACAAAGAAAGAGTATCCTAATGTATTTCCATGCAAGCAAAAGATGGATTTATTGAGGTGGGCTCCAAGTTTGCAGGGAGAGAAGAAGAAAGTATCTTCATCAAACTCAAAGAGAAAACCATAAGACAAAATCATAGGCCCAAAGAATTGTACTAATAATAAAAAAAAAAATTGTTACAAAAAAATAAAAATTCATATTGGCTGCAAATTATGTAAAGGACAATGGGGCACCTTTATAAATGTCTTGCTGATTTCATATTTGACAGCTTCTAATCTTTATGGTCCAAACATTTCTCAGTAAGATGGTGATGATGACACTTGTCAAAATCATATCGATCCACGTAGCATAATCTTCCTTAGTAAAAATGAGAGAAGTAAGGTCATGTTCAATGGTAACCCTCTTGGATCTTACGTGGTGTTCTTATAATATAAAATTATTAAAACACACTCTCTCTTCCTTTTAGTCAACTGTATACCCTCTTTTTCATCATTTTACTCAACTTTTATTAATTTTATATTTAAACATTCTTTCTTCCTTTTAAGAACACTCTACAAAATATCTAATTTTAGACGATCTCTCTTCCTTTTAGACACTCTCTACTTTTTTTACTCAAATTTTATATTTCAATATACCCCACAAAAACACTCTCTTTCTTCCTTTTACAACCATTTTAATAATTTTATATTATAAGAACATCACATTAGACCCCAAGGGGTCACCATTAAACATGCCCTAAGAAACAAATGATCTATGAGGAGGGTTCAAAGCTTTTAAAGTCAACTGATAACCATTTGCTTTACTTCATCATTAGTTTTAGGACCATAAATAATTGAAATACCATCATAGTTTCTACATCAATGCTCCAAGTCTAGTGCATTAGTGCGTTTGTTCTGTCGAAAAGAACAAGAAGTCAGTCACACGCATGAAAACTCAGTAGCAGAGCAACAAGTCACTCTAACATCAATGCTCCATGTCTTTTACCTCAAACACTGTTTCGAAATTCTCATGGAAAAACTGTGTAAAACATTGCTTGACTGGCTTAGTAATTATTGAACTCAATACATACGAATGCGCGCAGAACCAACTTCGTAGTTTCCTATGTTCCTAACTTCTCTAACATGTCACTGGAGCTACACATTCCTTGACCAAACACTTGACTAGATTCTTCTCATTTATCCTAATGCTAAAAAGATGGAAACATTGCAAAAGGCAACCCATTTTTGCTATCTTTTATGAATTTGATCGAAGTAACAATAACTCGATAATTTAGCTTATTTGCTATAGAATAAACTCGATGCATTATAATTGCTTCAGTTTTCAATTTAATTGCAAGAAACAAAATCTTAGATTATGGACAAGTCTGAACATAATATACTTTTGTCCCAATATGACATACATAAAATTTAGTAACATATGATAAAATTGTATCTAACTATATAAATATCTATCTATACATAAAATTCTAACAACAAATGATAGAATTCTTTGTATATAAATAAAAATAGTCTATAAATTTAATTGATGTTCTACGCGGTTTCTTATCACTTAATTCTCTTTTTAAGTTTAACACAAGCTTGCTTGTTCTCAGTAAAACCATCTCTCAGTAAATTGTGCTCAAATATTTCATTCACTATCTTCAACAAGATCGTGTCTAAAACCATCCAACTAAAAGTCAACGAAGGAGAAGATAAATATACAACACAACTTCCATATTAACCACAGTAGACCCAAGCATAGGCATTACTTGAGAGAGCTTATGGCAATAAACAAAGCCACGTGACACAAAAGTTAGAAAGAAACTACAAACTTAGTACAATGTTAAATACTAATTAATAATACAATTAAGATAGTCTTAATGATATGTCCCTTCAAAAACAGTATTAATAACTATTGAGACCCCTCTCGACCAAGACAACAGTAACATGACTTCAATCCAATAAGAGTAACTAAGGATATGAGATTTAACTGACAGTTAGTTACACGTAGGGCCAATGAACAGCTCAAAAGTTGTGAAACTTTCAAGTCTCAATTCTTTGTGACCACATCAAAATGTTTCACTTTTTTCGGGTTTAATTTAGAATTTTCTCTAAAGTGGTAACTTGAGAAAAATATCTCTCTTATCCTTGGCAAACAATTCCACTGAGAAGATCATAAACAAAAGAAGAAAACACTAAACTGATACCAAACAAGAAAATATTTACTCGCAAGTCATGAGTTAATATCCTTAGGGCTTTTGACTTCCAGCAAGCATATAACACTTGCATATGATTTCTAAATTCTACTAGTAAAGTCCCAATCTCTCAATTAGGATCATTATTTCCCTCTATTTATCAATCATTCTTTTAACCCCCTGGAATTTTTTAAACTATTTCTTTTTGCATAATAAAAACATTAGAAAACTGAAATTGGAGTCAATTGGATAGGAATGGTTCTATACTAATAACTCCATAAACTAAAAAAAATTAAAGTGGGATACAATCTTTTCTATTAAACTATATAGGACGAATATGAAACAATACACAAATTGAGGGGCGGTTTGCAAAATTTCCTTATATTTTAGCTTGTTTGGTTCCGATCACTATTGCGTTTAGCGAATCGAGGTTCCTTTTAGCGACGGCTTTGCTCTTTCTCCGATCGATTTCACCAAATCCGACGAGTATCGAACGCAATCCTCACCGGAGATGTCGAGCTCAGGCCAAACTCAGTTCCGTTATACTCAAACGCCGTCGAAGGTGGTTCACCTCCGGAATCTTCCATGGGAATGCGTCGAAGAAGAGCTCATCGATCTATGCAAACGCTTCGGCAAGATCGTTAACACCAAGAGCAATGTCGGTGCTAATCGTAACCAAGCCTTCGTCGAATTCGTGAGTTTCCTTCTTCGATTCAGATTATTATTCGTTTTGTTGATTCCAATTTCCCCCAATTTCGTAGTTTCTGGAGATTTGGTTAGGTGAAATTGGAACTGCTGAATGAAATTGAAATTGGGATTTAGGTTTCTGTAATTTTAAGTTGTGAAATCGTTTTGGTGATTTCTGTTTTGATTGAAGTATTGATTTGGTTTACAGGCTGATTTGAATCAAGCTATATCAATGGTTTCGTATTACGCTTCGTCTTCGGAGCCTGCGCAGATTCGAGGGAAAACCGTTTATATTCAGTACTCGAATCGGCATGAGATAGTAAACAATCAGAGTCCTGGAGATGTACCTGGAAATGTTCTCTTGGTTACCTTTGAAGGCGTGGAGTCTCACGAAGTGAGCATTGATGTTATCCATCTGGTACGTGCATTACCTCGATGTTAGTATTATTGTATCTGAGTGTGAGTTCTTCTCTGTGGGAATTGGTTACATTTGATAAAAAAAAAGTTGAGATTCTTTTACATGAGGCAGTGTGTTGTGATTTGAGTGATGATTTTGAACTTGCGAAACCGAAATTTTTGGCGTAATTTTTCTACTTAAGACATACTATCGACATTAATGAAATGCTCGAATCACAGATGTTGATGCCTCTTTATTAAAATCTTTCTGGAGAGAGTTTGGAAAATAGTATCGTGTTCGTCATTCTCCTATCTATGGTCTATCAATGCCCATAAGTGGACAGGTGTCAACTCTGTACTTATCTGGGCTTCTCTTTTTTAGTCCTAATCCGAGAACATTTGAGTTTCTTTCGACTGTTTTGGTTCCCTTTAGTTATTATCCCGCTTCTGTATTATGGATGTGACTCATTTGTAGTCCAAACTTTTGTTTCAGGTGTTTTCTGCTTTTGGATTCGTGCACAAAATTGCAACATTTGAGAAAGCTGCTGGTTTCCAGGTAAGATGTGGAAACTCATTTCGAAAGTCTTACCTTTACGGAGAAAATGGAATGACATTAAACTTTTATCTGCCTTGATAACCTGACAGGCACTAGTCCAATTTAGTGATGTGGAGACTGCATCAGCGGCAAGGGCTGCGTTGGATGGCAGAAGTATACCCAGGCATGTTCAAATTCGCCTTAACCCATGTGTTCTCGCCTTTAAGATGTAGCTCTACTGATGATTTCTTCTTTTGGTTTTCGAAACATTTAAATCCAGGTATTTGCTTCCAGAACATGTTGGCGCTTGCAATTTGCGGATGTCTTATTCAGCTCATACTGATCTAAACATCAAGTTTCAGTCTCACCGTAGCAGGTAGAGTTTTGATCCCTTGCAAATGTGCCTCTCCCTGCATATATGACCTGTATTTGTGAAAAACTTATGCTAGAAAAATTGGTTAATTTTTCATGTACTCAGGGATTACACAAATCCATACCTTCCAGTTAATCACACTGCAATGGACGGGTCTATGCAGGTATCATTTGCTTCCTCTGCCCTCTTCACACTTATCTCTCTCCACCAGTGTTCACCTTTCTTGCATGGTCTGTGTTATGTTAACATACTGATCGTCTTTGTCATTGTCTTCAGCCTGCTTTAGGAGCTGATGGAAAGAAGGTAGAGTCTCAGAGCAATGTCCTTCTCGCTCTGATTGAGAATATGCAGTATGCTGTCACTGTGGATGTTCTTCACACGGTAAGGAACAAAATTCATGCACATTTCCGCTTCTCAACATGCTTAATCTCTTGAGATTAGTAATGTCCTTTGCTTCTCGTAGGTGTTTTCCGCATATGGAACTGTCCAGAAGATTGCTATATTTGAGAAGAATGGTTCAACGCAAGCCTTAGTTCAATACTCTGGTAATATATCCCCTTTATGAACTCTGAGCATCTTTCGGTTATAATACAATCAGCTTATGGCTATTGGCTATGCTAAGCATTTCAGTAGAATCATCTTTGCTTCATGTGTGTTTTCTCGTCTCTGTAGATATAGCGACGGCAGCAATAGCCAAAGAAGCACTAGAAGGACACTGCATATATGACGGTGGCTACTGTAAGCTTCGACTATCATACTCTCGTCATACTGATCTCAATGTTAAGGTACATAAGATTTGTTGAGAAAAAGAGAATAACAACGAATGCCAGCAAAAAACATTGTATGCTGATTATCTCTTCAACATTTCGCAGCAAAATCTGAAACCAACTTTCTGAGCTTTTAATTAATTTTCTTTGTCTTGTATTTCCGGTGTTTGAATGAAGGCTTTTAGCGACAAAAGCAGAGACTACACACTGCCTGATCTAAGCCTGCTTGTGGCCCCAAAAGCTCCCGGAGTTTCAGCTTCTGCACCGCCAACAGGTGGTTGGCAGAATCCGCAGGCTCAAACTCATTACGGAGGTTATGCTGCAAGCCCATATATGTATCCATCCTCTGATCCCAATGGGGCTTCACCTTCTGCTCATCCTCCTCCGTACTATGGTTGATTGATATTTGTTTTCTATTCATAATTTCGGATTTTTTTTGCTGTCTGTCTTATAGACCCAACCGGGAGATTCCATGTTTAGGTTTCACCACTTATGTTTCAGGTTAAAAGTGTGGTTTTATAGACATTATAAGTTTGGAAAACCAATAATAAGTTCGTTACTTTGTTTGCGTTTTCAAGCAGAACATTACCATCAACATTTTTAAAAAACAAATCGGCTTGATTGAGAAAGTTAGTTTATTTTGTTTCATATTCTAATAACTCTCAAAACTACGTCGTTGATGATGATCGTAATGTTCTGCTTGAAGTTCATTACAACAAACATTTAAGAGGGTTTAGTTTTTCTTAAAAACTCTCTTAAAAACAGACATATAATAAAACGAGAAGCTTATTTCAGATGCTCATGACTACATGGGCCCCTTTTTCGATTTGCCTATAGCCGAAAAACAGAGAGTTTTGAGAAAACCTGGCGAGAGCTGTGGCTACGCAAGCAGTTTCACTAACCGCTTTTCCACCAAGCTTCCATGGAAGGAAACCTTTTCTTTCCCGTTTTCCGAAAACAAGAGCCTCTCCAAAACCGTTCAAGATTACTTCTGTGATGCATTGGGACATGGGTTTGAGCCATTTGGGTGAGCAAGAATCCAAAAGAGAGAAAATAGAAAACCTTTAACATGTCTTTTGTCCTTTTCTCTGTTTTTATATTATAAGACTTTGATCAATAACCGGTTTTTTTAGTCTTGAACAATTACATGACAAGACTTGTGTATTGTTGGTTTGTGATTTCAGGAAGGTGTATCAAGAGTACTGTGAGGCAATGAATTCTCTGTCACTGAAGATTGTGGAGCTACTTGGACTAAGTTTAGGCGTAAGCCGAGACTATTTTCGAGAGTTTTTTTGTAGAAAATGATTCGATAATGAGGCTTAATTACTACCCACCATGTCATAAACCGGATCTCACATTAGGAACAGGGCCTCATTGTGATCCAACTTCTCTTACCATCCTTCACCAAGACCATGTTAATGGCCTTCAAGTCTTTGTCGAAAATCAATGGCAATCCATTCCTCCTAATCCCAAGGCCTTTGTGGTCAATATTGGCGATACTTTCATGGTAACCATTTAAAGAAAAATAAAACTACATCTTGGTTAAACATGCTAAGCCATTGGCTAGGTACAATCATTACACTCAACAGGGCGTAATCTCGTTTTGTAGGCTCTATCGAACAAGAGGTACAAGAGCTGCTTGCACAGGGCGGTGGTAAACAGCGAGAGCGAGAGAAAATCACTTGCGTTCTTCTTATGTCCGAAAAAGATAGAGTTGTTAAGCCACCAAGAGAGCTTTTAGACAGCATCACACCAAGGAGATACCCTGACTTCACTTGGTCTGTGTTTCTTGAATTCACTTAGAAACACTATAGAGCAGACATGAACACTCTCCAAGCTTTCTCAGATTGGCTCACAACAAACCCATCCAAGAATTAAAAACCATTTCCATGTAATTTTTGTTAGTTACTTTTTATTTTATATTTCATGTATATTGTAAGATGCAATAACACATAGTTTGAGTCTCATAAACCCATTTCGTTTCTAAAATGGGTCCGTAAAACCACCATATTGATTACACCAATAACTATTTAGCAAATCAAGAAATATAAAGACTAATTAAGAATATAACAAGGATGTGAATATCAGTACACATGAAGGTTCGAGAGATAACCTAAGTGCATCATGCATCTTGGAGTTTCATCAGAAAAAAAAAACACAAAACATATGGGCCACCAGAGCATTACTAAGAATGCTTTCTGTATCACAATTAGAAGATTCCCAACCCACAAGTGATAGTTTCAATTTTTTTACCGTGTGATATTCTCTTAAGTTTTTAGAGATATAACCAAGACAAGTAGCGTCCATCCACAGTTCAAACTAGGTCAAGCAGACGATTACATGAAAGTAAATAAAGATTTGAAACATTGAAAGTCAAAAATATCACTACCCTAAAATAGGGGATTGCTATGCTAACATACAATTGATTTTACAAAAAAAAATTTGGTGACTTCCAACATAATTTCTACCTAAGAACTAATGTTATGTGGTCAATTTAATATACATCAGTAAATAAAATTTCCTCTCTAAACGATCCTTAAATTAGCAGTGTGGCAGGGTTTACCTTAGGATACACCATCAAATTAGCAATTAGCAGTGTGTCAGGGTTTACTTTAGGACTTTCAAAGAATCTTTAGGGGCAATTCAAGCAAAGTTCATAGAGGCAACATAATTTTCCAACAATTAAGAATTGTTTTCCCCTACTTGCTGCATTTCGTTTAATTCTGATAAACTAACTGTTCTATTTGATTTCAGTTTTGTCCTCTTTTCGACTCTGACTCTCCCACTCCAGTCGTTTTTTTTTTTTTTTGACACATTCTTTCATTCATTACTTAGAGTTTAAGTTACAAGTAGAGGGAATTAAACATCCTCTAGATTCATCATCCACAAAGGGAATACAACATAAGAACTTTAAACACAATAAAAGCAAGATAAAGAAGAAATTCCAAGGCTTGGTTGGCAATTCCTCCATGATAGCTAGGGAGCCAAAGTTAATATTCGAATACATCGAACAACATCTAACTTTGCCTGAAGCCTTCGTCATTGAACATCCGACCACCGATAGACCAGCAATCTTTATATCCCCGTCCACGGGACATTGAATTGTTGCGAATTGGAGAGGGAAATTCAATACTCTAGCTTTCTTTAGACCCAAGACCTTCTCAAGGTCACACAATGCTCGCAAGGTTAGGACCACAGCCATAAAGACTAGCGGCGTAACCCATAATACGGAGCTTAAAAAACCTCGGTCCATGTAGGAGGAGGAGTTTCTCGGTTTTGATACCGGAAATGATTTCATCAAACGGAAACAAGTCCGTTGAGAGCAGAAACATACTAAGCCTATCAAATCAACTCTAGTAAAACCTAAGACAAGTTGAGCAAATTCGTAGCTTGAAAGTATGCTAAGCAGTATGGCATAAAGATTTAAAAACTCAGGACTAAGCCACGATTTATAAATTACAGGATTTGAGAATCCAGAAAACTTTAACTCAAAAGTAGATAAACTAATTGAAGATCTCTCCTTAAGAAAGGATTTACGAGGTATCAAATCAACACCAATCAGGAAAGAGGGTGCGATGTACCTGTCCAGCGTTTGATACCATGACTCATGAGCAATCGACAGTCGAAGAAGTTTCCGAGCAGGATTGGTTTTACTACAGGAACGGAGCTTGTGGCCGGCGACGGACGCAGAAACCGTTGAGAAGTGATTGGCTTTTGTTTCATAAAACAAATAAGGCCACTCCAAGCCCATTAAATTAGCATAATGGGCCAGGCCCACTTTATTAAATTGACAAGCAGCATCCAAGGAGATGGTTGAATGGACCGTACAGTTCACGGCGGAAACAAGGAGCTCGCCGGAAGAAGGTTCGTGCGGCGGAGATTCGCATCGAAGATAATCGCAAACAAACAGAAGTAGATCTACATAAACATGAAACCAAGATAGATCTAGTACACCGGAAGAGATATAGAGGTCGGGAGGTTCGGGAGGCTCGGGAGGAGACTCCTCGTTCGGCAGATCTAGCCGAGCCATAATCGGAGGAGGTTTTGGTGGAGGAGGAGGGATCACCCACTCCAGTCGTTGCTTTTCTTTATTTGCAAGACGGGAGACCCGTGGATATGGTCTTCAACAATTTTAAGAAATAGTCGAACGGTCGATTCTTTTTTTTTTTTTACTTAAAGAGTATTCCAGCATTCGAAGGGAAGTAGACTACTCAAGAATTTTGAATTTTATTAGATTTCCACTTTTATCTTTAAAAGTTCCTTTGGAAATAGGAAGATCTTTGGCGCAAGAATAAAGGATTAATCCGTATTGAAAAAATAATTTGAAAATAAAACAACAAGGATTTGAACCAATGACTCCTGCCGTATGAAAGCAATACTCTAACTTTCCATCTCCAAGGAAAACCACTTTGATCTCCTATGAGAAAAATTCCCAACTCCCCTTTTGGAGCTTCAACTCGTACATAAAGTTCTTGTTTCGATAATTCAACCAGCAACCAGAGCCGTATGCATTATATGAACAGAACTATAGAGTTTTAGAATTTTTTAAAATCCATAGATATGTTAAATTTGTAGAGAGTTTTGGGTATTTGAAAAGTTTGGTTATTTGGAATTCTAAGAATCCAATGGTTTTATGAGGTATTTTCAAAATCTTGTTTTATGAGTAAAATTGTACAAAATCCATCAACCAATAACACTAGATTAATAGATTTATAGAATCAATAAATACTAAACTTTTTGAATAACAATGGATTTTAAATGGAATGTAAAAATCATCAAACCAATAACAAGGGATTTCATTAAGAATATCATAATCCATAAATCAATAACAATGGATTCTACAAATTCTAAAGATCTATAAGAATCCATCAACCAATAACCCTCCCTAAGAGAAGGATGATATACTAAGAGTATTGGTTGCATGTCATAAATACTTTATGCTAGACACCAATAACTATGTATACTGGAAGGTGAATATGAAGATAGAGATGTTCCAACGTTATCAAACCAAAAACTGAATGTTGAGCTCGTATTTGTCCATCTCTTGCTTTTTTAATAAGATGCTTTTATAAAACACTAAAATAAGACCCCTGCGAAGGGAGGATTGTTTGATTTATCGTAAATATTTCTGTTTAAAAAATGTTTGGAGGAAAAGTCAATTATATTCCTAATTCAAACCCCAACTTAGATAATGTAGTGATTAAAGTTATAGGTTCATCAATAATTTAAAAAAATATAATTTTATCTCATATAATTTGAAGAATTTGAAAATCAATAAATTATATACGCTTGATATATGTAAATATGGTTTAAATCATTAAACTATTTGATATAATAACTGAATCATTTTTACATGTTTGGACATTTTTACATGTTTACAATTTGAAAAAATACCACTAACCAAATTTTATTTATTTTTCATTGTTCTTCTTGATATAGTTCTCCTTTTATCTAAGGTCAATTATTTTGTGTTCCCGTTTATATACATATGTTAAACCTCTGCTTATAATAACGATAGAAACTTGGTCGTTTATATTTTTAATTACATAGTTTGCTATTTTCCTTTTTCCTTTTTCTAATTTTTGTTTTATGTTAAATTTCTCTTTATTAATGATTTTCAACTAAATATCTTATATAAATATTCATATAGAGGTTTTGTGCAATTTGTAAAATTACTCTATATTTTTTTTTTCTATTTTAACTTCTTCATTGTTAGATAATTAACAATTTTGATAATGAAAAACTTACATATTTAAATAATTGACATAAGTTTAGAATCTAATGGACTACTTGAGATATGTCGCGATCTCGTGAGTTAGAATTATGCTCACTCTCCTTTATATAATAAGATAAGATATGCATTCATAGGCTTTCTGACTAGTTAAATATTATGCATTCAAGGGCTTTCTGACTACAAAACTAAATTTTAACAATGGGCCTTTCCTAATTAAATATTCTCACGTTAACTAACGGAAACTACAAATACTAGCAGAAGTCTCACGTTACAAAAAATACTACTACTAAGATATAATACGAAAGAACTAATTTGCATTCTTCTTTGCCTTTGCCTCTGAAGGATCGACCCCTACCCCATAAGTAACCGAACAATCTCCCAACCATCTTCCAACCTTTAGTGTCTTCGGCGAGAGACTCAAACCTGATTACTAAGGTACTAAGATCTTTCAGAGCTTTCTTGCGGGCCTCACTCAACTTTACATCAGTCGGATCATCCAAATACTTACCAAAAACTTTCCTGAACAAAGGATCAAACACCGTGCCTTTCATCACAACCTCACTAAACGCTAGGGATGTCCCTATAACGGCCACTGATCCAACGAGCGCAGTAAGTAAAGCCTCAAAGATAAAGCTAATAAGTTTCCACAACAAACGGGCAATGTGACCTGCAACCTCTTTGTGTAATCTCTCTGTGCAGAGCTGGTACATAGTGTCAAAAAAATAAACAGTTAACCATGCTTTTTTTGAATGCATCATAGCTATCAGTGAACGAAACTGTCCTGTTAATGTATATGACTTGAAACACATACTGAATCACAAGAAATCACTTGAAATCACAAGAAATCAACCAACAACACGTACTGAATCACAAGAAATCACTTGAAACCGAGAAGTGAATGTACATACGAAATCTAAACAAGGTTTAGCACATGGTTCTAATCAGTTACCTTCGTAAGATTTGCATGAGGAGGATATAGGCTTTGCATAAGCATCATGGGAGAAGGTAGATTTTGCCTCGAAGTAGTCTATAGGCCTCGACTTAAACACCACTTGAAAACCATCGGTAGTCCACTCGTCACTGCAATAATCACAGACGATAAAAAACACAAAACAATAAAACTGCCAAGATCTGAGAGAGTTTGACAGGGGAATCAGTCTATCTAGAAAGTAGCAATTTATTTACAACAAGAAAAATTACCAACATAATTTTGTAACTTTGTTTTTGGAAACAATCATTACTAGAACCACGAGTGCACAATCCGAGGAACAAATTCAAGCTAAATTTGCAGTTACTCCATGCCAGAAAGATGATTTGAAGTCGAACTACATAAAAATAAAATTAGAACCACTTTTTTTAGGTACGTATCATTAATAAAAACCAAATTTGATGATGTGAAAATTTTAAACGAAAACCATAAAAATTACCAATTTTTTTTATAGTTTAGTGATTTGTAAATGTCATAACCGAAATTCGAATTTTGTAAAAATACATATTGTTAACACTAAGCAAGATTTTTAAAAACAAAAGGAACTCAAGATGAAATTAGTCAAACGACGGAATAAAAACAAGAACCCCACATGAAACCGCTAGCTCGTTGACTATTCCTTTTTCCAAAAAAACACTACAAGTAGTATAGACTTTTTCATGCCAAAACAAAAGAATTTACTCCTTCCTTACGAAGAATTAAACCGGAGATGAAATTTCAGGTGTAATATTCTACTGTTCCGGTGAAAATCTCTAAATCTGGAATCTGGTAGATCTTGGCCACGTGGAAGACAAAGCGAAGATGCTATGGAAGATAATATTACACGTGTTTTGTTTTCCTAATTGTGCTTATCTTAAAATTGTATCAACAATTGTTGATGATCTTGTTGTACTCAGCCCATTGGGCTTTAATATAAGAAGTTGACAAAAAAAAAGGATATCCCCCTCATCCTTAATTAGTTCATAGCTAATCTAATAGGCATGGTTAGGTAGCTAATCAATATTTATTATGATTCCATGAACCAATATTGATTATTAGTAACCGTGGACTCGTAACGATGGCTGGTACCTCTTATCTTAACTTATAATTACAACAATAGTCAAATGACACTTTGATACACCTAACTATTAAGATTTCTATAGCTAACTCGTCATCGTCAACCCCAAAATTGTTATTAAGGAACATTTGCAGTGACAAAAGAATGATAAAACAAATGGAGACAAACACAGAGACCAAAATCAAAAATTGTAGATAATTCTCAAAGAGTAGAAATAATTTGCTAGAAGAATGAAGTGTAACACTAACATAGAATTCAAATCAAATGTTTATAATACAAGTTATGATACATACATAAATTGGTTCAATTATCAAGAACAAGGTTACATAGTCTTACAAGCATTTAAACCCAAGTAAAGACCAATAGTGTTCTGTCGAGGAGACTTTAGTGGTTTTGAAAACATTGGTCAATATAAAAAACTTGTGATCTCACGTAGACCAGAATTGTTGAGTGTTGGGCTGGGTTTTGTTTGTTTCAATATTCTTTTTTTACTTTTTTTTTTAACAAACAAAGGGAAATAAAGGAAGATAGGGTAATTACAGAGTAAAAAAATTTCAATTGAAAAGCAAAGAGAAAAACGGAAACTGAGTATTCTTCTCTGCAAATCTCTGCAAATTTTTGCAAACCATTCAAAAATTACAGCTGTTGTCTATCAGATTTGAAATCTCTGTTCTATAAGAGAAGAATCATGAAAACATTTTTTGCTATACCGTTTTTTTTTTTCATGGCTTTTGCAATGTCTTTGTTTGCTTCTTCTTCTCCTATCAATCTCAAACACATTCCTCAAGTTAACTTCAGTAGATGCAAGAGAAGCTTCTAAGTAACCTCATGCTTGGGGGAAAAAGAGTTTGCTCAGAAAAACTTCTTCAAAGTCTTCAACAAAGGGGTGAAGAACTCTATCCACAAGGAGGTGGAATTTCTTCCCTTTCAAGGCTGGATGCGATTTGTTCAAGTCTCTCTCAATTCTATAGAAGACGTGGACCATGAGCTAATCCAACAAGAAGAGAAGAATTACTTTCACATTCTCTTCCCATCGAATGAAAAGTCCAATGTTGTGCTCACAACTTTTGACTTTCAACATATGTTGTTGATTAAAGAAGAGGTGTTCGGAGTGAAATCAGAGCTTAAAGATGACAGCATAAGCTATCAAACAATTTTGAATGAGAGAAAGAAAGAACTGAAGGAGATACCAATTGAAGGTAAACGCCATGACATACCAATTCACATGGTAAAAATCTTTCTTTATGACATAACAATTCACAAGGTAAAAATCGATTAGTGAGAACATTTTTGTTTTTTACTAGAAAATATTTATAAACATATTGCATAACAAATAATATCATGTTAGATATATGCAATATGTCATAGTTTAAAATATATATAACATTAAACAATATTTGAAATACAGTCCAAATTATTCATACTATTTTATGTTATAACAAATCACGCATTATATTATAACATATTTGAGATGCGTGAAGTTAAAACTACAATTTATGATGATTATAATGATGAAGTGATATTAAAAATCCCATGATAATAGTAATGATGATATGATGGTGTGACAATGTTTATGGTTTTATGGTAATAATCATCATGTTGCAATGATATATATTATGATGTGATGATGTTGAAGATGATGAACTGTTTATGTACTGTCAACATTTGTATCATGTTAGATATATGCAATATGTCATGGTCCGGTTTTGAAAACATTGGTCAACACGAATCGATATAAAAAACTTGTGATCTCACGTGGACCAGAATTGTTGAGTGTTGGGCTGGGTTTTGTTTGTTTCAATATTCTTCTTTTACTTTTTTTTTAACAAACAAAGGGAAATAAAGGAAGATAAGGTCTCCTGCCAAAAGGCCTATGCAGGAAATTGTCCAGTGCAGTCTCCTAATTTTGGTGGCGTTCTAAGCCCCAGTCAAGGGGACTACACTGGGTGGCGTGGAAGAAGCTCTGTCTACCCAAGAACCAGGGTGGTATCGGTTTTAAGTCCTTTGAAGACTTTAATCAAGCCCTCTTGGCAAAACAGATGTGGAGGCTACACCAATTTCCAAACTCCCTAGCAGCCAGGGTCCTCAAGGGCCGCTATTTTCGGAATATGCACCCTTTCTATGCACCAAAACCTTATAGACCATCCTACGGATGGCGAAGTATATGGTCTTCAAAGAATCTGGGGAATCAAGGAACCTGCAAACTTATAGGCAATGGGTACGGTACAACGGTCTGGGGAGATAACTGGATACCAGATACGAACCCACGTCCAGCAATCAGCCGAGGAGGCTTGGTCAATCCTCTGCTTCGAGTGTCAGATCTTATCCACCATCAGAGCCAAAAGTGGAATATCCAGGAAATAAAGGCCAATGTGCACCCCCAGGATGTCCAAAGAATCCTGAGCTTGCGGCTACCATCAAGGGGGTCAGAGGATAATTTATGTTGGCATTATACCAAATCAGGACTCTACTCGGTTAAGTCGGGTTACTAGCTGGCCAGGATATCCAAAGACGCGGAGACCCAGTTTTTGCTCCAACTACCGTCGGATAACCCACTCAAGGCCCACATGTGGAAATTACCGGCTCCAAATAAACTTCGTCACTTTTTATGGCAATGTCTAGTGGGAGCGGTAGCGGTAAACGAGAGGCTTAAGTTAAGACACATAAAGGAATCAGCAACCTGCCCTCAGTGTAACGGTCCAGTTGAGTCAATTAACCATGCTTTCTTTACATGCCCAGCGACAACAGAGGTTTGGGCACATTCGGGCCTCTTGACGAATGCACCCTCCTTTCCTTCAGAGAGTCTAAAATCTAATCTCGACTTCCTCTTCTGGCGTTTACCTCGGTCCAGAGCCACTTACGAAGTCTCGCAGGCTTTCCCGTGGATCATATGGTACATATGGAAAGCGCAAAACGATAAGGTTTTCAATGCGGTACACCGCGAAGCACCAATAATATTAGCAATGGCTTTTAAAGAAGCTCGGGAATGGAATGAATTATACAGCCCGGCCCAAAGGGCACCGTTGCAAACCTCCACCACATCGACGATGTTTTCAACCTCCTTCCAGTGCTTCGTCGATGGATCTTGGAAGAAAGAAGACAGGACAAGCGGCGTGGGTTGGATTTTGCAGCTTCAAGACGGGACGACAGATTTGATGGGCCTTCAAGGAAGTTTTAGATGCCTCTCCCCTCTCCATACAGAGTTGCATAGCCTGATGTGGGCGATGAAATCCTTACAAAAGAAACAACGTTTTTGCTCTACCTTCGTCACGGACTGAATGGATCTGGTGAAGATGGTGGAGGCACCACAGGAGTGGCCCGGTTTTGAACCGGAGTTGCGTGATTTGGCAAACCTTCGGGAATCTTTCCCAGAATTCGAACTCATCTACCGTCATCGGGAGAATAATACGAGAGCGGATTCGTTAGCAAGGAATGCACACACGCGAAATATGATCTTTTCCTTTATTAGCACTTCAACCCCCTATTGGTTTTCAGACGCAAACATTGTATTTGATTAACCATTAGAGAAGTGTGTTTGGTCACAAAAAAAAAAAAAAGGAAGATAAGGTAATTACAGAGTGAAAAAATTCCAATTGAAAAGCAAAGAGAAAAACGAAAACTGGGTATTCTTCTCTACAAATCTCTGTAAATTTTTGCAAACCATTCAAAAATTACAGCTATTGTCTATCAGGTTTGAAATCTCTATTCTAAAAGAGAAGAATCATGAAAACAGTTTTTGCTATACCATTTTTTTTCATGGCTTTTGCAATGTCTTTGTTTGCTTCTTCTTCTCCTATCAATCTCAAACACATTCCTCAAGTTAACTTCAGTAGATGCAAGAGAAGCTTCCAAGTAACCTTATGCTTAGGGGAAAAAGAGTTTGCTCAGAAAAACTTCTTCAAAGTCTTCACCAAAGGGGTGAAAACTCTATCCACAAGGAGGTGAAATTTCTTCCCTTTCAAGACTGGATGCGATTTGCTCAAGTCTCTCTCAATTTCATAGAAGAAGTGGACCATGAGCTAATCCAACAAGAAAAGAATAATTACTTTCACATTCTCTTTCCATCTAATGAAGAGTCCAATGTTGTGCTCACAACTTTTAACTTTCAACATATGTTGTTGATTAAGGAAGAGGTGTTCGGAGTGAAATCAGAGCTTAAAGATGACAGCATAAGCTTTCAAACAATTTTGAATGAGAGAAAGAAAGAACTGAAGGAGATGCCAATTGAAGGTAAACGCCATGACATACCAATTCACATGTAAAAATCTTTCTTTATGACATAACAATTCACAAGGTAAAAATCGATTAGTGAGAACATTTTTGTTTTTTACTAGAGAATATTTATAAACATATTGCATAACAAATAATATCATGTTAGATATATGCAATATGTCATAGTTTAAGATATATATAACATTAAACAATATTTGAAATACTGTCCAAATTAGTCATACTATTTTATGTCATAACAAATCACACATTGAATTATAACATATTTGAGATTTGTGAAGTTAAAGCTATAATTTATGATGATTGTAATGATGAGGTGATATTAAAAATCTCATGATAATAGTAATGATGATTTGATGGTGTGACAATGCTTATGGTTTTATGGTAATAATCATCATGTTGCAATGATATATATTATGATGTGATGATGTTAAAGATGATGAACTGTTTATGTACTGTCAACATTTGTATCATGTTAGATATATGCAATATGTCATGGTCCGGTTTTGAAAACATTGGTCAACACGAATCGATATAAAAAAGTTGTGATCTCACGTGGACCAGAATTGTTGAGTGTTGGGTTGGGTTTTGTTTGTTTCAATATTCTTCTTTTACTTTTTTTTAACAAACAAAGGGAAAGAAAGGAAGATAGGGTAATTACAGAGTGAAAAAATTTCAATTGAAAAGCTAAGAGAAAAACGAAAACTGGGTATTCTTCTCTGTAAATCTCTGTAAATTTTTGCAAACCATTCAAAAATTACAGTTGTTGTCTATCAGGTTTGAAATCTCTATTCTATAAGAGAAGAATCATGAAAACAGTTTTTGCTATACCATTTTTTTCATGGCTTTTGCAATGTCTTTGTTTGCTTCTTCTTCTCCTATCAATCTCAAACACATTCCTCAAGTTAACTTCAGTAGATGCAAGAAAAGCTTCCAAGTAACCTCATGCTTGGGAGAAAAAAAAGTTTGCTCAGAAAAACATCTTCAAAGTTTTCTCCAAAGGGGTGAAGAACTCTATCCACAAGGAGGTGGAATTTCTTCCCTTTCAAGACTGGATGCGATTTGCTCAAGTCTCTCTCAATTTCATAGAAGAAGTGGACCATGAGCTAATCCAACAAGAAGAGAATAGTTACTTTCACATTCTCTTCCCATCTAATGAAGAGTCCAATGTTGTGCTCACAACTTTTGACTTTCAACATATGTTGTTGATTAAGGAAGAGGTGTTCGGAGTGAAATCAGAGCTTAAAGATGACATCATTAGCTATCAAACAATTTTGAATGAGAGAAAGAAAGAACTGAAGGAGATACCAATTGAAGGTAAACGCCATGACATACCAATTCACATGGTAAAAATATTTCTTTATGACATAACAATTCACAAGGTAAAAATCGATTAGTGATAACATTTTTGTTTTTTACTAGAGAATATTTATAAACATATTGCATAACAAATAATATCATGTTAGATATATGCAATATGTCATGGTTTAAGATATATACCGTTAAACAATATTTGAAATACAGTCCAAATTATTCATAATATTTTATGTCATAACAAATCACTCATTGAATTATAACATATTTGAGATGTGTGAAGTTAAAATTTAAAACTACGATTTATGATGATTGTAATGATGAGGTGATATTAAAAATCTCATGATAATAGTAATGATGATATGATGGTGTGACAATGATTATGCTTTTATGGTAATAATCATCATGTTGCAATGATATATATTATGATGTGATGATGTTGAAGATGATGAACTGTTTATGTATTGTCAACATTTGTATCATTTTAGATATATGCAATATGTCATGGTTTAAGATAAATCTAACATCAAACAATATTTGAAATACAGTCCAAACTATTCAAACTATTTCATGGCATAACAAATCACACATTGAATTATAACATATTTGAGTTGTATGAAGTTAAAGCTACAATTTATGATGATTGTAATGATGAGGTGATGTTAAAGATCTCATGATAAAAGAAATGATGATATGATGGTGTGGCAATACTTATGATTTTATAGTAATAATCATCATGTTGCAATGATATATATATGATGTGATGGTGTTGAAGATGATGAACTTTTTATGTATTATCAACATTTGTTAGGATGCATATATCATCTTCAAAGTTATACTTTGTTATATGAACTTAAATCATAATATTAATCCTAAACATTTTCACGTAGACAAGCTACGATAATCATTTAAAACAATAAACAACAATTCTCAACAAACAAAACATATCCAAAACATATTAACATTTAAATATATTTACATGAAAATAATAAAATATAATACTCACTGTGGAGTGTCTACACGTTTCAGGATGCATCGGTATTGTATCTGGAAAGATAGCTTCAAGAGAGTGATATGGGAGGAGAATAATATTACAGAAATCATCCTCATGCAAGCATCACGAGTGGATTCTCATAAACTTTATTTTAGAGTAATTAAAAGAAATAGCACTTGAAGAGGATTCTCATAAACTTTTATTTTAGAGTAATTAAAACAAATACCACATGAAGAGATGATTTGATTATCTAACATACAATTATTCTGAAATCATTCTCAAGCATAACATGAGGATAAAACTTTATTTCTTCTTAGGTGCTTTAAGTTTCTTCAACCGTTCTTCATATGTATCCAAAAATCTATGACTTGACAACACCTTATGAAAACACAAGAAGAGATGACGAAGAAGAAATAATAGATATTAATGGTTTTCTAGATATATATTGCTTATTACCTCTCGCATATACAGCTCCAATTTCTTTAGTGGATCCTTAAGAAACGTACAATAACCTGGATACAATTCCAACAAAAATCATATCGCAATTTGAGAATAAAAACGAAAAAGGAACCAAATCTCTTTCAATACCTGCGCCAACTCCCAAAGAAGCCGATAGGCCTCGACTTAAAAACCACTTGCAAACCAACGCAGGTGTGACTGCAATAATCACAGACAATCAAAAACACATAACAATAAAAACTCCAATCGATCTCCCACACCCTCGACGGTGGCGACACTGTAAAATGTTGGTCAAATGATGGAAAAGAAGGGAAGGGGTAAACCAAAATATTGCTTGATTAGGAGTTTCGATGTACATGCGCGACGACGGATCTCAGAATCGGCAACATGATTCGGGAATTTTAGGGTTTGCCGCCCTTTCCTTCCTCTCGTTGCTCCCGTCAAAAGCGGTGTAAAATGTTTAGTTTCGTCAAATGGGCATGCGTCTTCGTTTGGGCCATAGCCCGAGTTTCTCGGGTTTTCTATTTTGGATTATGTTTTGTTATTGCTCTAATAACATGAAACTAGACATAGATTTAAGCTCTACCTGTTTACCATAAATCTATGATCCTCACGCAGATAACTTTATCATAAGTTGTTCCCAACAATTTCTTTCACTTCCCATGCATTATTATACAGATAAACCTAACTACAAAACACGATCGAAAACGAAAGGAGACGGATAATTTTCGATTATGGAGAAGAAAATGGAGATTTCCTTTCGCGCTCCAAACGCCAATGTTACGATCATAATGAACCATTTATTATAACAATAATTCTATGTTCTTCAGAGCTATACTTACAGAAAATTAATTAGATCTAGTCATTTAACACGTTAAATGAGAATTTAAAAACACTAGTTGTGAACAAACTTTAATTAGCCAATTTGAGTCGGTCGAAAATCTAGATTGAATTTGACAATTTGTTGACATTTCGATTAATTCCAAAATAAATAAGTCAATCAAAAATCCTATTAAAACAACAAAATTGATTTGAAGGAAACAAAGACATGATCACTTTTCTGATAATTTTTTGGCTGTCTTCTTCATTTTCTGAGACAGGGTGGAGGAAGAAGACATTGCATTTTCCGCTTTCTTCTTGTCCATTTTTTTCTGCTGCATCTTTACCTTCAACGATTTGATAGCACAAGACATCTCATGATCCTTCTTCTTAGGCTCCAATTTACCATCATCTGCTTTCGCCTCTCTTGTCATAGCTTCCACTTCGCCGTAGCTTCCCAGATCATTCTTTTGCTTCTGCGCTATTTGCCTTACATAAGTCGCACTCCTGCAACAAAGAAAAATGCAACAAAATTCATAAACTTCACATTCCGCACCACGAAAATCGCAGAAAATTAAGAATCGTCATCCAAATACCTTTTAAACTGAGGATCTGTAGGGTCTAAAGCATAGAGAGGCGAAGTGAATAGAGCTGAGAATCTCGGATCATCCCCAGCCGAAGGTATATTCTCTTCTACAATCTCTTTGTTTCCCTTTTTCGCTTTCCGTTTAATATTATAACCTTTAAGACCGTCTCCTGCATTCTCATCAGCTAGTAACAACTCGAGCTCCGCTCTGCTTCTTTCGTCTGCTGCTACTTCCTCCTCTAGCTGCTTCTTCTTCTTATTCTTTGTCTTGTCTTCTTTCTTCTTCTTACGAGGAGGTTCCTCCATGAAGAAATCGTCATCACCATCATCGTTCACCGTTCTTCGATCAATGTTATAATCATCATCATCATCATCGTCCGGAGAGGAAGAATCATCATTCTTTTTGTTCTTCCTAGCTCTCTTCTTCTCGCGTACCTTCCTTTGTGTTTCCTCCCAGACAGTTTCCGGCTTCTCATTTTTCTTTTCAAGAATCTTTTTGCTCAGATCTTCTAAACCGGTATCGAAAGTTACCTCCATATCATGGTCATTGTCATTCTCTTCCTCGTCTTTATCAGAATCAACATATCTAGATTCACCAAATAAAGCTCGGTACTTTTCTTTCCTCTTCTCCTCTTTACTCTGGTCAATACCTTCTTCATTGCTGTCATCATCAGATTCACTCTCATCAGAATCAGAAGCTAAAAACTCCTTGAGCTCAAGTTCCGCCAACTATGATCAAGAAAGAAATATAAAACTGTATCAGAACACTAACACTGCAATTAAAGAATAAAAGCTTATTACCGTAATTAAAAGATATAATAAACCTGATCAGTATTGAATTTCTGATTTAAGGTTTTAATGCGGTGAGGCTCATCTTCATCCCAAGAAAGATTAACTTTACTCATCTGCAGCGCTCGACTTTGGAAATCTAAACCTTCATACTTTGCAGGTGCCTGTACATTTTAAAAAAACTATTAGAGATAACCACAAAACCACAAGATGAAGCACAAGTAAAAAGAAGTAGCAGTAGTAATGCACCTCGGTTGCAATATCACGAGGTGGATGTTTGAATTCCATGGAATCAGGAATGAATCTTAAGTCAAGCTTGTTAGATGATCTCTCAAACTCAATTCCATCACAAGACTTGTACAAGAAATCTGCAGTAGCACTTGAATCACACACAGCAACAGCATGATAGTACCTGAAACCGAGCAATATGAAACCGTGAGTCTTAGTAACATCCGACATTTCTACATATATTAGCCTTAAAGAGGAAGATCTCGACTTACTTCAATCGACTTATTTCATAAGCACGTACTTTCTGATTGATCTCATCCTCGTCTTCTTCCTCCTCCTCCTCCTCCTCCTCATCATCTTCGTTCTTTTTGTCACCATCGATAACAGGACCATGAGTTTCCTCCTCTTTCATTCTCTCAAGTCCAAAATCAGACGGATAGACCGAAACAGACACGAGACGACCATCTTTCGGGAGAAAAGAATTCAAAACTACGTACAAGTCTTTGGCCTAAGTAAACAAATAACATAGCAACCATAAGAACAAATACTCATAGAACACTACCTCTAAAGCAAAAGAGAGCTAATTTGAAACTTACAGAGACATGTCTCCAATCCATGTTAACAATAACCAATCTGTGAGTTTCTTTCTCAATTTGCACAATGTTCTCTTCCTATATAAACAATCATCATCATCATCATCACCAAAATGATAATAGATCCTATAAACATAAGCATATGAATAAAAAGTTAAGAAATCAACCTCAATTTCAGGTCCATCATCTTCATAAATAGCTTCATCTTCCTCATCAGTATCCATCTCCTCTGATACTTCCTCTTCAGACTCAGCCTCCTCATCAGACTCTTCTTCATCCGATGAAGAAACCAGTTTCAGCTCACTCTTACTCTCTTCTTCGCTAGATTCTTCGGATTTCAGATCTTTCTCACTCTCGCTTTCCTCCTTCTCTTTCTCTTCGTCAATTCGATAAAACTCTTTAAGAGAATCCTTCATAGTTCCTTTTCTTCTCCGTTTACCACGCTTATCGACCGGAGCAGAAGCAGTGGCGAATCGTTTATCGGTCAACGCGCCTTTGAATCGAGAATCAATCGTCACTTTCGACTCACGCCTCGGAACTCTACGGAATCTCGGGTCAGTGTGCGCCGACGAAAATCTCGGATCCGTAATCATCTCTTTTCCTTCCTCCGTCGCACCGGATTCTCCTTTCCTTTGCATTTTGTTCTTCGAACCCATTGTTTGAATTTGAATCAGGAACAATGAATTAGGGTTTAGGCTCTGTGATGCTACGAGGTTGAAGAAGAAGAAGAAGAAGAAGAAGCTAGGGCTTTTAAAAAACCCGGTTTGACCCGAACCGAGAAAAATTAAGATTTTTTGAAAAATGACGTCATTTGAGTTATCTTAACACGTGTCACTTTCTCTCGCTTTCTCTTTCACATACATACGAATATACGATCCGATTCCCATTTCCATTGGATTTGGACCTGAAAAAAAGACGAACTTGAAACCATGACGACGACGACGACGACGATTGTGATTCTTTCTACACGTTGAATTTCTTTCGTCTTCTTAACGAAGCTTCCTTGATTCTAGCTTCAATTTTAACCCTTTTCCTCTTTTTTCCGATTCGATTCGATTCAGCTTCTCGATTTGGTACGATATCTTCCAAATTCCGATCAGTTTGTACGAACTAAAGAAGCTGGGATTGCTTTCATTTTGATGGTTGATCTGATTTCTGGGTATTTCGATTAGATTGAATCCGAGCTTTTATAATCAGGTGAATTCGAAAATCTCTCTTCGTTTCAGGACTTTTCGATTTCTGGGTTTGATCGTAGATCGAGAATTAGGATCTAGGGTTCATAGATCGATTCTGATCCAATCCAATCCTAGTCCGATTGGATTTTTGTTGATAGAGAGGAAAAACAAATCAATATTTTAGATTTGAATTGGGTTTTTTTCTGGTTCTGGTTCTGGTTCGTAATTATCTCGAGTGATTCGAGTTTGTGAGTGAGATGGTATATTTGCATAACTCAATCTCGGTCTGCAATTCCGTTGACCAAGCTCCTACATTGATCATGGCAAACTCATCAGATTCGCAGCCAAAACCAAGAACAACTCGGAAATCATCATCATCATCATCACCAACTTGTTCGAAATTTCCAGTATGTGACGGATCTCAATCGGCTGCAATCGATGTCGTGATCCTTATCGCGGTAATCACGGCTTGCGGATTCTTGTTATTTCCTTACGTTAAACTAATCACCCTCAAATCGATTGAGATTTTCGCGGATCTCTCGGTTTTAGTCAAAGAAGAGATTTTGCAGAATCCGATTGTGTATGGATCATTAGCTTTGAGTATATTCTGCGCTGCGATCTCTACTTGGCTTGTTATACTCTTGTGTACGATGCAGCGATGCGGGAAACCGAATTGTAAAGGGCTTAGGAAAGCTGTTGAGTTTGATATTCAGTTAGAGACCGAGGAATGCGTGAAGAGCTTGAATAGCAACAATGGTAACAAGAAGGGAATGTTCGAGTTGCCTCGTGTACATCACCGTGAATTGGAAGCCGAGCTGAAGAAAATGGCACCGCCTAACGGGCGAGCCGTGCTGGTTTTTAGAGCGAGGTGTGGTTGTTCTGTAAGGAGATTAGTGGTTTCAGGGCCTAAGAAACAGCAGAGGAAGATCAAGAAATGAAAAGGAGATTCGATCTTTCGAGGAAGAGATTGGATCGTTATACTTTACTTTGGTTAGTTTTTATTCCTTCACACACACTATTTTACAAGGACTTTTACGTATGTTAATCTATGTGTTTAAATAAGGTACTATTGGAATAAGCATTGTAAGGATATTGTGGGAAACTTGGTTATAATGAAGAACTTTTTGGTTATATAACCTCTGATTCGTTTAGTGTTTCTTGTTTTATTGCAAGATTCTGTAGAGTTGCACTTGGTGACTTTTGGTATCTTATGGTCTATGTAGGTTTTAAATTTACGATTGATTAAAAAATTCTTACCAAATCAACTCACTAATTCCACTATTACTATTAGGCCTTGGGTTAACATCAAGAGGGTCAAGTTGGCTATTTTAATTAAAAAATTGGTTATAGTAATAGTCATCGTTAACACAAAACCAAAGTCTTTTCTTTTGTTACAAAATGAATTAGTTTTAATTCAAAATCCGAATATATCCAACATGTTTAAAACAAAAAAATGCATCAACAAGGAAAAGACATTCAAGATTTATGACATGACCCTTGAACAAACTTTATTAATTTGAGGGAAACAATTCCAACAAGGCTCTTTCTCCGTAACTTCTTCATCACCATCTTCTTCTTTATAAAGACACTCTTTTGAGATTCTCTCTCTCTCTCTCTCTCTGAAAAATTTGATGGCTTTACTCTCAACATGTTGGCTAATTATAGAATCCATAGTGATTCAAGATGGTTTCTTGAAATGGTCTTACATGAAACTATACATGCACCCTCTTCTTCTTTCTCTTTGTCAACTTTTTCTATGGCTCTACCTCTTCTTTTTATGGATTTTTTTATCTTTCCAAACGTTTTACAACACTTTTTCGTCCGTCTTGGTGACGTTTTCTAAGCTATTTAGTAGTTTTCTTGGAGTCATTATGGTTAGAAGGGAGGTTATACGTAATATTCAGTCTAGGCAAGAGATCAAGAATACTCTTGTTCAGTTAAAACTTTCAAGAAATATCCATAATCCAATTCCTGCGTTTAGCTTTTCGTTTAAAGATCAAGTAGATAGTCAATTAAAAGTTCTCCTAGAAGGTGGGATTCTTGAAGAAGATGAGGAAAATGATTTTTTCTTCGAATGTGATCAAGAAGATGTTGTTGAGCTTCTTGAATCTAAGGAGGGAGAAGAGGAAGAAGAGACTGAGATTGTTATGAACATGGAGAAGATTCTTGAAAATTCTTTAGCCAATGATGATGAAGAAGAAGAAGAAGAAGAAGAAGAAGAAGAAGAAGATATTGTTGACTCATATGTGGACAATGATCTAGCTTCTCTAGTAGCTAGTGATGACATATATTCACTCAATAGTGATAGCGATCATCCCTCGCCTTTATCTATTGACAGCTTGGATTCAATGCTCCATGATACGATTGTGATAGAGAATCAAACTCATCAAGATGTAGATGAAGCAACCGATGAAGTATACAAGAAATACCACGAAAGAATGAGATGGTATGATATCCTCGGCCGCGATAGAACATATGGACTAGGTAAGTCTTTCTTAATTTTACTTTTTATAATTTGAACGAAATCATTTGACTACAATTTACTAACCATATCATAATTTCATTGATGTACTATCCATTTCTATTATGCCTAGGTGTGATCATGAACAAAGAAACGGCAAGTAGTTTGAGTTTATGGGGCAAAACAACAGAGAAGAGGCTAAAACAAAGTATAGAGAAGGACCTTGAGCTAGTCTATGTTGCTCAGTCATGTTTATCATGGGAAGCTCTTCAACATCAGTACATCATAGTGAAAGATAATAGCTCAAAACCCGCTGATTCGAGAGGCGGGTTCTATGACGATGATATCTGTAAAGAGTTCCAGAAATTTCATGTCTTATTAGAGAGGTTCTTGGAAGACGAAAGGTTTGAAGGAAAAAGAGTCTTGAGCTTTGTTCAAAGAAGGTTAGAGCTCATGAGTTTCTTTCAAGTCCCTAGACTTTCAGGTAATAAATTAATTAATTAATTTATCATCATATATTATCAATATTAAGAATTTTGTTTAAAGTATTATATATTACTTTGCTTGGTGGGTTACATCTTGTACAAATTGAGAGAGCATATAATATAGTTTTTAATTACGTTGGTTGGAATCATAGGAACCATAAGTTTCATTTCTTTTAGTAAGAATATATTTAACTATGGTAGTTGTCTATTTTTCTTTTCTTATTAGAATTATAAAGTTATGGTCAAAAGATGAGTTTTAACAGATTCATTGACTAAAAATGTCTAAAAAATCTCTATCAAGATTCATGACTTTACTCCATTAGAAAACATTTTAAATTCCAAAGCACATTTCATTTTAGATACGTCGAATCTATCTATTAGTTTTAAAATTAATTGTGAATAAAATACTTTATAATTTGGAATTGTAATTTGCATTCTAAAATATTTAAATGCCGGTTCTAACAAGTTATTTGTCACTAGAATCTTTTGACGTAAATTGGTGGATAAGTCACACAACTCACTAGAACAACCTTATCTACAATGTACACTAATCAGTTAAACTCTTAATAATTGCCAACTTTATAAGTTGACCAAGAGAACTATTTTTTTTTTGTCGATTTCTCATAATATCCTAGCTTTTTTCCCCATGCAAAAAAAAGATTATATTCTTAACTATTTTAAAAATTATATTTTCTTCTTACTTTTGTTAAAGAAGGATGTAATAGAGAGGGACCTCATGAAGGTGAGAAGGAAAGAAATGACAAACAAGTGTTGAAAGCAATAGAGAAATGCATTGAAGTCTTCTACGACTTTGTGAAAGTAGACATAAAGAAACCTTTGGTTTGGGAAAGACTTAAAAACTCTTTTGTGAATTCTCCTCTTATGGAATTGGAAGATCCTAGAGACATTAATCTCTTTCTTGACCTAAAAATTTCACTCCAAAAGGTAATATTATAAAACATTAAAAGACTTTAACTTTCCCAATCTCTAAAGTTTTGTTAAAAATCTTAACATTTGTATTTGTGAAGAAGGAGCAATTGTTGAAGGTGTTACAAGGGAATAAGAAGCATAAGAAGAATTGGTTAACGAAGAAATATCCTAACATGGAAGAAGAAGAAGAGATTGAGAAAGATGAAAACTTCATGTTAATAAAATTTATAATGATAGATTTAAAGCTTGTGTCTAGAGTTTTACACATGTCTTTGGTCTCATCTTCTCACCTCAAATGGTGCCAATACAAGCTCAGCAACATTGATTTCAATGGTGGCAAAATCAAAACCGATAGAACTTCCTCTTGTGTTTTATTCCCATCTTCTTAGTTTCCATCAAGTATGGTCTTTTTCCGATTGTAACTATAGTTCTACTTTATTTTAATTATTTTTGTCAAGTCTATATCACTTTAGAATGACCATAGAGAGAGAAGAAGAGATTAAAAAAAAAAAAAAAACTTGATCCTTTAGTTTACCACAAGGAGCATGCATGCATGGAGAGCTCAGATAACAACAACAAGAGGGGAATGTTTGAGTTGCCTCATGTCCATCCCAAGTTGTTGTTTTGCAAAGAGCATATCAATGGAAGTACAATATAAGAATAGACTTATTAATAAGATCAATTCCAAACTAATAGGTTATTTTTTCTTGAGGTGGAATATGGTAAGGGGCTCCGAATCCGTCTCTAGAAATTATACTTGATACAGAGGTGCCATCCGAGAGTGACAGTTGCTGATTCGTCGACATCCAAGACATAGACGAAGCTAATGCCGTGAGAGGAGGAAGAAGGGACACAGAAAGGTTCAGACTTTGAGAGGAAAAGGTCGAGATCTTGGATGGTTGGAATGTAACGAGCGTTTCCTTCATCTTCTAGCTTGAACACCAATAAATTCTCTGTTTTCATTTTGGGAATACCCTTGATGATCCTGGCCATCCTTGTGTACCTCTTAACCAAGAAAGTTTCATCAGTGGTTCTTGACTCCACCAAGTGTTCTCTTGTGGCGCACGAATCTAGAAGATCTAGTTCGGGCTTGTTCCTCACCATGTCCCTCACCTCGGGAGTGTTGTGTAACCGCAAGCTCTCAAACTTGCTACGTTT